>ML782843.1:108287-233362 GCA_009831015.1 Picea engelmannii
CCCATGATTTTTTCCCTCTTTCCTCACTTTATTTTTAGTGTATCTTTTGTACATGGGTACCTAACATGGCCTCGTAGTCAAGACCCAATCTTTATTTTCACCATAGTGATGTTTAGGGGGGGGGTGGAGTTACTTCACACACACCTAGGATTTCTTTTTACTAAGGTTTTTATTTGTTTATTAGTCATAATTAATCATTATCCAGTCTCCTATATTTTAGGAGAGAATATTCCACCTAGAGAATATTCTCTTTCAGTTCACACTTCAGTTTGACTAGTTGAGTTGAGTTTAGATGTGGCATTGGGATCATCACCATGCAACATTGGGATCATCACTATAATAATTAGACCTTGCCTTGGTATCATCACCATAGGGGTGCATTATCCATGATTCCCGGAGTTAACTCCTCCCTACTCTTTGTTCAGTCAGTTAATTGAAGACTAGCTGACTAGTTAACTCAACTAGGTGGCAGTCCACTCTCGTAACTGCTTTGAGATACTAGAATAGGTGGCAGTTCACTCCTGTAACTACTGGTGTGTGTCCATATCACTCTATACCACCACTATGGTGACTTGGTTCACCTCAAATCAAACTCATTGAGTTATACAGAGTATATCATGTGTAAATTATTCATTATTCACAATGGTTAATGAGAATTCTTTCCATTCTTTCTCTCCTTACTTTTCCAATTCTCTCTACAAATCTGTGTATTATTTTTTAGCTAGATATATTCTATGTAGGTTCTGTACATTTACAGTCTTCAAATTCCATGTTCAATTATGGCAGGAGCATCTTCCACCATAGAAGAGTGGTCCTCTTTAGTTGAAATACCACCATGCGGACCTTCATGTTGGAGGTAGTCGCGAAGTGCAAAGCACATCGAAATATTCTTCAACCATTCCCTGACAACTGAGCCATCCACGATAATCATGGACTTGATAAATTATGGCTCTCGAGTTTTCGGTGAAAGATAATGGTACTGATTGGGGTGTGTTATGGACCCTTATGGGTATAAGCGCCCTGGCTTCATATTAGTACATATAGTGGATCAAAGCCTCTGACATTCCCTGAAAGGACCTTTTCAGGCCATCATCATCCATTACAACCACTGGATCCATCCCAAGGACTTGTTCCTCCCTTGGGGGTTAGACTCTGAGGGCATGAGCACTTCTGGAGGTGTCACACTGCCTTCCACAACACCACATTGCGAACCTCTGTGGCGTCCTCTAATCGATATCACTACATGGACACATTAAAGTTTTTATTTAGTACTAGGTTAATACTCAAGGGTTTACTATAGTGGAAATCTTTTTGATCCATAGACTCAGGGTTAAACCCGCTCTGATACCATGT
The DNA here is from genome assembly GCA_009831015.1 of Picea engelmannii. Taxonomy (NCBI): domain Eukaryota; kingdom Viridiplantae; phylum Streptophyta; class Pinopsida; order Pinales; family Pinaceae; genus Picea; species Picea engelmannii. Next base: position 109,641 of record ML782843.1, read on the forward strand.
GTAACGACCCCATCACTACGACTACAAGAGACTCAACGCAACATATTTTTTTTTTGTTGTTTTTTTTTATTTTTTGCAGAAAGACAACAACAAAAATAGTTAACAAAACACTAGATGACGAACACAACACACGTAGATCATGAAACAGATAACAAAATCTCAACATACTATCACATCATGCAATTGGATGAAACATGTGATAATCAATAGATAGATAAAAATGACTACCCGCCTGACACAAGCAAGGTAATGCCTACAAGCTAAAGGAAAACATCAAAAAACCCAACACAACGACTTCGAAGACCAATAACAGTTCAAGCCATGGTGAGAGTGCTAGTAGGTTGTGGTAGGGTTTCTCCCACACCTCTCCCTCAAAGTCTCTAGTTGTTGTGCATGACCCCTCTACTCCACATGTGAGTCTGGTCGGAAAGATATCCTCACCCTGCATCGATCAACGAGTCACGTCAGCAATAATAATCGATCATTATAACATCTAATCATATGTACATATGTCACATCAACAATATTCAACCCAACAGTTCACTCCCTGACTCAATCTGGAGTCCAAGGGGTTTCATCGATGCCTCTTCATCCTCGAGGTCCAAAGTCCTACACACTCAGGAGAACCCAATCAATAACACTTTTTTATGTAATACAACCAAATAACATATCCTCAAATCCATAATTTCTCATAATCATAATAAAAAAATGACCACTAGATATAATAACCCAGATCACTTGCAAGCAAGTGTCCTCAAAGAATAAGTTCGCTCAGTGCACGCAAGAGAGGGATGTTACAATAGTTTCTTTAATTAAGGATCTCTTACAATGTACCCCAAGTTTTGACATCCCTAAATACCTACTCAATGTGATTCATCCATTTCACCAAGATGACATGAAAGTGTAGGGGACGTACTCTCTCACTCTTTACCCCAGGGATGATGGGCTCAAGGTGCAATTACACTCCATCATATTCAACCATTCTTTCCCTGATTCACTAGGTTCCCTCCATTATGCTACTCCTTATGATTGGGTTACTGTGATAGCATTCATCGTTGGATGTGGATGGATGCAACAACGTGTCGTAGAGGCATCAACAGGGTTTCATATGACCAGGTAAGAGATTTGCATTCTATGCAACTTATTTGAAGGGTTTTCGGATATTAAGTTTTCTCTATTAGGTTTAAACTACATTCTGGTGCTAGTCTCTGTATCTCTATGTGTTTCCTTTCCAAGTTCGATTTACACAAATAAACCTCCATTGTGTGTAAGTATTATTTATTGCTTGTACAATTATCTTTTAAGTTTTATCACACTTGGTTTAGGTTTGTACATACTCTAGTAACCTGTCTGAAAAGAAAAACTACATATGCTAAAGGGGTTCTTTAAAAGTTTTGTTCTTAAATATTTTCAACTACGGTTTTCTTATTAACCATGGTGCAAGTCAGTCCCAAAAAATTGACATTGATTCTCCTAGACTTCCTGCTAAAATCGTTAATCGAGGTCTCTTATTGTCTTCTTCTAATGGTTGTGACTCTCAGCATTGGTTGCATTCTCTTCATATTTCAAACATATCATTTTGTGTAGTTTGGAATATGTTGGCTCTGTATGAAAGTGTTTGATAGATGTATTCTCTTGATTTTTTAACTTCGTCTATGAACCATGCATATTGTATTATCTACAAATTTCATTGCATAAATGTTTTTCCATAAAATGGAACTTAATTCGTACGCCATATAAGATACATTAAATGGTTCAACTAGTTATTTCATCTATGAACACTAAATCCACATTCTATCATTCAAATAAAATCCAGTTGTATGCACAATAAAAAGGGTTTGAAAAGGTTTACGCTTTTGCATTTACATGATTTAATGATAAATCAGGTTTTTTCAGGAATAATCCATGTTCCCAGATCACAAACTTTTGCGTATTTATAATTGCTTCTCTCATTTTTATTTTCTTACGATAAGTACTTATCTCTGTAAAAAATACTTACTATAATTTTCTTCTATGTGATACTCATTGTAAGTGGTTCTCTATAATTATTTCACGTTTATTAATCTCTATTAAAATTACTTAGTGCTCCTCTCTAATTTTTCTCAGTAATTAATCTAAGCAATTAGACTATGTATTGTTTATGTAATTACTTTCGGTAATTATTCATTGAAAATGTTTCTTTTCTCTGATTACACTCTGTAATTCCCTTTGTGAATACTCTCTGTATTTTAAAGTATTTATAGAACATGTACATGACCGATGAAAGTAACAAAACTCTACTCTTATCTATTTTCTCTATTTTATTCATAAGTGATTATGCATATAGATATAGTTATTTTTATTGTGGGTCCCTTTTCTTGCAAGTGAACCCATCAATCTTCTATGAGCTTTCTCCTCCTCCTCATTCTTGGATGTGTCACTTCATGAGGGCATACGAGGATAACTAGAATTCAATCCAGACCAAAGATAAGGTACAACTTCATATTATTTTATTATCTCGTTCTTTTAATTAATTGAGATATAGTATTAATATTTTTGTTTCTGCCCATTTTTACATGAGATAATAAATTCAAATGTGTGAAGGGAGGCATCATGCAATCAAAAGGTACTCGGGTTCCATGGCTTCCTTCCACTAGTTAATGCGCTTGCCCTCTTCTGTTACAGACAATTGATGGAGATTCTTTAATTCTTTTTTAAACTAGATACAAAATTCTTGGGTATATAAAACCCTAATGGTATTAATATTTTCTTGGTCAGCAACCTATTGATTATATAATTATATGTTATCATAACAGTGTATAATTTATTATAGCAGATTTAATGTATATATTTATGCATTTTTTAATTCCTTTCTATCTATACTCATTTATGATCGCATGAGCTTTGATTGGATCTGGTTCCACTTGCTTCCTTTATGAAGTAGATTGTTTTTTATTTGGTAATTAAACAATAGATAAAACAATAAATCTATTATGGCTAATAGGCTCACCCATACAAATTACTACATATATATATATATATATATATATATATATATACATTAAGCATATAATACTTTAGAAAATCAATGCTAACATGTATATCTAAACAGTGGAAATCCACAAATCCATCGTTTCTATGAGGCCCTCTTATATATATATATATATATATATATATATATATATATATATATATATTAAACATCAACTATATAACACTTCAGAAAATGAAATTACCTAGTTAAGATACCCATTTCAAGAATCGATGTTGGGAAAACAAATGGAACAACCGCGTTCCTCCCAACCATAGAAGTAGGACAACTAGGATCACTTGTCCTGATCACCCCTAGCTTGACCATGAATCCATAAGGGAAAACTAAGTATCACTCCTTAGCCACTTTCACCTTAAACAATTTAGAAAAATGTCTTCCTAACACGAAATGTGCTCAAACAAGAAAACAATTCTTTCCCAACATACTAATTCATGTCCTTCCTCCCACATATGTTGTATATATCTCATACCTAGGAATTTTCATTATTTCCCCTCCTTGGGAAATTCAAATATTTATAAATCCCTGATTTCTAGGGGCTGCTAGTGATAGAACATAAATTCTCACACTTGCAAAAATCATCTCTGAGTTAAATCAACCATGTTCCCCTCTCATTGAGTCATAGTCAGCTATTTTTTACCTGGTTGTTCCATCTGTTCTCCAGAATTAATTTATTAAAATTTTTTGTCTCATACATGTGTCCATCAAAAGAGGATAGTTGACAAGTCAAAATTTTGTAGAAGAGTCATAAAATAATAATTACATACTTTCAAAATCTAAAATTCGAATTTCCAAAAATGGAAATTTATTTTGACAATAATAACTTTGAAATAATTTAATTTTTACTAATTCGAGGATATCACATTCTCTCCCCCTTAAGTATAACACTGTCATTAGTGTTCAAATTGTCTCTTGGAACAAAATTGGATATGATTTTTGCATATATTCTTCCAATTTCCAAGTAGCCTCCTCGGGACTAAAGTTCTTCAATTGCACTTTTACATGGGCGATGGTTCTATTCCGAAGTATTGTTTATTTCCTATACATAATGCATAGAGGTTCCTCTTGGAACTCTCCTTTTGGTTCCAGCTACACCATGTTCCAATCAATGATATGAGTAGGATCATGAATATATATTTTTAATACTGAAACATGAAAAACATTATGAACTTTTAAATTTACAGGGAGTCCTAGTTGATATGCCATTGGTCCAATTCGAGTTAATATCTCAAAAGGACCAAAAACTATTGGTGCCAACTTAGAACAACTCCCTAGTTTAAGGGATCTTCTCCTCACTTTGACTTTGAGATATACATGCTCTCCAATTTTGAATTCATGATGTCTCATTTTTAGATCTGCATAGATTTTCTTTCGATCTTGTGCCTCTTTCAAGTTCGATTGTACCCTTTTGACTATCCTTTCCATTTCTTGCAGAATTTATGGTCTGACCATAATCCTGTCAACCATATTATCCCAATTGATCAAGGTTGTACATTTCCTTCTCTATAAGACTTTGAAGGGACTCATCTTAGCTAATGCTGGATACCAGTTATTGTATGTGAATTCAACAAAATGTAGATAATATTCCCACTTATTTTCTTTTGTCCTTATATACATTCACAAGATGTCTTCGATAATTTGATTGGTTAGTTCTATTTTCCCATACATTTGTGGATGGTAACTTGTGTTGAAATTCAATTTAGTATCCAAACATGCAAACAATTATTTCCAAAAATTGGATGTAAATTTGACATCTCTATATGAAATCACAAGCGTAGGAATCCCATGCAACCTAAATATTGTTTTCATAAAAATTTCAGAGATATTAATCACTTTGTAAGTAGATTTCACATGTATAAAATGTGAAGACTTAATTATCTTATCAATCATTACCATAATTGAGTAGTTTTGTCTTTGAGTCTTTGGCAAACATGTGAAGAATTCCATTGAAATAATTTCCCACTTCCATTTGGGTATAGGAAGAGGTTGTAGCATACCTTCGAGATGTTGATTCTTAGCCTTTAGCTGTTGATAATCTAAACATCAAGACAAATATTTAGTTGTTTCATTTTTTATCTTAGGCCAATCAAACTGTTTTCTTAAGGCTATTATCATTTTTTGGTATCCTCGGTGACCCGAATATGAATTTTTGGGCATCTCATCAAGAATTATCGTCTTCAATTCAGTAGATTTTGGTACATATAACCTGTCATTGAACCTTAAAAAACCATTTTTATCTACATTGATATCTATTATGTGCAAATTTTCTTCATTTCTTTGCAATTGTTCTTCTCTTTTGATGTATTTTTCATCATTGTTCTTCTTTTTTGATGTATCTTTTCTTCTTCTTATTTTTCATCATTTTTTATCCTATCCTCGGTACCGTTTTCTACCTTGCTGATAATTACTTCATAAAGCTCATTAATCCTTTGAATTAGTGCATTTGTAACTTTATTTTCTTTTCCCTTGATGTCTCGTACTTCAAAATCAAACTCACTTAAAAAGGTCAATCATCTTGCTTGGCTTGCATTGAGATAATGTTGACTGAACAAGTGTTTTACACCACTTTTATCTGTTAGTAACATAAATTTTCTTCCCATTAAATAATGGAACCACATTTTCAAAGCATGAATTACAACTGCTAATTCTAGATTGTGATTTACGTAGTTTTGTTCATGTTCCTTTAATTTGTGTGATTCATAACAGATGACGTTTCCATACTGTGTTAGCACGCCTCCTAATATCCCTTTACTTGCATTCACACAAACTGTAAAGTATTTATCTGGACTTGCTACTTTAACGATTGGCATTGTAGTTAACCATCCTTTTAATTTATCAAAATTGTCTTGGAATTTTTTAGACCAATTAAATTTTATACCCTTTTTCTGCAATGATGTAATCAGATAGGAGATTTTGGAAAACCCTTTGATAAACCTCAGATAATAGCCATTAATACCCATGAATGACCTTATGTCTGCTACGTCTTTTGGAATAGGCCATTCCATAATGGCTCTAATCTTTTCAAGGTCTACTGCAATGTCGTCTTCTGATATTGCATGCCCTAGAGATTGTATCTTTCATTGGTAGAAATAACATTTATCAAACTTAGCATACAAATTATGTTCTCTTAGAGACTGTAATACTATTTTCAAATGATGTTCATTTTATTCTTTAGTTTTTGAATAGATTAGAATATCATCGATAAAATTAGCATGAATTTATCCAAATATTGGTTCAATATACTATTCATTAACCACATAAAAGTTGTTGGTGCATTAGTTAATCCAAACAGAATCACTACAAATTCATAATGTTTGTAGTTTTTTATGAATGTTGTTTTGTGTATGTCGTCGTCCTTTATCCTAGCTTGGTGATAACTACATCTCAATTCTAACTTAGAGAATATTTTTTCTTTTCCAACCTAGTCAAAGAGATCGTGTATTCTAGGTAAAGGGTATTTATTTTTAATAATCATTTTATTCAGTTTGTGATAGTCAATACACTATCTAAATGTTCCATCTTTATTTTTAACAAACAAAACTGGTTCTCCCCAAGGCGAAACACTTGGTTCGATATACTCTTTATCTAACACTTCCTGTAACTGAATTTTCAGTTCTGTTAATTCGTGGATACTCATTCTATAACATGGATTTGATATTAAGGCCGATTGAGGTATTGGATCGATATAGAAATCTATCTCTCTCCTTGGATGTAGTTCTGTTATCTCTTCTACTAATACGTTTTTAAATTCCCAAAGGACTGCAAAGTTTTCCAAACTTGGTTTGTTTCCTTTTCAAACAATTTAGTTGCTTGAATAACATATACTTTGCAATCCTTAGTAATGCATTTCTTGAATTGTATTGCTGATATTTGTCTAATAGAAATTGGTTTTTTGATTCCTTGTATTTTTCTTGTTGTATTATTTCCATCCTTGTATATGAAAGACTTTTCATAACAGTTCAGTATTGTTTTATTTATGTCTAACCACTCCATGCTGATAATTATGTCATATGACCCTAAAAGTAATACGTTTAGATATAACTTTGTATTCTGATCATTTATACTAAGGTCACAATCAGAAACAAATTATGTTGCCATTCTTTTTCCTGTTGCTAGCTATACTAACCAGGATTTAACGTGTTTTACCTTCTTTAACTTGTTCAATTCTACTATGTTTGGGCCAATATAACTTGGACTATCTCTTGGGTCAACAAGTACAGAGACATTGTTGTTATAAATTTTACCTTCAAGTTCCACAATATTGGATTGATTATCTTCTTGTCTACCATCCAAAGTTTCATTGATCTTATGCATGCTTCTACAAATATCTCCAATTGTTGAAGCCTCTTGAAGATTGTGGACTGAATTCTTTATTGATGAGTTTAAGCATGAACAATTGATCCATATGTGAGGTTCTCCACACTCCCAAATTTTCAATGGTTTTGTGGGATTGTCCCCTACCTTCTTGAATATAAGAACATATGTCTTTGAGAAACTTTATCATCAGAAAATTTTGAGCCATCATATGGACACCTTCTTAGATTTGATCTGAAGCGAGTGTGTTAAAATAAGGTTCCCAAATTATTGTCGTCCTTATGCCTTTGCATCTTCTTGACCTTTCCCTCCAAATGGAAATGGAAACCAACACACCTATATCATATGTGCTTATACCATTCTAGTGTCATTTTGTTATCAAAATGATCTTCTTTTCAGTTTTAGGCAAGCCTGACATAAGAACAAGAGTTCGCATAATTTTTTATTTCATTATATATGCTCTCAGTTGCACAATGGATGTTCTTTTAAGCTTCTACCCAGTTCTAGTTTCCATTTGTTTGGCAAAACATCTAAGGTAATACATTTTTATTTTAAAAAATAAATAACAATTATTTATGTGTAAGAAAAAAATATTATATTTTTTCTATTAAAATTAATAAAAAATAGACAATGTATTGAATTTTTAAAAATGATATATTAACAAATAATTTATCAATTTTTTTATAATTAATATATATATATATATATATATATATATATATATATATATATATATATATATATATATATATATATATATATATATATATATATATATATATATATATATATATATAATGAAAATTAATAGAAATAATATTTATAATAGAAATTTTTTACAACCATAAATATAAAAATGAAAACCATGCATTTAAATAACACATCACTACAAAAATGAAACCCATGCATTTAAATAAGACATCACTATAAAAATGAAACTCGTGCACTTGAATAAGACATCCCTATAAAAATAAAACCCATGCATTTAAATAAAACACCATTATATAATTTTGAGAATTTTAACTTTTAGTTGAATATTTTTTTCTTTGTTATAACTAAAAACTAGATGTTGTTATTTGATTTAAAATAAATAGAAACGGAAAATAAACATTACAAATTATATATAAATTTCCTGCAAGCATGTAGAACGATTGGTAAGTGTCATGTAAATGGAAGGAAATATGTAAAAAGAGGTCTCAAGGTTGATTCTCACCCCGATTTACTTGTGCTCCATTCTTGCGGGCTACGTGGAAGTACTTGGGGTTATAGTGGTAGCGCACGGGTATCTACCCCGTGTCACGTGAGTACGAGAACCACGAGTTGCCGAATCCCCCAGTACAAAAAAAAAAATATGTATAAATTTGAGATGGTAAAAAACTAAATAGAAAACAAGATATATTTTTATAACCTTAAATATAAAATTACAAAATGTGTCATGAAAGTAGATATGTCACTCTTAAGCATTCTGTATCATTTAAGAAGTATAGTTACTACATGACATAGGAATGATATTATGTGATGGGCTTGAACAACAACCTACTTCTATCATCCAAAATGTGCCTCATTATCATGTCTTAGCAAACCCAAACAAAACATCCTTAACCATGTGGAAGTTTGAATGCTCATTTCAGCATATGAGGTGTTTCACCATTTCCAACCAACCCCTGATAGCTAAACATAGCTCTAGAAAGAAAATTAACTTCCCAACGTGAAATCATTCTTCCATCTCTAATTCGACACATGATAGTCATCGAAGATCATATTCCTTCTCGCTAAGGCATTCACATTTTTATGCAGTGAGTATCAATCCCCTGATATCAAAGAACATATGGAGTAGAACATTAATTACGTTGTGCACAACTAGGACCACAACGTCCCTAATGCTTCCTCCTCAAATTCACACCTTCTTTATTTGTCAACTAGATCATGCCATAACCCCTAGGGTTCCACATATATTCTCACATACCCATGTTTTATTTCCTATAGTATAAGTGAATCAATACTATAAAACCCCACATTCTCTTGTTGTTACTCAATAGTCACAATCATTCCAATTTTTTCACTTTCCTTCTACTGTAACTCGCCTTTAGTGAAGATCACCATCTGTTGCAACTCACCTTCTACAACTTTCCTTATATTTCAACTCGTCTTATTCTACCACTCACCTTCCATTGCAACTTTCCTTCTATTGAAACTCTCCTTTCACAACTCGAGAGTAGATATCTCATATATATGGAATGCGGACACAATTATCTACTCATATAGAACTCTTTTAGCTCACAGTCATATTAAAAAATAAAGTTTTTTGTCGAGACAATGTTACATTGAACTCCCCCAGTGATAATGTAACCTTCAACTCTATGATCAAGATTTACCCCACAAATCCAGGGGCCCTTACACATATGTGAAGAATCTTCAGTCCCACATGGCCCTTCCAAGGACTTCTGCCCCAAATTGTAGGTAATCACAAATCAAGAACAATGTTTTATAGACCCATGCCCACCTGCACAACAATATCATAATATACTATTCTGCAGTGTGGTTTTATTCATTCAAACAACATAATTTAACTTTCATATAATGTGAATAACACAACATGATAACAATATATAGAAATCCATCCATACACACATAAAGGTTAAATATTAAAAAACCAAACTCTCTTAATGTCCATCCATTTAAAAACACTTGAATATTTTAATTTTGGTTATTTATGATTGCAAAAGTTTTTCTGAAAAAGACTTAAGTTAAAATTATGTCATCGTAAACATTAAGGATGAAAAACATTTTTGTAAATATTATTTTAATTAATTTTATTTAACTTGAGATAAAGTGATTAGGGAATGTAGTTACAAAAGTGTAATTCAATATTCCATGGGAGAGTGAAAAGGGATAAAAACAACCAGAGTATATATTTTCCATGAGGAGAACTATAAATCTACTCCCAAAGATGTGGGACGCAAGGGAAAAATCTAGCAAAACGTTAGGCAAAGAATATTCCCTAGGTTGAGGGATGAAGATAACTGTAACATACCCCACCACCCATAGGCCAGGGTCCACTACCTTCAAGCCCATCCTTGAACTTCTTTCTCTTTCTGATACCTTTTTAAATTAATAAGGATGCATAAAAGAAAATATCTAATGACATGCACAACAATAACCAACAAACATGCATATTCTAAGGATTTAATTAAATGATAAATAAATACACAACATAATACATTCATATACAGGTAAATAATACCATAACAGAGAGAACTTATCTTTAAAAAATGAGACACCAACTGGTTGCAGAACAAGGATGTTTCACCCAATCGTAGACACTAATGTCCCAAATATCAATAGTAGTGTCACCCTTGATCCACAGCTATGAATCCGTAAGGATGGTTCCATAGTGCTACTTGTCTTCCCAAACCAATCAACAATCAATCGCTCACAATATTTCCCAGCACTCACAACAATCCAAGTACCCAACTCTCTTCTACCCATCCTAGACAACCCAAGAGAATGGACCCCCAAACTTCTCTGCCACACAGTCCCTCATGCAGTCCTTCTCTTCCAGGGCTCCATCACAACTGGTCCAAAATATCCATGTTGTAACTCTCAGGACTCATAGTTTTGAACAAATATGGACACAGGCCAACGCATCCCATACATGAAGGCCTTAATTCATGGTTGGATTACACCAACAACCTCTAAAACCAACAATACCATGGCCACTCTTTAGAAAATCGTTTACATTTCCCCAAGCCAAGACACAAATGAGGAAGGATGAATGAGTGATAGGTAAGAATGGAATGAATTAACGAGTGAGCAAGTGAGTGAACAAATGAGCGAGTGATAAAGAGAACGAGTGAATGAGTGAACCCCCCTACAGACCAGGGGCATGTTTAAGTAATTTGTGGGGAATCAAGAACCTCATGGCCTCCCCCTAATAAGATCATGTAATTGATCCACTCTCTTATACAAAAGGGTAATAAAAACAAGAAATAAACATTTAGCCCCTCAAGCCCCCTCTCTTGTGAAATCATAGCCCCCTATAACTCTAGTCCTTATTAGTGTAGAAACCAATGATGTGTTTATTATTAGTAATGATCAAAAAATTAAATTTCTTAGGAACACTAGCCTCTTTCAATTGTTTGGGACCTCTAGCCTCTTGACAATTAACAAAATACATTATTTAATATGGGGATAAAAACCTGGGGTGTTACATCCCCTCCCCCTTATTTTAGAACTGTCATCACTGCATATATAAAATAGAGATCAAAATCTCAAAATGTATTAAAAAACTACATGTACTCTGCCCGCATGGCATCTTCATTCTCCCAAGTAGCATCTGCAGGACCGTAGTAGGTCCACTGAAATTTTACCACCTCTATAACTCGATTCCATAGCATTTTGACTTTTTTTTCCAATACCCACACTTGATAGACCTGAAATTCTCCCTCTGTCTTTACTTGAATCAGATTCCAATCAATAACATGGTTAGGATCATGTACATATTTATTTAGAAAAGATACATGAAATACATTATGCAGATTCATGGAAGCAGGTAATGCAAGCATGTATGCAACTGGCCTTATTCTGTCCAATATTTCAAAAGGATCACAGAATCTGGCTGCCAGCTTTGTACAACTACCCAATTTCAAAGAGATTTTCATGGGATTCACTTTCAAAAGTACATTCTCCCCTACTTTAAATTATGAAGCAGTCGCACCCCTTGCCTCGGCAAAAGGCCTCTGCGTTGACCTCCCGGTCTTTAAGGATCGCTCAAAGTTCACCCTCGAGCTGGAGTGGATATTTCGATTCTCCCCTAGAATATTTATTTAAATCTGACCCACATGTCTCTCTCGACACCTTATAGCCTTTAGGTCTGGTCCCTTCTCTGTTCACAACAGAAATTCACTATCGGGTTTCGGGGTTTTCCAATCCCCGATGTCACAAACCCTTGCTTCCTCAAATTCCCAATCTCCAATATCCCGATGCACTCCCTTTGTGCTTTAGCCCCTCCTGTCTATGCTCCTAGTCCACGCGACCTCCTCTTATATGACCACAGTCCTACCTCTTATCGGGATTTGGGGTTTTCAATGTCAAAATGTATTAAACCCCTTGTCCACTGAATCCCCGATTTCCTGATTCTCGATTTTTCGATTGACAACTTTTCCTTTCGGGAAATTTCTCGAAAGCTTCGATCTCGGCCATGTGTCCTCAAGGATGGATGGCCCTCATTCTGGGTTTTCATCGTGGAAATTCTCGATGCCTTGTTATGACGAGATGACGTCAGCTGGGTCCCACACAGAGCTCTCATCTTTTTTGAGAAATTTGACTTCACGATTTTGAAATTGAAGAGGTTCTTGTCTTCAGGATCTTTGAAACGTTGATCCATGACATTCTTTGAATTTCCAACACGCGTCCCAAGCAGATGAACGATTTAGATTGTTTACAGGGTTTCCAACATGGATTTTCCTGATCTCTTACTCACAGAACTTCCGATTTTTTGAGTCCCTAAACTCCGATGGAGTCTTCCCTTTCAGAACTTTTCCCGAGATCTTAGATCTTCGCCACGTGTCCCCTCAATATGGACGGCCCTGATTCAACCTCGGGATTTCGAGAATTTCGATGCCCCAATGACGCAATTTCTTTGTCTACTTAAAACCCCGATTTCTGAAATACCGACGGGTGCTCAGTTATCGCCACGTGTCTCCTCAACATGGATGGCTCAGATTGATTCCAAGATTTTCACTATGAAAATTCTCGATCACTCATCCTCGTGACTCCCGATTTCACGAATGTCGAAATCCCGATGGCCACGCCTCGGGTCGGACCTTTCCTCCTACCATTCATGAAGCTTAACTTCATGCAACTCCTGGTCAATCCAACGGCTGATGGGTATCTATGTGAAGATCCAATGGCCCAAATTATCCTGAGCTTGAACTCTGGACATAGCTATAACCTCCTCACTTCTCTGGCAGATATGACGGTTGGCGGGATTTCGCTAATCCTTCCCACATATTCCTGACTGTCGTCACTTCCCTTTGATGATTTCTACGAAGGAAACCAAGGACTCTTCCCTGGACTTATCCGCTTGCACTAAAACTTTCGATGCCCCTCAATGTTTTTAAAGGCTTTACTCCTCCTGAGATTCTCACAACTTCGATCCTCAAAGAGGATCTTTGCATGCACTCCTTGCAGCAACCTCCAAACACCTGAAGTGTTAAATGCTCTTCGAACTTGCACACACTCTGCAACAATGGTCTCTCAATGAATTCACTCATATACGCAACTCTGAGACCCTCCCCAGCCTCTGCGCACCTTGCACGGCTCCTCTGTCCAATTGCACTCTGAGGAAATGAGAACAACAGCTATCTCTTCTGAGCTTTTAGAGACAACCCTTTGAACTCCTTGTCGACGCACTCCTTGCAGAGAAATTCAACTGCACTCCTTGCAGGAATCTTACTTAGATAGAGAAACAATTGAAACTCATTCTACTTACTCTTCCTCTCTTAGATTTCAAAACATTCAATAAGAAATCATTCATACATAGCATAAAAACAATTGCATGATAGAAAGAATAAACCATTCATGAACATAACATTCAAAGATGCTTACACAGAGAACAAACATGACACCATGAATTTGAATCAAATCTTTTTCTATTAATTCAAATATCTGTACATGGGTGTTCTTACACAACTCTCTGCATGTTCTTGCTCTTTCTTCTCTATTCATGCTTCAATAATGTTACAATACACAATGAGGGTGTCTATATCATGTTTCCCTCTTTCCTTCTAAAACTGTCTAATCTAGAATTGAATTCTACCTACTTGCATTAACTCCTATAAATGCCTTCTATCTACTAAGGATGAGAGCAATCGCTCAAGGTCCATTTACATTATACAATTGTGCTTCTTCTTAATGACTTCATTTAATATTGTGCATCAACTTCAAGGAAATTTCAAAATTTGTGCTGGCTTGTCCAGCTGTCTTTGCTTCTGTGCTAGCTCACTTGATGTTGGCGATGCTCCTGCATCATACTCCCTCGCTTGAAATTTTTCATGGGCTCTTGTCCATGAGCTCTCGCACGGTCTGTCCATGCTTCTGAATCTCTTCTTCGCTTTCCTAGCTGGCATATTCAATTGGATGGTCCTTCCATTTGACCAGATATTCAAAGTATTCCTTCCTTCTGGTCCTCTTGCCAATCCTTTTATCCAGTATGCTTTCCATTTGTGGATTCTTTGCAACTAGCATCTTATTTTTCCACTGAACCTCTCACTGTTCATCACTTGTTCTTGCTTCCTTGGATTTATATGGGTACAAATCTGAGACATTGAATATTGGAGAAATTTTGATCCCATCGGGTAATTCAATCTCATAAGCATTGTCCCCAAAATTCTACAAGACCCAACATGGTATGATTTTCTTCATCTTCAGTTTGTTATATGTTCCTCTCAGGAACCTTTCCTTTCTCAGATGTGCCAAAATAAAGTCACCAACATCTAACTGAAGTTGTTTTCTGTGTTGATCTTCTCTACGCTTATACTCCTAACTTGAATTCTGTAAATGCTCCTTCACCTGGCTGTGAAGTTTCTTCATTGCTTCTGCAAAATCTTCTGCACTAGCACTCTGAGTCGCATTCTGTCCTGAATCTCTCAATTCAAAAATTCCCCTTGGTTGCATACAATAGACAATCTGAAACAGACTCTGCCCTGTACTCCTGTTGACTGAGTCGTTATACGCAAACTCTGCCTGTGGTAATATATTGTCCCACTGGCTGTGGTGTTCTGTCACTAGGCTTCTCAGCAAGTCTCCCAGACTTCTATCACTACTTCTGTCTGCCCATCCATCTGAGGATGATAAGATGAACTAAAAGACAAGTTAGTTCCCAGCTTCTTCCATAATGTCCTCAAAAAATTCCCTATGAACTTAGTATCTCGATATGAAACTATACTCCTTGGCAAACCATGAAGTCGAATGACCTCCTTGAAAAATAGGTTCGCAATGTGAGTTGCGTCACTGGTTTTCTCACATGGAATGAAGTGTTCCATCTTGGAAAATCTATCCACCACCACAAAGATTGAATCACAACCGATTTGTGTTCTTGGCAACCCCAACACAAAATCCATGCTGATTGCATCCCACGACCTCTTTGGTATGGGCAATGGTTGATAAAACCCTACCTTCTGTTTTCTTCCCTTCGAATGCTGAGAAATTCTACATCTGTCCACGAACCTCTTGATGTCTGCTCACATCCCCGGCCAAAAATATGACTCATTCAACTTTGTGAAAGTATTTTCGTGACCAAAGTGCCCTGCCAATCCTCCACTGTGTTTCTCCTTCAGCAGGTTCTCCCTCATGGAGTATTTTGGAATACACAGTTGATTACCTTTAAACAACAATCCTTCCTGGATCATGTACTCATCCCATTTTCTTCTATCTCTGAGAACTAGATTCTTAGTTTCTTTGTACGCCTCTTGAAAATCTGGGTCAGCTGCGTACATGTCCCTAAGATCATCAAAACCCAACGTTTTGACTTGGAACTCCTGCAATAGAAAACACTTCCTGCTCAAAGCATCAACAACTTTGTTAGTAGTACCTGAAATATGTTTAATTACAAAAGTGAAATTTTGCATGTATTCCACCCATTTTACATGTCTCTGATTCAACTTTTCCTGTTGAGTCACAAACTGCAGTGCATGATTGTCAATATATAAGACAAACTCTTTGGGAATTAAGTAATCCCTCCATTTCTTTAATGCCTGGATGATAGCATAAAATTCCTTATCATAAGTGGAGTATTTCACTTTTGCTTCATTCAGCTTCTCGCTAAAGTATACTATTGGCATGTCTTCTTGACTCAAGACTGCCCCTATTGCAAATCCACTTGCATTGCATTTCACTTGAAATGTATTTTGAAAATCAGGCAACACCAAAATTGGTTGTTCCTTGATCTTCCTCTTTAACAGGTTAAAACTCTTCTCAGCTTCTTCCATCTAGTGAAAAGATTTATGTCTTTTCTTCACTGTCTCCATCATCGGTGCACTAATTCCACTGAAATTCCTATTGAAATTTCGGTATAAACTAGCTAATCCGTGAAAACTTCTCGCCTCAAATATGTTCTTCGGTGATGCCCAATTCTTGATCACTTCCACTTTATCTGGATCCATCCTCAATTTTTCTGCAGAAATAAAAAATCCCAAATAAATGAGTTATGTCTTCATGAAAGAGGATTTCTTCATGTTTATGAGCAACTTCTCTTGCTGTAATCTCTTCATCACTGTAGCCAAATGCTTCAAATGTTCGACCACTAACTTATTGTAAATCAGTATATCATCCAGATATACGATGAAAAATTTTCTGATGAATTCCCTCAGGACTTCGTTCATCAACCTCATGAAGGTACTTGGCGCATTTGTTAATCCAAACAACATAACAAGCCATTCATACAACCCTTCATTTTTTTTGAATGTTGTCTTCCATTCACCACCTTCTCTCATGTGAATCTGATGATAACCACTTTTCAAATAAATCTTTGAAAAATACTTTGCTCCACTTAAGAAATCCATCAAATCATCCATCCTCGGCAATGGAAATCTGTACCTGATGGTTATCTTTTTAATGGCTCTTGAATCAGTGCACATCCTCCAGCCTCCATCTTTCTTCGGACTGATTATTGTTGGAACAACACATGGACTCAAGCTTTCTCTGACCAAACCTTTGTCCAACAAATCCTGGACTTGTCTTTTTACCTCTTAATTCTCTTGCGATGTCAATTTGTACGCGACTTTGTTTGGAAAAGTAGATCCTGGTATGAGATCAATATGATTACTCACACTTCTGATCGGTGGCAATGAACGAGGTAGTTCATCCACTACTATGTCAGCGAACTCTTCCAGCAGTTCCTGAACTTCTTCTGGTAGATCATCAACTCTTGTGCTGGTTAAAACAATTCTCGGTTTCCTGATCACAATGAACTGTGGATCCTCCTTCGTCTTCACCTATGTAAGAAGTTCCTTCCCACTCATGAGAAGTATTGTGTTTCTCACTTCGGGCTTCACCTTCTTGTCTTTGATTGGAAGCAACATATGAGTTCTCCCATTCTTTTCTAGGGTGTATGTGTTCATCTTCCCATTGTGAATCACATTTCTATCGTATTGCCATGGTCTACCCAACAATAAATGACAAACATGCATGGGAATAACAACACAGAGTATTTTATCATTATATCCTCCTATCTTAAACTCAACTAAACATTTTTTAGTGACATTTACCTGATGTCCCTTTTGTAGACATTAAACTTTATATGGACTTGGATGTTCAATCGTCTCCAGCTCCAACTTTTCTACCATCTCCATAGAAACGAGATTATCTATGCTTCCACTGTCCACAATGACCTTGCATACCCTATCCTTAGTTCTGCAAGCAATCCGAAAAAGTCTATTTCTCTGGAATGAACTCTCCACCTCCTTTTCTGGTGTCAAAAGAACCTTTCGCATCATCAGTGATCTCCCACCTTCAGCATCCTCTGCCTCAACATTTCACCCCTGAGCTTCGGTGATGTGAATCTCTCCACCCTCTTTCTTTTTATCAGGACACTCATAAGACTTATGCCCATTCTTTCCACTTGTGAAGCATTTTATCACTCCACCTCTTCCTCTTCCTCTTCCTCTAGTATGAGGAAAAGTATTATTATCATCATATCCTCCTCTCTGCTCAGTATGTTTCCCTCGTTGTGAACTTTCACCCCTCTCTGTTTGAGTCTGAGGTTTCTTTCAGTCTTCCTTGGGCTTCTGATTCTTATCTTGGACAACTGGTTTTCCCCTGGCTTGACTTCTGCCTTTGCCTCTCTGACCCTGTTTTCGGATCAGCTTCTCTTCATCTTTTAGAGCCATTTGATAAGCATCTTCCACTATTCATATGGTCAACATACTCATCTCATCCTGAATCTCATATCTAAGGCCATTCATATACCTGGCTACTTTTTCATCATCGCTCTCCCAATGACCTGCCCTAATGTTTAGCCCGTAGAATTCTTCAGTATATTCTTTCACTGTCATCAGCTTCTGTCTCACGTTCTGCATCCTCCTGAACAGAGTAATTAGGTAATCCCTGGGGATGAATTTTGCCTTCATATTTGCAATCAACCTGTCCCAGCTCTTGATTTTTTGCTTTCCCTTACAGTGTATGTCAGCTTGTAGTTCATCCCACCACATTGATGCATGTCCCTTCAACCTTGTGACAACATGTTTGACTTTCTTGTCTTCTTTGACATCTTCATAGTCAAAGTATGTGTCTAGAGCTCTAATCCAGTCTAGAAGCTCCTATGCATCCAGGTTTCCTTCATAAACTGGGATGTCCATTTTCGCTCTTGCACCCATTCTTGAAATAGCTCTGATCAAACGTTCATTTGATGCATCTTCAGCTGCAACTTCTTCTTCCTGTTCAGCCTCAACTTCACTTCTGAAATTACTTACATCCCCAGCACTGAATGTGTGTCTTTGCTTTGTCTCCATGTATTCAAGTCCAACTCGTAGATCACGCATCTCTCTCTCCATTTATGGATTTTGCATCTGTCTACCTCTTCTTCTCGGCATTTCCCTATCCTCTTTGGGATTGGGTGATTGTCGATATCTTCTTCTAGGTGGCACGATGAATTTTCTTCTTCTCTACTATAGAAAGCAAAGAACCTGTTTGTGCTCTGATACCAAAAACTGACGTAGTCACACCCCTTGCCTAGGCAAAAGGCCTCTATACTGACCTCCCGATATTTAAGGATCGATCAAAGTTCACCCTCGAGCCGGAGTGGCTCTTTCAATTCTCCCCTAAAATATTTATTTAAATCTGACCCATAGGTCTCTCTTGGCACCTTACAGCCTTTAGGCCTGGTCCCTTCTCCATTCACAACAGAAAGTCACTATCAGGTTTCAGGGTTTTCCAATCCCCGATGTCACAAACCCTTGCTTCCTCGAATTCCTAATCTCTGATATCCCAATGCGCTCCCTTTGTTCTTTAGCCCCTCCTAGCTATGCTCCTAGTCCACAAGACCTCCTCTTATATGACCACAATCCTACCTCTTATCAGGATTCAGGGTTTCGAATGTCGAAATGTATTAAACCCCTTGTCCACGGAATCCCCGATTTCTCGATTCTCGATTTTCCGATTGATGACTTTTCCTTTTTGGAAATTTCCCGAAAGCTTCGATCTCGACCATGCGTCTTCAAGGATGGACGTCCCTCACCGCTTCGGGGTTTTCACCATGGAAATTCCCGATGCCTCATTATGACGATATGATGTTAGTTGGGTCCCACATGGAGCTCTCCTCTTTTTTTAAAAATCATACTTCACGATTTCGATATGCAAGAGGTTCCTGTCTTCAAGATCCACGAAACGTCGATCCCCAACTTTCTTCCAATTTTTGACATGCGTCCCAAGTGGATTAATGGTTTAGATTGTTTATGGGGTTTCCCATGGATTTTCTCGATCTCTTACTCACAGAACTTCAGATTTTTCGAGTCCCGAAACTCCGATGGAGTCTTCCCTTTCGAGACTTTTCCCGAGATCTTAGATCTTTGCCACGTGTCCCCTCAAGATGGATGGCCTTGATTCAACCTCGGGATTTCGAGAATTTCGATGCCCTGATGACCCAATTTCTTTGTTGACTTAAAACCCCGGTTGTCGAAATACCGATGGGTGCTTGGTTATCGCCACGTGTTTCCTCAAGATGAACGAATCAGATTGATTCTGATATTTTCACAGTGAAAATTCCCGATCACTCGTCCTCGTGACTCCCAATTTCACGAATGCAGAAATCCCAATGGCCACGCCTCGGGTCGGACCTTTCCTCCTCCCGTTCATGAAGCTTAACTTCGTGCAACTCCTGGTCAATCCAATGGCTGATGGGTATCTATGTGAAGATCCAACGGCCCATGTTCTCCTGAGCTTGAACTCTGGACGTAGCTGTAACCTCCTCACTTCTCTGGCAGATCTGACGGCTGGTGGGATTTCCCTAATCCTCCCCATAGATTCCTGACCGTCGTGTCTTCCCTGGACTTATCTGCTTGCACTACAACTTCCGATGCCCCTCAATTTTTTCAAAGGCTTTACTCCTCTTGAGATTCTCACAACTTCGAGCCTCGAAGAGGATATTTGCACGCACTCCTTACGGCAACCTCCAAACACCTAAAGTGTTAAACGCTCTTCAACCTTGTGAACACTCTGTAGCAATGGCCTCTCAATGACTTCAATCATATACATGACTCTGAGACTCTCCCCAGCCTATGCGCACCTTGCACGGATCCTATGTCCAACTGCACTCTGAGGAAATGAGAATAACCACTATCTCTTCTAATATTTCAGAGACAACCCTTTGAACTCCTTGTCGACGCACTCCTTGCAGACAAATTCAACTACACTGCTTGAAGGAATCTTACTCAGATAGAGAAACAATCGAAACTCATTCTCCTTACTCTTCCTCTCTTAGATTTCAAAACATTCGACAAGAAATCATTCATACATAGCATAAAGGCAATTGCCTGATAGAAAGAATAAACCATTCATGAACATAACATTCAAAGATGCTTACACAGAGAACAAACATGACGCCATGAATTTGAATCAAATCTTTTTCTATTAATTCAAATATCTGTACATGGGTGTTCTTACACAGCTTACTGCATGTTCTTGCTCTTTCTTCTCTATTCATGCTTCAATAATGTTACAATACACAATGAGGGTGTTTATATCCCATTTCTCTCTTTCCTTCTAAAACATTCTAATCTATAATTGAATTCTACCTACTTGCATTAACTCTTATAAATGCCTTCTATCTACTAAGGATGAGAGCAATCGCTCAAGGTCCGTTTACATTATACAAATGTGCTTCTTCTTAATGACTTCATTTAAGATTGTGCATCAACTTCAAGGAAATTTCAAAATTTGTGCTGGCTTGTCCAGCTGTATTTTCTTCCGTGCTAGCTCACTTGATGTTGGCAATGCTCCTGCATCAAATTATATTGTTGTCTTTTTCTTATATAAATAAACTTTCTGTCTATCTTGACCTACCTTTAAATTTTGATTGAGCTTAACCATTTGGTCTTCCATATCTTTGAGAAACTCCAGCCCAAGTACCTCTCTATCTGTTGGGTTGTCCTACCTCACTGCAGTATTGCATTTCCTACCATACAAGGCTTCAAATGGGCTCATTCTCAATGAGGCTTGATACCCATTATTCTATGCAAACTCAACCAAGTGCGAGTAATCTTCCCACTTAGATGGCTTATCCATCACATACATTCACAACATATATTCAATTACTCGGTTGACCCTCTCTATTTGGCCATATGACTGTGGATGGTATGTTGTGATAAAGTTTATATTTGTACCAAATCCTTTAAACCATCCCCTCCATAAATTGGAGGTAAACTTTGTATCTCTATCGGAGAAAATTGTCCTAGGTATCCCATGCAGCCTAGCAATCTCCCTCATGAGTCGTCACGCCCCCTCCCCTAGCACCCCGTCATCTGCCTCCACGGCGTCCTCCAACCATGATTACCTACATGCACACAAGTCAAATCGATTAGCAACAATATAATCAACCATATCAACGGAAGTCGTAGCGATCCCAAGTTGCGGGTTGAAACCCGCTCTGATACCATATGTAACAGACCTCTCGTTTCGTCATGACATCAAACCTCACATAACAAGTGGAAATTTGTTTTTGTGTGTGTGAGTGTGTACAAGGGTAATATAAAATTATACTATGCATTGAAACACGACAACGAATATGACGCATGCAACTACGACAACTACATAATGACCTAAGATCCACATCAAGCATCCGTAAGCAATGAATGAAAATCAACCGATGACAAAATAAGTCTGACTACCCATCCTTCCTACCCTGTAATGGTTAGGACCTCAAAGACACATAAGTAATGCTCAAGTCTAGGTTTCCATCGATTTTGACCATTTAAGGTGTCAGGGCTGGTGACTATTCTGAGGAACAAGGAGGCATCTACATCTCACCTGACACAAGCATACCAAACTAAATATGTTAAGTCAACAACATAAATGATGATCAAGGTACGATAGTGTTCTATGAATCCATCACACCTCACATAAGGTCCAAGGTGTAAGAGAATTTATTACTACATCCATCATAAAATGACATAAGTTCGTGGACAAATTCTATCATAAACTTACAATTTGATCATATGTCAGCATCTCCTAATGGTGCAAGAATAAAATGCTTGATTTAAAAGCGCTAAGAGAATAGTTACAAAATCAACTATGCTTCTCATTTACTCATCATGAAATACATCTAACAAATTAATTCAAGGCGCAAGTGAATTAAGAGCTACATAACCATGACTCCAATAATTCTCCATTCAAATTTAATCATTATACACTCCGATAGGGAAATTCTAACTTAATCCACTTCTCAATCTACTAGCTATTAGTATTAATGAATCATTAACTCAAGTAGTGTAGAAGGTTCTATTAAACAATGAGGAACAATTAAATCTCAACCTATCATCTAATTTTTAATTATTCCAAATCCCAATCATACTAGCCATTAACATTAATTTAAGCATTAACTAACATAATGTAGAATGTTGCTAATAAACAATTAATAAGGAAATGGAAAGGCACTTAATAGAAAGACATTAATATCAATTAACCTATCAATTATTATACCACTGAACACGCTCACTACATCAAGGGAGGAAACGTCAAAGAGACATTATTAACTTAATAAATTACTGGATGGGACTAACTTAACTAAAGGTACCCAAGTGACAGCTTATCTATTAACATTAAAAAGTATTGTTGAGAATGGCTATGTCAAGTAAGTGGGCTAATTAATGCGGGTGGTGGATATAACCATAAATGTCGATTTAGGATTTAGTGCTATCTTACTTCTCCCTTTTTAAATTTATTGTTATATCAGACTATTTAGTGCTAGCTTCTTGTTTCTAAAAAGGATGTTATATTAGGCCAATCAATGCATACATGATATTAACATTAACTAATTCTGACCACATTAATTGTCATTACTAAAACAGAAAGGGAGGAATGTTGTACAACATTAAAAAGCCATTAAGACGTTGTCAGGTAGGGTAATACACAAGGTAACAGTTGGCAGTTTCAAGTCAGAAACACCATCTCCAAAAGGGCGACATCATGACTTCACAAAGGCAATAATTTTGCCATGTTGCCCAGGGTAATAATAGGCAGCCATTTTGGCACAATCTCATGAGTCAATTTAAGGAAAAATCGTGTCCAAACGATCGTAGCATGGACCACATTAACGCAAGTCCAGAGTGATTAACAGGAACATGTAGTCATCACTTTGAAGGCAATTTCTGGTTAAAAAATAGGAAAACACATACCTCGTTTTCATGGCAATTTCAAGGTCACTTACAAGAAGACGCAGACATCAATTAATGGAAAACATTGTGCCCAACACACCAGAGGAAACCACCTGGATGCCATTATTTAAAGGAAGGATCATTGGGCGAAGCAACATATGAAATATACATTGTCGTAATAATAATAAAGAAAAGGGAAATAGTTGTGCAAGTCGCACAAGAAGGAAACTATAATGTCAAGAAATGTTGATGCCAAGTAAGTCTCTTTTATAAGATTCAAGTGGAGTTTAACATGGAATCCTTTGTTGGGTGAGATTCACCATTGAAGTAAAATAAAAGAGGAAGAAAATTGCGATTCTAAGAAGGTGGGGTTAAAGAATATCAGTCAATGGAGTGTGGAGACAAAAGGGTAAACAACGCAATGTTAAATCGCTTATGAAATGCATTTAAATTGCAGAGGACGATATTCGTTGGCCAACAGAACTACGAGGGAAGAGATAAATTATTTGTTAGTATAAATGCAAAGTTAAAATGTATTCATCAAAGCACAACACGGCAAGACAAATTAATCATCAGTGCATCCAATGCAGAGTTAAATTGCTCATTAAAGTATAAAACGTAGAGTAAATTTATCTAACCAAGCATAGAAGTAGTCAAGAATGTAAAAGTGCAGAGAACAGTAAGAGAACACAAGGATCGAAGGATGGTCATTGAAATGTCCACAGAGGTTTTATCATCCCAAGCATGAAGAAAATCCAGCAGGGTATATAACGCATAGTGGAAGGAAGGGCTATGCGAACAACCAAAATTTCAGGGGTAATAAAACACATTAAGGCGTAAGGCATCAACTGCCAAGAACAACAACAGAGGTAGCCGATGCATGGGTTCATCCTATGCTTCACCATCCTCTCACAGGAAAGCAGGGCATTGAGATCCATAGGTCTTTTAACACTAAGGCGACGACCATAGATAAAGCTCCTGGTTGACTTCTTAGGTGATGACTGTTGAGCTAGTGACGAAGGATAAACAACCTCAAGGTCACAATGAACTCATAGGGTAGTCACGACATATGGGAAGACGATGGTCATGGAGTTCAATCAACTAATCATTGAGCTAGGCTATAAAATTTTCAGTCACGAAACTAGGAAATCAATTTACCTAACCCAAACACATGCAGATCTAAATCATAAATCCTACAACATTCTATCATTCAACGAAGAGACATACCATTGCTTGTTCGCCTTATCTAAGTGTCGTCAGCGTGCTCCATGCCACTATTGCTCACCGACCGTCGAGACTACACCGATACCTCCCAGCCAATGCTAGGGGTACTCTTCTTCCCCCTTAGCCCCCCGAGCCGCAAAGGGGCCACACACACTATCCATAGGTTTCGTCTAGCTCCCATATTGCCTCGCAAGGCCGAGCTACCACTCCTCCCCGAGATGGGTATCCTAACTACCCATAAGTAAATCAGTCAAGTCGATATTTCTGCAGCGTAATGTTACACAAATAGATGATTCCCTTCCTCCTTCTCCTTCCTTTATTTTAGAGAGTTTCGAACTTCCTTTCTTTCCTAAAATCTCATTTAATTAAATTTTTTAAAAATAAACTCCCAAAAATTCCTCTCCGTACAAGTGTCCCTCATCCCCTACAATCCTCCGTAAATTAATTTCTTTAATTAAGTAATTATCTTTATTTCCCTCACCCACCTAGTGTTACTCCTAGAATCACTCCTAGGTGTCCCTAGATTCCCTTACAGGTTTTAAAGGCTTTCCCTATTATGAAATTGCAAATTCAATTTAAAATTAGAAAGTTCTTAAATGTAGATTCTTTACTAAGTTGACTTCCCGCTTTTTCCCTTAAGTTCCCCTTTTTTCTTTTTATGTTACCTCCTTTCCCTAGTATCCTATTTTTTTTATTTTCCTTCTTTCCTCTTTTACTTAGAACTCAAAAAGGAAGGTGTGGAATTTAACCGTTTTTTCCTTTTATCATTAATTTAGCATCTTTTTAATTTATCAAAAGATAAAATAATTGGTTCCCTCTTTACTTTTTATATCCACAGATTTTATTTTTTATGAATAATTTAATTTCTTACTCCCTTCATGTTACAAAATTTTATGAAGACCATAATTATTACTTAAGTGGTTTTTATTTTAAAATTTTTTTATTTTATTTTATTTTATCTATTTATTTTATTATTCTTATTATTTTTTTAAAGGTAGACAAAATTTTACCCCTAGCGAAATTTTAGATTTACAACTTAGATTTTGTACTGGGCAAAATTTAATTAGGGAAATTGTTTTAAAATGTACTAACTTGTTATTTGTCTTAGGGCCATCTAGGCGCATCCCTCTATCATCATCAACGTGACATACCCTTCAGGACACACTAGGTTCTCCAAGGGTGCCACTCGCCTCATCCACTCCTTTGCGCGATGTGCCCTTCAGGACGCAATACGTGCTCCAAGGGTGCCACTCGCCTCTTGACTGATTGGTAGACATCAATAACCCATGGAGTCAACACTCCACCAGGTGAACTTGTGGGAGACTAAGGGATTCTAAGTAATAAGACCCTCACCTTATTGTACGCCCCTTAGAATCATCGTGAGCGATTGTCGCAGTCTTCCCTCACGGAATTGTGGGTCCTCTCGAACTAGGTGTTACACATTATTTTCATCACCCCTATGAATATTAATGATGTAAACCTATATGTTTCCTTCAGAGGGGTCAATGGCCTGAATTCCGGAAGAAAGAAGGGAGAAGAACTTTTCCTGAGAAAAGAAGTTGCTTTTTCCCTTGTAAAAACCCTGTAAAAAAGGAAGTTCGCAGGCTGCTTATGTATTAGGGTGCGATAATGCCTGATTCTCGTAGGCTGCATCATATCTAGGGTGCAAACAGTTCACATGTTGCACTATAAGCAGGGTGCGATAATGCTTACATGTGGGAAAAATGAGCGTTTTCTCGAATCTTATAGAAGGAGAAACTTCCATGGTGAGGTGGCATCCGAATGGTTTGGATCTTACTCACTTTCATGATTTAGTGGGATCATCCTAACCTCCTCACCTTATCCTCTTCAACTTATAAAAGGAGAGGAGTTCTCATGGAGAAGGGGTTCTTAAGCTTGAGCTTAGCTTTGGTTCTTGAGCTTGTTAGCTTTGGTTGGCTTGGAATTATTAGCTTGGTTGGAGTGGCTTTGATATTTACCTTTGTCAAGATAGATTGTGAATATTATCAGATCTATGCTCTTAGAATTCTTGGAGTGGAAGTGTGCAGGGAATGAAGGACAATTGGAAGGGACCTTACGACATCAAGGCCATGGTTGTAATCTCTCTTTCACATTTAATATGATACAATAACATGATTCTTTCCTATAAAGCTTGTTGTGTTTTATTGTATGATTCATTGATCACATACATAGGTTTATATTGAGTTTATGCTATTACTATCACTTTGGATGGTTGCGTTCTTTTGCAGGATCATCATTATACAAGCATTGCAATGGAGCTAGGATGGCAATGAAGAGAGGAAGCGACATTTAAAAGGTATGTCACCCATCCCTCTTTAGTTAGTAAATTCAATATCTAAAACTTAAGGAAAGCATCATGTTCTGTCCTATTTTGTTCTAGATCCAGGTGGATCTAGGGAGATCAGTTAGTGTCTGCACCTACTGATTAGTCCGATAACAAAATTGGCGACTCCACTGGGGAACGGATTGTTTCCTAGTTAGTCTAGTTTGCCTTGCTTTGATTTCTTGTTTTCTGGTCTATGAGTCTGTGGGAGATCCATCCAGACTCTCTAGATCTAAAAGTTCACTCAAATTTAGCCCTTTTTCAAAATTTTCTTTGATTACAGACACTCTCGCACTGTACCTATCTGTGGACTGTGATAATCATTGATGTTCACACCCTGCTATTAGGTTAGGTGCGAACTTCTCGCAGCCTACCAATGCCTAGCCTGCGAGAATACCTAATTCTCACACTGCACTCTATTGCTAGGCTGCGGACTTGTTTGTAAACTTTTTTGGATTGGGTCTTGTCATCTTTTGATGACCCAGTTTTTCTTTGATCAGCTAAATTGAACTTTTGGACCCTATATTGATCTGCTTACAGTCTGCTTGACATTCTTTGAGTTGCTTTTAGCCATCTTTGCTTTGTTTGGTTTCGAAGGATTAGTCTCTTTCTTTGAGTGTCTTTCAATTACAAAGCATGTGTTTTCTTTAGAATTGTTTGGGGAAAGATCAGATTTCTTCTTAATGGTTCACTTTAAAAGAGAACTTTTAGTTTGGATTTCTTTGTTTTAAGAAAGTTCATTATTTCTTTTAGTGAAATTTTTGAAACAAAAATATTTAATTTCTTGCTTTATATTAGATTGGGGGCATCCTTGCATTTGAAGTAGCGAAATTGCATGATTCTTGGCATTTTTTGATCTTAAATTATGAAAAAATCCCCCCCTCATGGCCGGGGGGGCCATGAATCGTGCATTGTTGTTCAGTACCTTTTTCTCATTTCTTGAGAATATTGATATTGATGAGTTTAATATATTTTGGGACATCATGCATATGGGAATGATAAATGTTTTCTCCTTCTCACAGCATAGCTTTCATCGAAATGAAAATATTGCATCTTCATATCTTTGCATAACTTTCGAGTCGGTCAAAACACCATATTGTCCACGCCATCTTCCTTTTCAGTAACAACAGCCTTAAAAAATAAAGCGCTTATAAAATTTGGTTAGACATTTTTATCTTCTCTGGTAGCAAACCTACATTAGATTAGTCATAGGGATTTGGAATAGGTGTGAAATATAACTTTCCAAAGCTGCAAACAAACATATTATCTTGTGGTAGGGAGAGTTAAATACACTTATTACATTTTGTCTTGGGAATCCCTTCTAACACAAGGGTCAATCACGAGGTCACATTGAGACTGGCAGGGTTACTCACCCTGCTTTGTTGGTCTTTGTGTAGAGGTTGCGCGTATTATGGGGGTCGCTTGAGAGGTATACCCACAATGATGAGTGGAAGCCTTTCAAGTTGATTTCGGGCTAGATACCCTACCCTTGCGCATGGATCGGACTGTCGACTATTTCCCCAGGCATCACTGTAGTGATTGGTAACCTTAGTGGCTTATCTCTTTAGGGTCTTTACATAAGGTTATTGTGGAGGGGAAAGTCTTCACGGTACCTGGAATCGACGTTGGCCAAACTCACTTGGGCTCCTTGGAGGGTATACCCATGATTATGTGTGGGAGCTTGCACCAAGGTGTAAGTCTGTTAAGTAGTTCTACAACGTAACTTTTCCACCTGCTCTATCTCAGCCCCTTCTTACATTGTTCCCGCGACGTTCGATTTCATCACCAACTAGTGCGTTCATTGTGAGAAGGTTTTGTTTGTTTGCTTACTTCCTAGATTTTTAGCGTGTGTTGTTTGTTTTCCCTAGTTGGATTTTTGTTTTTCATGGCATCAGTTCCCGGAATGACAAATGAAGGAACCCTTGCTCCAGGGGAACCTTTTATTTTTCCTTCTTATGGGAACATTGGTCCTCCTCACATCGCTACTTTGAGCCTTCCAGGTCTCACTATTGGACTACCAGTATGGTTGTTTTCCACTCAGGTAATCCCAAATGTAGTTAGTGCTTCAGTCACAAGAACTTACCCCCAAGAGAATCAACCTCATGTTGATCCTTCACCGTCTTCACCAGTAAGGTCTTCTTCGCCTTCTTCACTTACAAGGTCACCTTCCATTCCATCTTCTTCGATGAGAAAAAGTTATGAAGCTAGTAACCTGGTGAATAAGAAGAAGAAGAAAAGGAAGAATAAGAAGAAGAAAATTAAGCAAGGATCCAAAACTCCAACCACTGTCAAACATGTTCGAAAACAACCAGTTACTGTTAATCATGCTGGGAGTGTTGATGATGCCAAGATCACTCAAACACCTCGTAAGCCCATGTACCCTTGCAAGCTTTGTAAGGGTAGCCATGTTCTTAAGGAATGCCATAGTCTATCCAAGGTTATAGAAGCATGGTCTACACATCCTCGCCAACCCATGTCGTTAGCCTCTGAACAACATGTTGATGACCTCCCATCAACTAGTCATGATACCGTTGGGCGGAAGAAAAGTAGAGTCAAGTTCCCATGCATGTTATGCAAAGAGAGTCATCTCACTCACCTTTGTACTCATATGGAAGAAGCCTCAAAATTACTGGAAGACATGACTATTTCACAACCTCAATTTCCAACTGCTTATCACAAGCTTTCTCTCAACCCACTCGTAGTTGATGGAATGATCAATATGGTTCCTCCATCGGTCAATCCAATTGATCATGTTGTCAATCTGGTCACATCCTTAGTTGAACCAGTTGACAAAGTGGTTGATCTGATACCATCCTCGATCAACCCCACTCTCCCGTTAGAGAGTGAAACCCAAGCGGTCGATCCGTTTCCACCTGTCGATCCCATTCTCCCCCTTGAGAATGAAACCCCAGTGGTCGATCTGATCTCTCCATCGGTCGATCCTACTCTCTTGCTAGAGAGTAAACCCGATACTGCCCATGTTTTTCTCTTTGATACAGAATCTCCCACGCCGAGGGGTATTCCTCCTTCTTCCGTAGGACCCCCTCCAAGTAATCAGGCCATCCATTTTGATTGGGGTGTGCTAACTAGACCTCATCTTCCCTCTTACATTCCTTTCCAGATTACAGTACAGGTTTGTGGTTGGGATGTTCCCCAAACGTTGATAGATGAAGGTTTGTCTGTTGGTATTTTTTCCTCTCTTGTTTGGAAAGCATTGGGTTTCCCTCCAATTGCATCGGTTACACAGAATCTATTATCTTTTAATAGAAGAAATAGTCAACCTTTAGGGACCCTTCCTCAGTTTCCTATAAGTCTGGGATGGAAAACTATCTTTATCGATGTCATGGTAGTCCAAGACCCCTTGGATTTTTCTTTACTCCTTGGGCGGGATTATGTCTATGCCATGAAAGTTATTGTGTCTACTCTTTTTCGTGTGATATATTTCCCTCACGATGGATGGGTTGTGACTGTTGATCAACTTTCATTCATTAACCCTGCTTGGATTGCCTCCCTGAATGGTTCTTATATGCAAACGGTATCGCCCCCGCCACAGATCAATTATGTGGTGTTGTCACCCATGGCTTCAACTTTTGATGACTTAGATCCAGTAGTTGACATGGTGATCTCTTCTATAGGGTTGTTAGAGCCTGATCTCTTTACTCCTGTCGTGACCCTTGACATGGTGTCCTTCCAGAGTACACTTCTTCCTTCCAGTGAAGACCTCTTGGAATCCATGACCGAGTTTTGTCCCTTGACATGGTCTCCTTCTGGAGCATTTTCCTCTTGGAATCCATGATCAAGAAGACTCTAAGGATAGTTTTTGCATCTCCAAGGAAACCTCGTTAAAAAACGAAATAGAGGTCTTTGAGCATGGTTCTTTGATTTCAAGCTCATTAAAAAATGAAACCACCCAAGGATAGTTTTTACATCTCTGAGGCAACCTCATTAAAAAATGAAACAAAGGTCTTTGAGCATGGTTCATTGATTTCAAGATCATTAAAAAATGAAACCACCCAAGGATAGTTTTTTCATCTCTAAGGCAACCTCATTAAAAAATGAAACAGAGGTTACGAGCATAGTTCTTGTTTCTATGTCAAGATTGTTAAAAAATGAAATAGTTTTCCCCCTCTCTATTTGAGTCAAGTCCTTCATCTAGTATTTGAAGCTTCATTTCATTCTCCTTTGCAGTTGGATGAAATGAAGCTTGCAGGGTATTTTCCTCAGCCTCTAGACTTCATGTTGAAGTTAAGACACTAGTTTCTTAAGTTGGGGGCTAAGTACCAACCATCCATGTGTTATGCATTGGGAAGTCGCAAGCATAGTTTTCTATGGTTCAAGCTTGTGTAAAAATGAAACCACTTACCTTAAGCATAGTTCCCTCTAGTTCAATATTGTGTAAAAATGAAACCAGGTCCAGGCATAGTTTTTTTTAGTTTTTAAGCTTGTGTAAAAATAAAATCTATCCCAAGCATAGTTTTGTTTTGTTTTAAAGCTTGTGTAAAAAATAAAAACAATCCTGAGCTTAGTCTTTGTTCTTTCTCATGCTTGTTAATACATCAGAATAAGTTACCGAGCTTAGTCTTTGTTCTTTCTCGTGCTCGTAAATATGTGAGAATGTAACCGAGTATACTTTTATCACTTTTTCAGACTCGTAAAGGTTATACGAAAAAAGAACCCCCTGGAGTTCTCTTTAAGCTCTTTTTAGACTCTCTAAACATGAAACGATTGTCGAGCGATCTTGTTCTTTTCACGCTCATTAAAGTATTTGAAAGAACGTTCGATGGGAGATAGTTTATCACTTTTTCGGTCTCGTCGAACTCCTTTACGAAAAATGAACTAGGAGAGTTCTCTTTAAGTGTTTTTCAGACTCTCAAAGCATGAAAAAACCCCAAGTTTTCTTTCTTTGGACTCATAAAACAAAAATTGAAAGGCCCATATGGGACCTGAGTTTTCTTTAAGTGTTTTTTCAGAATCTCTAAACATGAAAAACCCATGAGTTTTCTTTCTTTGGACTTGTTAAATAAACATCGAAAGACCCACAATGGGACCGAACCACTCCTTCCTAGGGTTCATTAAACATAATCCGAGGGACTCATCTGAAGGATGAGCTTACATCAACAAGCATATGTTATCCTCCTCAAGCTTGCGTAAAAATAAAGAGGTACTCGCCAGAAATGGTAGGGGAAAAATTGGGAAAGAAATGTATCTAAACATGTATTCTATGGAAGAGTCACTTTTGAACATGACACCCTTTCACTCGCCTTGTGTCTAGATTGGAAAATCCACTTGTCTCCTGATCATACTCCTTTATAAGATTACAAATCGGTCTGTGATCCCTGTTGTTGATTTAGTGTTTCCAATACAGTTGTCATGTCATCAATATGTTCAAAGAGAAGTTCAACCCGGAAAGCCTTCTATTGCGTTGGCCATCTCTACAGTCTTTAATCCTTCTATTGCATCATCCATACCTGTGTCAGTCTTGAATCATTTGTTACTCTGACCTACATCAAATCTTGTTACTTGTTTCATGTCATTGATGTGGGATACATTAAGGCCCTCCTATGA
Organism: Picea engelmannii; assembly: GCA_009831015.1. Lineage (NCBI taxonomy): Eukaryota > Viridiplantae > Streptophyta > Pinopsida > Pinales > Pinaceae > Picea > Picea engelmannii. Next base: position 142,483 of record ML782843.1, read on the forward strand.
TGAGTCTTTTCCTATCGACTTCAACTCATTATCCAGGAATTAGACTTAGAAACTAATTGGTACCTTGGAACTTGCATGCCTCAATGGTAGGTTTCCTCGCTTTCGATAGTGGGTTTTTCATTATTGAACTCTGATCGAGAGATTCTGCCAAGTGTTTGACTTCAACTCATTTATTCGCATTCGTTGGATTGTACCAGAGTACCTTGGGAGTCATTGGCATTAATGGTGATTTCCCTCGCACTTGTTAATGGTATACAATAATGACCGATAATCAAGTGGTTTCTACCATGTTCGACTTCAACACATGTATTCACATGGTTAGATTTGTACAATAGAGTGGTGTAGATGAAGACCCTGGATATTTTCTAACAGATCCAGGTTGCGTTGGAGTATATTCAGTATATTGTTGCATAGATCCACATTGTATGTCTTGTGGCTATGTTCAAATTTGAGTTTTTAACATATAGATCCACAATGTATTTTTGGTGGCTATGTTCAGATTTGAGTCATAATGGCATGGATCCATAGTGTATGTTTGGTGGCCATGACCTGTCTTACTTGACATGGATCTTTGCATGTCAGAATTTATGCTTTGAGTCATTTGTATTCTGAGCATGGGAATGCCTACCTCAGTGGTGATATATTATTGTACTGTATTTCCTTGTTTGTTGGCAGGGTTCCGATCGACTGTTCTAACTTCATACTTTGGGGGGCTCTCTATTACACATTATTTTCGTCATCCCTATGACTGTTAATGATGTAAACCTATCTGTTGCCTTCAGAGGGGTCAGTGGCCTGAATTCCTGAAGAAAGAAGAGAGAAGAACTTTTCCTGAGAAAAGAAGTTGCTTTTTCCCTTGTAAAAACCCTGTAAAAAAGGAAGTTCGCAGGCTGCTTATGTATTAGGGTGCAAGAATGCCTGATTCTCGCAGGCTACATCATAGCTAGGGTGCGAATAATTTTCAGGTTGCACTATAAGCAGGGTGTGAGAATGCTTACACGTGGGAAAAATGAACGTTTTCTTGAATCTTCTAGAAGGAGAAACTTCCATGGTGAGGTGGCATCTGAATGGTTTGGATCTTACTCGCTTTCATGATTTAGTGGGATCATCCTAACCTCCTCACCTTATCCTCTTCAACTTATAAAAGGAGAGGAGTTCTCATGGAGAAGGGGTTCTTAAGCTTGAGCTTAGCTTTGGTTCTTGAGCTTGTTATCTTTGGTTGGCTTGGAATTATTAGCTTGGTTGGAGTGGCTTTGAGATTTTCCTCTATCAAGATAGATTGTGAATATTATCAGATCTATGCTCTCAGAATTATTGGAGTGGAAGTGTGTGGGGAACAAAGGAAAGTTGAAAGGGACCTTACGACATCAAGGCCATGGTTGTAATATCTCTTTCACATTTAATATGATATAGTAATATGATTCTTTCCTATAAATCTTGTTGTGTTTTATTGTATGATTCCTTGATCATATACATAGGTTTATATTGAGTTTATGCTATTAATATCACTTTGGATGGTTGCGTTCTTTTGCAGGATCATCATTGTATGAGCATTGGAATGGAGCTAGGATGGCGATGAAGAGAGGAAGCGACATTTAAAAGGTATGTCACCCATCCCTCTTTAGTTAGTAAATTCAATATTTAAAACTTAAGGAAAGCGTCATGTTCTGTCCTGTTTTGTTCTAGATCCAGGTGGATCTAGGGAGATCGGTTAGTGTCTTCACCTACCGATTAGTCCGATAACACTAGTTAATCATTAACCTACAGTTCGATCCACGACAGGAGTGCTAGTAGGCTGTGGCATGGCTATTGTCCACACCTCTCCCTCAACATCTCTAGTAGTCATGTGCGACCCTTTTACTGCATATGTGAGTCTTGTTCAGAAAGCCATCATCATCCTGCATCATCAACAAATCATGTTAGAACATATCCACATCATATCATCTAGTCAGATGCACTAATATCACAGTAAAACAATCAAACCCCAAAGGCACACTCCCTGACTCAATCTGGAGTCCAAGGGGTTCCATCGATGCCTCTGCATCCTCAAGGTCCAAAACCATGCACACTCCGTAAAACCGAGTCAATAGCGCCTGTCTATGTCAATGTAATGAAAAAACATGTCATCAACCCATAATGCATCGTAATCCAAGTCAAAGTTTTAATAGCATAAAATCCCAGATCACTTCCGAGCAAGTGTCCTCAAAGAATAAGTTCTCTCAGTGCACTAGAGCAGGATGTTACATACACCCCCTCTTGGTATCAACTTCATCTCGAAGTTTCACAGTATAATGTCGAAATAAAGTATATCACAGTATCATATGTCTATTTATCAAACAAAAATGGAAACTATTGGCGCATATCATATGCATCCTCCCAGGTCACCGACTGTGGACTATAATTGTCCCACTGGACCTTGACCTGATCTACCATTCGACGTCGTAGATATCAAATGTGATGATCCAAGATGCGAACTAGCTCAGCCGTGAGCACCCCCTTGTCCTATACTTGCAATGAACTCATGTCAATAACATGTGTAGGATCACTAATATAATGTCTCAAAATAGATACATGAAAAACATTGTGCATATGCCTCAAAGAATCAGGCAAGGATAGTCGATAGGCCACGGGCCCCTTTCTCTTCACAGTCTCTAAAGGTCCCATGAACCTAGGAGAGAGTTTATCTCCCTTACCAAACTTGATCGAACTCTTATGTGGTTTAACCCACAAGAAGACTCGATCACTGACCTCATAACTACGGTCGACACAGTGTGCATCGGCATAACTCTTTTGTCGATCCTGTGCTTCTTTAATCCTTTGTCTTATTATTTCCATTTCATCTTCCATTTCATGGATCCCTTCTGGTCCTACCAGGACCCTATACTCAAGTCGATCCCAACTTAAGGGAATCCAACAGAGTCGCCCGTAAAGAAACTCGAAAGGCACCATTTTAATGGTGCTCTGGTAACTATTGTTGTAAGCAAACTCCACTAGTGGCAATAATTCTTCCCAATGCTTTTGTTGGTCCATCACGTACATGGGAAACATGTCCTCCAAGGTTTGGTTCGTTCGTTCAGTCTCTCCATCAGTCTCTGGGAGATATGTAGTACTAAAGTTAAGTTGGGTTCCCAAGGCCTACCGGAAACTCATCGAAAATTGTCTGGTAAACATCGATCCTCGATCGGACATAATTCTCTTAGGCACGCCATGCAGCCTCACAATCTCACTGATGAAAACTCTAGCTATGTTAGGTTCCTGATACATTGTAGGGACATGAATAAATTGAGAACTCTTATTGAGAATGTCTACTACTACGAAAATTGAGTCATGTCTCCTTGACATCAGTGGGAATCCAACAAAAAAATCCATCGAAATAACCTCCCATTTTGATTCCAAAATAGCATGTGGTTGTAGTAATCCTGCTAGGTGTCTATGTTCAGCCTTTACTTCCTAGCATTCTAGACATCTAGCCACATAGTTGACTATGTCTTCCTTCATTCCCTTCCAGAAGAATAAGGGTTTAAGGTTTGTCATCATCTTCGTGACTCTCGGATGAGCCATGTATACCGCTCTATGAGCCTCACTTAGGATCAACATCCTCAACTCATCATTTGGCGGTACATAGATCTGACTTTTATACCTCAATAAGCCATCGCTATCAAATAAAAATCCCTCAAATTGTGGTATCATCATTTTGTTTTTTCCAATAAAACCCTCAACCTCTTTGTACCGATCATCGTCACGTTGTAAAGTTATAATCTTTTCACAGACTTGTCTGAAGAGGCAACACCGAAAAGATGCATGGCCTCTGACTGAATGCATCCACCACTCTGTTCACTATTCCTTTTATGTAAGTAATCTCGAAGTCGTACTCGCTAAGAAATTCCAACCAACTTCATTGTCACACCTTCAGGTCACTTTGTGTAAATATGTGTTATAGTCCTGATCAAAATCTGGACCAGGGGGAAAAAATTTGCTCAATTTTCAAAGTGCTCGGATTGCGACGAAAACAGTGTCATTGCGTCCGTCTCATCTTCCTGATTCTGGCGGTATATTTACTTTCTCAAACGGAGTCCGTATGGAGAAGATATCGCGATCTGTCCACCAAGACAAATAGGCAAAAAATTGGGACGCTGACTGTACCTATCCGTACAGTCCATACGGCCACGTGGAGGGCCGTACCATCATGCTGACATGGCAGAGGGGTGACGTGGTGCACTTACATTGGTTGACGTGAACGAGTGGTATATTGACACGTGTCACAAGTGGTCAATAAGGTGAGGACACATGGCCCATTTCATGGGCGCCATGTGTCCCTGTATGGTTGGTTGATATTTGTGTAAAATGTTTTGGGTCCGCGGGGTTCGACCCTGGGACCTCCCCACAGCATACGACTTAACAAATTCCGCTAACCCTCATGCCCATCCATGTTCCTTGTTTACTATTCCAACGCATATACATTTATGTTAATGCAATGTAATATACGGAAAGGGGGCGGGCCGGGGCATAAGCCCCGACCCACGGTTTTCATTGCAAATGTAATATGACCGATATGTATGCCATAGCGCGTGCATGGTATAAAAACTATATATTATATATATGTTGCATTTTGTATTAACATATGCGTTGTAACCAATGGTTAAACACGTGGGTTTGTAACACATGGTTATATGTGTTTTACCATAGTGCAATGTGTATGCGCAGGAGTTACAATCCGTTTGCACGGTTTTCAAATAGTTCAACCACTTTTGCGCCCAGCCCACAGTCGCATGGGTCATATGACCAAATGCCGAGGAAGTTGGTGGCTGGAGGCACCCTACCCATTCTACGGTTTGCACCGTTGGCACGGTTGCGCCCAGTGTCAGGTTATAACGCGTTTCAGGAGCGTGTTCCAGGTTAAGGCACACAGAGGTGCGTTTTGTAGAACCGGTTCCAGCAAAGCTTGAAGGAGGAAAATGGAGGAGGCCTAACTTCTTCATCGTTTAGCTGTTTGAGGTGCCATAAAAGCCTAACCAGGGGTTTTTGGATGTGATGGATCCATTGGTAACATTTTTACAGCCATTTGAAGAATCTTCATGCAAGTTTTTCACCATTGAAGTTTCAGGAAGCTCGAGGGAGCTTTGAGCCCTCTTTGATGGAGGACATGGTTTGGTGAGACTATGTTTGTTTTCTGTGATTGAATAATTATTTTTGGCTAATTGATATGCTCTGAACACATTGGGACAGGTTTCAAAGGATTTTGAGGACTTTTACAGGTGTTTTTGCCAAAGAGAAGATCAGGGAAGCTTATGGCCACATGTAGAAGAGGTCATGCCCGGATGATCCATGATCCGTTTTCAGAGTGTTATTAGTCATTTTTGGGGTTTTAATGTGTTCTGATCTCAATGGTACAGTATATTTTTCCATTGGAGTTGAGCAGAAGCTTGTAAAAGAACTTTTGACTAATTAATCCCAGAGAGCCAAGTCCATTGATGGAGGCTCAAGGAGATGTAGCCCGGTGGGGGGTGAACTCCTTTATCATGTTTGTCTTATTGTGCGTTTGATGGTCTATTTGCTGCAAGTTGTGTTGATGTGTTTTCATTTCAAGAACATATTTAACAATTCAAAAGAACATATCATCATACATAAGAAATTACAAGCAGTTACATGCACATTTAAAGGAAGAAGCTTAAACTTAACACATAAGTTTATTTTGCATATTTATACACATGAAGCAAGGTCCTGTAAAGTTTATTTTAATGAAGTAGGGGTGCTTGCATAGCACAACAAGTCAGCCTTCTATTTTCAGATCAGGTGGTATCAGAGCATAAGTTTGTTTTGCTCATGTGTTTGTCGTTGATAGCTTGAGATTTAGCTATTGGTTTTTGTGCAAAGTTTTGTGTTGAAGTTGAAGTTTGCAAAAATGGAAGAAGCTTCAAGTAGTAATAGTTTTCATACAATTTCATTATCTTCAGTATTTAACAAAGAAGAGATTCTAACTTTGAGAGATGTGATGAAAAATATGTGTGAAGACAGCGATGAGCGCATTGTTCTTGAAGAGCAGTTGATGGCCATGAAGCAGGAGAAAGACCATCTTTTGCAAAGGTTGCATGAGATGGAGAATCAACTCCATGAGGCAAAGGAAACCCTTACTAATTACATGCATGAACATAAGGTATGAAATGTTAGTTTATCTTCTAATTCCTCTAAAGATGAATGTTTTGGTGGTTTTGAGAGTCACACAAGAGGAATAGGGTCCAAGTTGTTGTTTAAAATGGGCTATGAAGGTAAAGGTTTGGGTAAGCATGCACAAGGCATTGTTGAGCCTATTATTGTTGAAGAAAGACCTACGTTTTGTGGTCTTGGATATGAACAACAGAATGGAGAAAATTCCAAAGTCGAGGAGACAAAGGGAAAAGTTTGAAGCATAAGTTTTGTTTCAATTTCACCTCCTCAGGAAGGCTTTAAAGGTGAAAGTTCAAGAACTTATTTTGAAAGTTCGATCCCTTCAGCATGCAAGGCTTGTATTCAGGATGAATGCAAATGTAAGAGTTGTGACAATGATAAGGAAACAAACACTATTGATGATCTTTAAAGGAGAGCTTGTAACTCTTCAGATTCACCTCCTCACAGAGGCGATAAAGGTGAATGTTCAAGGTATAATTCTGCTTATCATTTAGTTGCATTTAATTATGTTAAGCATAATAAATTTGGAAGAAAGAATCCTTGCACATATTGTGGTTTGTATAACCATCATGTTTCAAAGTGTTGGAAAAGATTAACCGCTTTCTAAGCAAAGACAGCGTGAAAGGAGAATGGAAAAGGTTTGCACTCATTGTCAGAAGCGGGGTCATCTTGTTGACCAATGTTGGACGTTGCATCCAACTATTCGTCCACATCCTCAGAAGCAGTTGGATAAGAAGATTGCCAAGAATGGAAGTGGATATTCCATCATTGATGTGAGTCAGGATGATTCACAAGAGGACGATGTTCTGCAGAAAAAGTCACCGTTCAGTTGGTTTGGTAAGAAATGGTTGGATTTCTTGACCAAGTGAGGTTTTCATTTTTTTGATTGTAAATGCACTTTTTAGCGTAATGTGTGCATTTATGGGAAGGTCGATATGATGTTTCAATGAGTCTCGACTGGTGTTGTTGATTTTCTGACGACTATGTTGTGTTGATCGTGTTGATTGACTTGTGTTTAGTCGATGGTGTTTATTGACTTGAAATTTGATTTGAAAACGCCATGTGCTTTGCTAAAGTACGGGATGCGACAGTTTGTTTGAAGAACAAAAGTTTTTGTTGGCATCATTTTTCAATCTTGTATGATTTGTTTTCAAGATTGATGTTTTCTTGCCTTGTGACAAGATGTCGCAGGAAGTTTTTGCAGCCATTGGAGAGCTGATTTTTTTGACTTCAAAGAGTTCGAAGAGGGACTTGATTCTCAGTGGGAAGGTTGGCAGTCTTCCAAGCACAAAGAGAGAAGTGGGTCAGCAGCAGCCAGAGAGAAGTGGTTGAAGGACAGAGCTATTTGCAGTGCCCAACATGTCAGCGTATTCAAGTGATTGTCGAAAAGATTTTGATATGACTTGAAAGTAGATAGATAATATTGTGTGGGTCCAAAAGCCTTTCAGTGGGAACGTGTGATCAAAATCTGGACCAGGGGGCAAAAATTTGCTCAATTTTCAAAGTGCTCGGATTGCGATGAAAATGGTGCCATTGCGTCCGTCTCGTCTTCCTGATTCCGGAGGTATATTTACTTTCTCAAATGGAGTCCATATGGAGAAGATATCGCGATCTGTCCGCCAAGCCAAACAGGCAAAAATTTGGGACGTTGACTGTACCTGTCCGTACAGTCCGTACGGCCATGTGGAGGGTCGTACCATCATGCTGACGTGGCAGAGGGGTGACATGGCGCACTTACATTGGTTGATGTGGATGAGTGGTATATTGACACGTGTCAGAAGTGGTAAATAAGGTGAGGACACGTGGCCCATTTCATGGGCGCCACGTGTCCCTGTATGGTTGGTTGATATTTGTGTAAAATGTTTTGGGTCTGCAGGGTTCGACCCCGGGACCTCCCCACAGCATATGACTTAACAAATTCCGCTAACCGTCATGCCCATCCATGTTCCTTGTTTACTATTCTAATGCATATACATTTATGTTAATGCAATGTAATATATGGAAAGGGGGTGGGCCGAGGCATAAGCCCCGACCCACGGTTTTCATTGCAAATGTAATATGACCGATATGTATGCCATAGCACGTGCATAGTATAAAAAATATATATTATATATATGTTGCATTTTGTATTAACATATATGTTGTAACCAACGGTTAAACACACGGGTTTGTAACACATGGTTATATGTGTTTTACCATAGTGCAATGTGTATGCGCGGGATTTACAATCCGTTTGCACGGTTCGCAAATAGTTCGACCACTTTTGCGCCTAGCCCACAGTCGCATGGGTCATATGACCAAATGCTGAGGCGGTTGGGGGCTGGAGGCACCCTAACCGTTCTATGGTTTGCACCGTTGGCGCAGTTCCGCCCAGTGCCAGGTTATAACACGTTTCAGGAGCGTGTTCCAGGTTAAGGCACACAGAGGTGCGTTTTGTATAACCAGTTCCAGCAAAGCTTGATGGAGGAAAATGGAGGAGGCCTAACTTCTTCATCGTTTGGCCGTTTGAGGTACCGTAAAAGCCTATCCAGGGGTTTTTGGATGTGCTGGATCCATTGGTGCCATTTTCATAGACATGTGAAGACTCTTCATGCAAGTTTTTCACCATTGAATTTTCAGGAAGCTCTAGGGAGCTTTGAGCCCTCTTTGATGGAGGACATGGTTTGGTGAACCTATGTTTGTTTTCTATGATTGAATAATCATTTTTGGCTAATTGATATTCTATGAACACATTGGGACAGGTTTCAAAGGATTTTGAGGACTTTTACAGGTTTTATTTCCAAAGAGAAGCTCAGGGAAGCTTATGGCCACATGTAGAAGAGGTCATGCCCGGATGATCCATGATCCGTTTTCAGAGTGTTATTAGTCATTTTTGGGGTTTTAATGTGTTCTGATATCAATGGTACAGTATATTTTTCCATTGGAGTTGAGCAGAATCTTGTAAAATAACTTTTGACTAATTAATCCCAGAGAGCCAAGTCCATTGATGGAGGCTCAAGGAGATGTAGCCCGGAGGGGGGTGAACTCCTTTATCATGTTTGTCTTGTTGTGCGTTTGATGGTTTATTTGCTGCAATTTGTGTTGATGTGTTTTCATTTCAAGCACATATTTAACCATTCAAAAGAACATATCCTCATACATAAGCAATTACAAGCAGTTACATGCACATTTAAATGAAGAAGCATAAACTTAACACATAAGTTTATTTTGCATATTTATACACATGAAGCAAGGTCCTGTAAAGTTTATTTTAATGAAGTAGGGGTGCTTACATAGCATAACAAGTCAACCTTCTATTTTCATATCAAGTCCACAATGGTCAGTCTTTAGTTCAAATTTTCATCCAACAAGGTAGTGTCTCCAAACCTTTAAGGCATATACGATGGATAATAACTCCAAATCATGCGTCACGTAGTTCTACTCATGCCTTCTCAATTTCCTTGAAATGTAAGCAATCACTCGTCCGTCTTGATCAAAGACTCTGCCTAAGACTTCCTTGGATGCGTCAGTGCATACCAAGAAATTTGCTTCCATGTCAGGGACATTTAGTATCAATGTTGTTGTCAACAATTCCTTTAGCCTCTGAAATGCTTCCGTGCATTTCTCCGTCCAAATGAATTTCTTGTTTTTCTTCTACAATTCCATGATTGGATTTGCGATCTTCGAAAATCCCTCGATGAACCGATGATAGTATACTACTAAACCCATGAAGCTACACAATTCCAGGACATTCGTTGGTGCAGGCCATTCCATAATAGCCTCCACCTTTCCTGGATCCACGACGATGCCTTCGCCATAGAAGAAATGCCCTAAGTAGTGAATCTTCGATTGATAAAATGAGCATTTGGAAAACTTCCCATACAATTTGTGCTCTCGTAAACACTATAGAACCAAGCGCAAGTGCTCTTCATGCTCCTCTGTCATCCGAGAGTAAATCAAAATATCGTCAATGAACACTTGGACAAAATTGTCCAGGTACTCGTGGAACACCCCATTCATCAAACTCATAAATACCCCTAGGGAGTTTGTCAGTCCAAATGGTAAAACAATGAAATCGTAATGTCCAAACCTCATCTTAAAGGTGGTATAAGGAATTTCATCCTCCTTGATCCATAACTAGTGATACCCTGATCGCAAATCTATCTTGGAGAACACTGTCGCACCCTTCATTTGATCGAACAGATCATCAATTATTGGCAAGGGATATTGATTCTTGATCATGGCCTTGTTCAGTTGACGGTAGTCAATGAAAATCCTCCATGATATTTCATTCTTTAATATGAAAATAACATGTTCACCCCATGGTGACACACTCGGACGTATCAATCCCAGGTCCAACAACTCCTTCAGTTACATTTTCAAATATTGTAACTCTGGGATCAAAATATGATAAGGTGTTCTTGCTATCGGTTCATTCCCTGGTTTTAGGTCTATGGTAAACTCCAACTCCCTTTCTAGTGGCATCCTAGGTAACTCCTTCGTAAATACATCCACAAACTCTCTCACCATTGGAAGGTGTTCTAGACCTTTTGCTACTCCCTTCTCGTTTAACGCAAGGGTCGCATAAAGCTTGCAACCCTTGCGCATACTCTTACATAGCTATAAGGAAGATATGAACCTCAAGGAAACTCCTTGGCTCTGTCCTACAATCACACGCCTCTGTCCCTCATCATTGACCAATCTCAACCATTTTTTCTTATAGTTGAGTATCGCCTCATGCAATTCCAACCAGTAGATACCAATCACGATGTCATAAGATCCTAAGATCTTGATGTACAAGTTGGCCCTTGTGACAAACTTTCCCAGGTTAAGGAAACAACCCGTAACCTTTCCTCCAACCTTTTGTTTGGCTCCCGAATCCATCTCTATGAAGCTAAACTCATCCTGTTTGACTGCCTTTACCTTAATCCTTTTTAGCACTGCACCAGAAATGAAACTCTTGATAGCACCGATATCTATCAAAATACTAAGGGTCTAGTAAGCAATAGTACCTGTCATCTCGAGCATAGTCGACTAGTGCTCCGTCTGGTAGTTATTCACCACTACATGAATCTGATGGGCCTTGCCCATATCTCCCACGGTAGTGGGTTCAGCTAATCTGGATGGTCTGGTCCTCTCCATAGGGTAATTGTGCTAGTAGTCTAGCTCCCCACATGTCCAACACCCCTTCTTCGACCCAGTAGTCCTGGTACCCGAAGTAGAAGATGATGGCCCATTGGCTTGGAATCCTGGTCTGTTCTGCTAAAAAGGCCTAAACTGCAACTGTTGCGGTCGACATTGCTGCTGATGTTGTGGTCCCCAATAAAGTGTCCACTACTAAGGTGTTAGTCACCGAGGTGTAGTGAAATTGGATCTCCTCTGGAACCCATGATATCTCAGCATATGTCTCACTGGTGTTTGACGTTACTATTCTCCAGATGAAACCTACCCTACTGGTCTCACTGGAGTCCCTGTCTGGCCCCCACTGATAAGCTCCTCCTCTGTTATGAGTGCCTTCTGGACAGTATCAAAATCCTAACCTTTGCACGTAGGCTGTCGTTAAGGCCGAACATGAACCTGTTCACCTTAAGTTTCTCAATGTTAAGGTGTGGAGCATACCGGAGCAGCTCCAGAAAATGGGCCCCGTACTTGGGAACCATACGACCTCCCTATCGTAAGGCATTGAACTCATTGAGCTAACTCTCAATGAGTTCCTCTGAAAGGTACCTCTCTCAGAACCATTCTTTGAACAGTTCCCATGACACATCTTTGATGGCCATGTTCAACTGCGGTAGGAGCATCTTCCACCATAGAAGAGTGCTCCCCTTTAGTTGAAATACAACCATGTGGACCTTCATGTTGGAGGTATAATCATGAAGTGAAAAGAACATCGCCATGTTCTCCAACCATGCCTCGACGGCGGCATTGTCTGGGGCACCAAAGAACTCAGGAAATTTGACCTTCTCAAGTTCACACTGAATGCTATCAGTACTGACCGGAGTGCCTGGTGGAACCTTAGTGGGTGCCGGCGCCCTACCCTCATCTCTGTCCAAATGGCTGATCAGTGCCTCAGACATGCACTGAAAATATCTCATCATTATGACTACATCACCAACTGCTATCTCCTCTTTCCCGACAACCTGCTCATCTCCCTGGGGGTTAGCTCCCTCAGGCATGGATGCTACTGGAGATTTTGTGCCCCCTCCCCTAGCACCTCGTTGTTTGCCTTTGCGAAATCCTCTAACCATGATTACCTACACGCACACAAGTCAACTCGATTAGCAACAGTATAATCAACCATATCAATAGAATCCGTAGTGATCCCAAGTTGTGGGTTGAAACCCACTCTGATACCATATGTAACAGACCTCTCATTTATTCACGACATCAAGCCTCACATAACAAGTGGAAATTTGTTTTTTTGTGTGTGCGTGTGTATAAGGGTAATATAGACATTATACTCTGCATCACAACATGACGACGAACATGACTCATGCAACTGTGACAACTACATAACAACCTAAGACACACATCAAGCATCTGTAAGCAATGAATGAAAACCAACCGATGAAAAAATAAGCCTGACAACCCTTCCATCCTACCCTGCAATGGTTAGGACCTCCAAGACACATAAGAAATTCTCAAGCCCAGGTTCCCATCAATTTTGACCATTTAAGGTCTCTGGGCTAGCGACTATTTTGAGGAGCAAGGAGGCGTCTACATCCCACCCGACACAAGCAGACCAAACTAAATATTCTAAGTCAACAACATCAACGATGGTCAAGGCGCAATAGTGTTCTATGAATTAATCACACCTCACATAAAGTCCAAGCTGTAAAATAATTGATTACTAAGTCCATCATAAAACGACATAAGTTCATGCATAAATTCTATCATAAAGTTACAATTCGATCATGCGTTAGCATCTCCTAATGGCACAAGAATAGAATGCTTGATATAAAAGTGCTAAGAGAACAGTTACAAAATCAACCATGCTTCTCATTTATTCATGGCGCAATACATCTAACAAATTAATTCAAGGTGTAAGTGAATTAAGAGCTACATAACCATGACTCCAATAATTCTCCATTCAACTTTAATCATTATACACTCTGATAGGGCAATTCTAACTTCATCCACATCTCAATCTACTAGCTATTAGTATTAATGAAGCATTAACTCAAGTAGTGTAGAAGGTTATATTAAACACGGAGGCATAATTAAATCTCAACCTATCATCTAATTTTTAATTATTCCAAATCACAATCATACTAGACATTAACATTAATTTAAGCATTAACTAACATAATGTAGAATGTTGCTAATAAACAATTAATAAGGCAATGACAAGACACTTAATAGCAAGACATTAATATCAATTAACCTATCAATTAATATACCACTAAATATGCTCACTACGTCAAGGCAGGAAACGTCAAGGAGACATTATTAACTCAATAAAGTATTGCATGGGACTAACTTAACTAAAGGTACCCAAGTGACAACTTATCTATTAACATTAAAAAGTACTGTTGAGAATGGCTATGTCAAGTAAGTGGGATAATTAATGCGGATGGTGTATATAACCATAAATGTCGATTTAGGATTTAGTGTTATCTTGCTTCTCCGATTTTAAATTTACTGTTATATCAGACTATTTAGTGCTAGCTTGTTGTTTCTAAAAAGGATGTTATATTAGGCCAATCAATGCACACGTGATATTAACATTAACTAATTCCATCCACATTAACTGTCATTGCTAAAACAGAAAGGGATCAACCTTGTACATCATTAAAAAGACATTAAGACGTTGTCAGGTAGGGTAATACATAAGGTAACAGTCGACAGTTTGAAGGCAAAAACACCATCTCTAGGAGGGCGACATCATGACTTCATGAAGGTAATAATTTTTCCATGCTACCTAGGGTAACATAAGGTATCATTTTGGCACAATCTCAGGAATCAATTTAAGGAAAACTCGTGGCCAAATTACCGCAGCGCGACCACATTAAGGCAAGTCCGGGGTGATTAACAGGAACACACAGTCATCACTTTGAAGGCGATTTGTGGTTAAAAAATAGGAAAATGCAGACCTCGTTTTCATGGAAATTTTGTGGTCACTTACAAGAAGACGCAGACATCAATTAATGGACAATGTTGTTCCCAATGCACTAGAGGAAACCACCTGGCCACAATTATTTAAAGGATGGATCACTGGGCAAAGCACTAGATGGAATATACATTTTCGTAATAATAATAAAGAAAAGGGAAATAGTTGTGCAAGTCACACCAGAAGGAAACTATAATGCCAAGAAAAGTTGATGCCAAGTCATTTTTATAAGATTCAAGTGGATTTTAACATGGAAGCCTTCACTAGGTGAGATTCGCCATTGAAGTAAAATAAAAAAGGAAGAAAATTGCGATTCTAAGGAGGTGGGGTTAAAAAATATCAGTCAATGGAGTGTGGAGACAAAAGGGTAAACAACATAGTGTTAAATTTCTTATGAAATGCATTTAAATTGCAGAGGAAAATATTTGTTGGCCAATAGAACTACGAGGGCAGAGCTAAATTATTTGTTAGTATAAACACAGAGTTAAAATGTATCCATTAATGCACAACACGCCAAGACAAATTAATCATCAATGCATCCAACACAGAGTTAAATTGCTCATTAAAGCATAAAACATAGAGTAAATTTTTCTAACCGAGCATAGAAGTGGTCAAGAATGTAAACGTGTAGAGAACAGTAAGAGAATGCAAGGATCCAAGGATGGTCATTGAAATGTCTGCAGAGGTTTTATCAGCCCAAGCGTGAAGAAAATCTAGCAGGGTATATAACACACAGTGGAAGGAAGGGCTATGCCAACAACCAAAATTTCAGGGGTAATAAAACACATTAAGGCGTAAGGCATCAACTGCCAAGAACAACAATAGAGGTAGCCAATGGATGGGCTCATCCTATGCTTCACCATCCTCACAGAGGAAAGCAGGGCATTGAGATCCGTAGGTGTTTTAACACTAAGGAGACGACTGTAGATCAAGCTCCTGGCCTACTGCCTAGGCGAGGAATGGTGAGCTAGGGACGAAGGATAAAAAACCTCAAGGTCACAATCAACTCACATGGAAGTCACGACATATGGGAAGACAAGGGTCACAGAATTCAATCAACCAATCATTCAGCTAGGCTATAAAATTTTCAGTCATGAAACTAGACAATCAGTTTACCTAACCCAAACACGTGCACATATAAATCATAAATCCTACAACATTCTATCATTAAATGAAGAAGTGTACCATTGCCTGTTCGCCTACTCCGAGTGTCATCCGCATGCTCCATGCCACTTCTGTTCACCGATCGTCGAGACTACACCAGTACCTCCCAACCAATGCTAGGGGTACTCTTCTTCCCCCTTAGCCCCCCGAGATGCAAAGGGGCCACACACACTATCCAAAGGTTTTGTCTAGCTCCCAGCTCACCTCACAAGGCCGAGATACCACTCCTCTCTGAGCTGGATATCCCAACTCCCCACAAGTAAATGAGTCAAGTTGATATTTCTGCAGCGTAACATTACGCAAACAGATGATGCCCTTCATCCTTCTCCTTCCTTTATTTTATAAAGTTTCAAACTTCCTTTCTTTCCTAAAATCTCATTTAATTAAAGATTTTAAAAATAAATTCCCAAAAATTCCTCTCCGTACAACTGTCCCTCATCCCCTACAATCCTCCATAAATTAATTTCTTTAATTAAGTAATCATATTTATTTCCCTCAACCAACTAGAGTTACTCCTAGAATCACTCCTAGGTGTCCCTAGATTCCATTACAAGTTTTAAAGGCTTTGCCTATTATGAAATTGCTAATTTAGTTTAAAATTAAAAAGTTCTTAAATGTATATTCTTTACTAAGTTGACTCCCCGCTTTTTCCCTTAAGTTCCCCTTTTTCCTTTTATGTTACCTCCTTTCCCTAGTTTTCTATTTTTTTTATTTTCCCTCTTTCCTCTTTTACTTAGAAATCAAAAGGGCAGGTGCGGAATTTAACCCATTTTTCCATTTATCATTAATTTAGCATCTTTTTAATTTATCAAAACATAAAATAATTAGTTCCCTCTTTACTTTTTATATCCACGGATTTTATTTTTTATGGATAATTTAATTTCTTACTCTCTTCATGTTACAAAATTTTATGAAGACCATAATTATTACTTAAGTGGTTTTTATTTTAAATTTTGTTATTTTATTTTATTTTATCTATTTATGTTATTATTATTATTATTATTTAATTAATTTTTTTTTAAAAGTAGACAAAATTTTACCCCTAACGAAATTTTAGACTTAGAATTTAGATTTTGTACTGTGCAACATTTAATTAGGGAAATTGTTTTAAAATTTCTTGACCTGTTATTTGTCTTAGGGCCATCTAGGTTCATCCCTCTATCATCATCAACATGACGTGCCCTTCAGGGCGCACTAGGTGCTCCAAGGATGCCACTCGCCTCATTTATTCCTTTGTGCAGCGTGCCCTTCAGGACGCACTATGTGCTCCAAGGGTGCCACTCACCTCTTGACTGATTGATAGACATCAATAACCCCTGGATTCAACACTTTGCCAGGTGAACTTGTGGGAGACTAAGGGATTATAAGGACTAAGGCCCCCACCTTATTGCGCGACCCTTAGAATCATCGTGAGCAACTATCGTAGTTTGCCCTCATGGCATTGTGGGTCCTCTTGAACTAGGTAATCGTTAACCTATAGTTCAAGCCACGGTGGGAGCGCTAGTAGGTTGTGGTAGTTGTTGTCCACACCTCTCCCTCAACATCTCTAGTAGTCAAGTGCGACCCCTTTACTCCATATGTGGGTCTTGGTCGGCAAGCTATCATCAGCCTACATCATCAAAAAATCATGTTAGAACATATCCACATCATATCACCTATTCAGATGCACTAATATCATAGTAAAACAATCAAACCCCAAAGGCACACTCCCTAACTCAATCCGGAGTACAAGGGGTTCCATCGATGCCTCTGCATCCTCAACATCCAAAACCCTGCACACTCACTAAAACCGAGTCAATAACACTTTTCTATGTCAGTGTAATAAAACAACATGTCATCAACCCATAACGCATTGTAATCCAAGTCAAAGTTTTAATAGCATAAAAATCTGGATCACTTGCGAGCAAGTGTCCTCAAAGAATAAGTTCACTCAGTGCGCCAGAGTGGGATGTTACATAAATTTCTACAATATTAGTCGTTGTATGTGTTGTTTTTACAAGAACAAAATGAGTAGCCTTTGTTAATTTTTCAACCAATACCATGATTGAATCATGTTGTCTTGTTGTCCTGGGTTATTTAGTTATGAAATCAATGGTTATCACTTCCCATTTCTTCTCTGGGATTTGTAATGGCTGCAACAAACCTGTTGGGTGCCTATGCTCAACCTTTACCTTCTGACATTCCATACATCGAGCGATGAAATCAACAACATCCTTTTTCATTCTCATACAAAAGAATTAGCTTCTTATTGCTGTAATCATTTTCTGATAACTGAGATGTCCAACATAAGGAACATCATTCATTTCCTTCAATACCAAATTCCTTAGTTCTCTCGAACTAGGAACATATATTCTATTCTTATGCATAAGTACTCCATCTTCCTTTATCTCATAATCCTTTATCTTCTATTGTACATCTCCTTTATGTAATATTTCCATTACCCGTAGGTAATGATGATCTGTAACAAGATCATCTAAAATTATTCTCTTCAAGTCTGACTGATGCATACTCACAATAGTAGCATGCATGAGATGCACTCTTATACTAAGTGCATCGACCACTTTATTGTCTTTTCCTTTGATATGCTTGATATCGAGGTCATATTCACTTAAACATTCCATCCATATTTTTTTCCTGGACTTCGAGGTTGGTTTTTCAAAAAGATACTTCAGGCCAATGTGGTCTATGCTTAATTAAAATCTCTTCCCCATGAGATAATTCCTCCACATATTCAAGGCGTGGACAATGGTAGCATGCTCCAAGTCATGTGTGGCACAGTTCCTATCATGTTCCTTAAGTTTTCTAGACTCATAACCAATGACATGTCCATTTTGCATGAGGAATCCCCCAAGTCCTTCTTTACATGCATCTGTACATATGAGAAAACTTTCATTTGGGTCAACAATCTTTAACATAGGTGCACTAGTAAGTAATTCCTTCAACAGATTAAAATTATCTTCACACCTAGGTGTCCATTCAAATTTAGTTTTTTTCTTTTGCAAAGAAGTGATGGGATGAGCAATCTTAGAGAAACCTACTATGAACCTTCGGTAGTAACCAACTAATCCCATAAAATATCTGACTTCTGACACATTTGTGGGTGTTGGACATCATCTATTAGATTCAATTTTATTTGGATCTACTGCTATTCCCTGCTTTGAAATAATGTGTCCCTAGTAATGAATCTCATTTTAATAAAAGGAACACTTACTCATCTTGGCATACCATTGAGGTTCTCTTAGCACTTGCAATAGCAGTATTAAGTGATTTTCATGCTCCTCTTGAGACTTAGAATAGACAAGTATGTCATCCAAGACTACTATGACAAACTTATAGAAATAATTTCTGCATATTCCATTAATTAAGCATATAAAAACAACTGGTGCATTGGTCAGTCCACATAGCACAACTACAAATTCATAATTACCATACCTGGTTCTAAAGGTTGTCTTATGAATTTCCTCTTCCTTGGTTCTTACCTGATGGTATCCTAACTTCAAGTCAATATTTGAAAAAATATTTTTTCCTCTTAGCTAATGAAAGAGGACATCAATTCTGGGTAGAGGATACTTGTTCTTTATAGTATACTTATTTAGTTATTGAAATTCAATACACAGCCTCAAGGTTCCATCCTTCTTTTTGAAAAAAAATATTGGTGCTCTACAAGGTGAAACACTTCGACGTATGTACCCTTTCTTCAGCAATTCCTTCAACTGCATTTGTAATTCTTTTAAATCTGGTGTGCTCATTCTGTAAGGTGTTTTTGACACCAGGGCAGATCCTGCCACTAAATCAATTGGGAAATCTATCTCCCTTTTTGGTGGACACCTTGGCATTTCTTGGAATACATCTTCAAATTCCTGTAGTATGGAGAAATCTTCATGGCTTGGCCCCTTTAAATTTTCTAGCTCTTCCACATGAGTTGCATACAATTGACACCCTTTTCTAAAACATCTCTTCAGTTGTAAGGATGAAATATCCCTTATAGAGATGGGTCTTGGAACTCCTTTCATGGTTCTCTTTTTTCCATCTCAATCAAGACATGTAAATGTCTTGCTATGACAATCTAGGACAACATGATGCTTGTCCAACCAATCCATTCCAATTAGAATATCATAAGACCCCAAGGGTATGATATTTAGATGAACACCAATATTCACATCAATAAGACTTATGGAACAACTTATGACCATATCATGGATTCTCCTTTTGGTTCTAGAGGCTAACTAAACCAAACTTGATTTTCCAAGCTTATTTTTCTTCAAATGTAATCTATCCACTATTTTAGGATAAATGTAACAATGAGTTTCTCCCAAATCAATTAAAATAGCAACAGGATGATTTATGATCTTACCTTCCACCTCGATCATATTGGACTGGTATTCCTCTTCTCAATCATCTAAGGCTGCATAAATCTTTTCCATATCTTCGATTGTCTTAGCCTCTTGGAAATTTTGCACAATCTTTACTCTATCCTTTCTATGTGGGAAATCCTTGTACAGGTGATATTCTTTGCATCCCCAACATTGGATTGGTCGTCTTCCTCTTTTTCCCAAGCAATCTTCCTTCTTGGATTCACCCTTAGCATACTGATCTTGGTGATTTTTATTAGGCTCATTCCTATTGAAGGGAGCTTTGAATCCTTTCCGTAGGGATTCTCTTCCCCGGCCTTGGTCATATAGGTATTTATCCTTCATGATGGCCTCAGTCAAGGTGTTGGGATCATCATACCTAATATTTTCTTTATAAAAGGATGGACGTACAATTAGAAATATTTGTATTTCCCCCTTATCATCATTAATGAACCCAACATACTTTAAAAACCCCAAGAAGTTCCTCTCATATTCTTCCATATTCATGATTCCCAGCCTGAGTTCAAAGAACTCTTGCATTTTCTTGTCATAGAAATTCTCTAAGAGGTACTCCTTTCGGAAGTACTTCTTGAAGTGCTTCCAAGGGATCCTATTCTCATTAATATGTTAAAATTTCTTCAGTTGATCCAACCACATTGCAACTTTCCTGTGTAGATGTTAGGTGGCAATTATGGATTCTAGGTTTGATGAAGAGTTTTCCAATTGAAAATATCTCCTGATTCCAAGAAATTATGCTTCAACGCCATTTTCCCTTTCTTTTTCACCATCAAAGGAGGGTGGACTAATATTCCTCAGCTCTCCTTGCAAATTGTCCACTTCATGTCTGATTCTTTGGTTCCTAATAGGAGACACCTTTGGACATCTTACGAAATATTCTAATTCATAAAAAATTCTTGATGAGTAAGGAGGTGAGTGGTGTCTATGAGTTCTACTAGCACTTCCCGAATAACTAGCTCTTCCACGATAATCTCTTCTTTCATAGAACTTTCCCTCTTCCCCTTACTTAGAGCCATTCCTTGTTTTCCTCTACAATTGGTTTGATATTTACAACACTCAAGAATTTATCTATATTTTATCTCTCATCAACCTCTCATTGTCTTCTTTGTAGCTCTGCACTTCTATTTCAGGCTTCTTTCCATTTCTATTAATGTTTCTTTCTCTCCTCCGCCCTTGCATCCATTGGAATTTGTCTCTACATTACCAATTATGGTATTCTATCCTTCAGCCTCTCTATCATGGCTAGAGGCTCCCTCACCTTCTTCCATCTCTCGAATCTCCATTCTGAAATGATATGTTTAATTCTCTTAATTCTGCAAAATGTGCAAGTGAACATTTTGTTAGAATTATGCATGTAAAGAAATTTTCCAAAAAATGCTACAAGTTCTTTTCTTCTTAGTTCATGAAGAATATATGCCCATTCTCCGCAAAATAACAATGTCCTCTTATCCTTGAGAAATAAAGAATTTCATTATGTGCAGGCACTTCCCTCAAACTAGGTTTCAAGTGACCATGGATCAAATCTAGGACTTAGTCCCTTCCTTAGCACCTCGCTTCGTGTTCTTTCACACGTGTCTTGTGCAAGCCAAAAACACATGGCTAAGTTACCTCCTGTTGTAACCTAGGTCTACATTCCTACCTCTCCTTTCTCTTTTCCCTATGCCTTCATCAATTTTTCCTTTTTCTGGTGGGTTAAGTCATTTTCCCATTACTGAGTGACTTGTTTCTTATTCATTTCTTTTTGGTTTGAGTCTTTGCGCGTTTCTATTCTGTTTTTCTTGAAAGGATGAAATATATGTTGGATTTGGTCTGAATTACATGTTGTCATATTTTCCATTGATCCAACTTACCACAGGTTGACCAAGCCATTTTATATATGCAAGAAACTCCCATGGACAAATGAAGTCATTCAGAGCAGTCATTTTCGGTCCAGTATTGTCGAAATGAACATGGCAATTTTCAACTATAAAGATCCACCAAGAAAATCATATCAATGGTTGTCATCTATTCATGGGTGAAGAATTGCATGGATTTTAACACGAAGAGTTATCAAAAGTCTCAAACCCCCGAAGTATTTAACATGGCTTAAGCTTAAGTCAATTAGTCATAAGCACTGGCTAATCACTTTGGCGATTTTCCTTCTGGATGTTGGCATACTTCACATCCATGAATTCCCAAAGACTTGAAGACCAAACTCTGGAAGACCTGAAGAGAATCTGGGTTATTCATCTATCAGGACACGCATCGGCATCCCGAAAAGATAAAGAGACGAAGTGACAAAGAGATTAAATCCTGAAGTACTGAATCAAATCTGGACCGTTCATCGATCATGACACGTGGCGACAGATCATTTACTTCAGCAATTTTCACTTCGATACTTTTTCACGCTTGAAATTTGAAACTCCTGAACCCAAAATACCCAAAGTCCCAAAGTAAATCAAGACCATCCATCAGAAGGGATATGTGGCGACATATCAGTTACTTCGACAATTTTCACTTTGGCAGTTTTCCAAGGAAAAACATTTTAAAGTCCCAAAGTCCGAAGTGCCTAAGTCCCAAAGTAAATCTAGACCATTCATCGATTGTGACACATGGAAACCAGTAATGGATACACGTGCCACACTCATGAGGTAGGACACGTGGCACTCATTCTCGATCATTTGGATGTGACATGCACTCGTTTCCATGTGACACATGTCACCTTTTTTTCCATGACACATCATCATCTGTAACATCATATGACATCAAGCCTCCACATCACTTCATTGATTTTCTTCTGGGAGATCTTCATGCTTGACATTTGAAACTCCCAAAACCTAGATTGTTGAAGAGAATCTGGACTATTCATCAATGGAGACATGTGGAAGAAGATCATTTACTTCGACGATTATCCTCTACGAGGTTCGAAGCACTAATAGTTGAAACTCCTGAAGCCCAGAATTCCAAAGTGAATCTAAACCGCTCATCGGTCACGATAGACGACAGTAGATATGTCATCTCGCACCATTGCCACTCCAGGAGTTTCCTAAGAATAACATTCATAAAACCCCAAAGTATTGAAGCCCAGACTCCCGAAGTAATCACAGACCATTCATCTCAGGTCAACGAGAACCGTTGATCCTTATAGTAGGTAAATGTTACCCAGACCTCAGATCGTAATCAAATCAACGGATAGGTTTCATTGCGGGGATGCAAACTGCCAAGACGTTAATTTTCTAGAGTCATCCTCCAATTTAAGCCATGGTTTTGTCGGAATGGTACATGTCATATTCTGATAAATTGTGAGCCAAAAGGGAGTCTGAATCCCAACCACTCTCAATATCTTTCGTAATCACATGATTGTATGACACCACATCACATCCACGACACATCCACGTCACCTCAACTCACCCCACTCACTACTCTACCTCCTCTCACCTTGTGACATATGTCATCATACATCATATACTCTCATGCCTGCTCATCTCTTCTTCTCATTGGATGCTAGTCTCCATGATTTCTTGCTCATGACTAGTCCTCACAGTGAAAGCGAGGGGAAGAATCGAATACAGTCAACTCAGACTGTGCTTAGCTTGTGAAATCTTAGACATAGACAGAGAGTCATTCTCCATCAAAGATCATAGTTGGTTATCTCTAGTAGCCTCCAATATCACACAGACATGCCATCGCTTGACAACAGATCTCTACTTTGTCACTTCGAGGCTCATTTTTGACAATTCAGTTTCTTCAGCATGTGTTGGTTCTGTCTCAGATACAGTAGTAGTTTTATTTTTATTAAGTCCATTTTCCTACGTTAGATGCAAGAGTGGTCTTCTGTGTGAGATAAGAACCACTCTTGATGATTAATTTTGACATCTTAGTACAATTAATAATTTGATTTAGAAACAATTATCTTAATTTAAGTCTCAATCCCCTAAGGACGAGGACCCCTACAACTTTTCTTTAAATAGTTAGTTTTTGGATATTTTAAGGGTTGGATTTTTGAGAAACGAGTTGCAAGACAACATACTAGTTGGACTCATTTTATGCATGGATTAAATATTTCTACCTGGTGAACATATTATTGATGACAATGATTCGTTCAACTTCTTATGTGTTTTTACTCTTATCTTGAATACAGTTTTTTATTTTCACAATGTGCTTTCATTTCCTTTCAACTATTGTGTGACTTATTTTTATCGATACACAACCTGTCAAATAGTTAATTCTTTAGTGAAAATTCATCTTTCCAACCTGTGGGAGTTACTATGTCTTGATACATGTTTGATGTCTTGAAATATTATTTTGAGTATTGAACTTCTTACAATAGATTATTCATTGAGTAGGTTGTTGTTTCTCTCATTTTTATATTGTTTAGCTGGTCTATCTTTATTGTTCCATCAGCCAAGGAGGGTCCTCATCTATATCATTCTTTCTTCCCAACTTTTCCTTTGTATTGATAGAATAACCTTCTGACCAAAGTTAAAGAGACACTCATTCTAAATTGATAGGTGGCCTAGCTTTGCCCTTTTAGTAGTCAAGTGAAGACCTTAGGACCAACATATTCTAGATCCATTGCCGAGGAATGGAGTAACGAAATATCTTTCCCTGAGAGAATGACAATGATCATATCTGATCTTTAATGGTGAAAAAAGACCAGACACATTCAAACTTCATATCATTCACCTGACAACTCCATTGTTAAATAATCCAATGGCAACTCCACGGTTTTAAGAAGTTATAATTTTAGATAGAAGCCATCTTGGCTCGAAGGTTTTCTCCATTAAATTTCTCTATTGTCCCTGGTTTTCCTAATGTTGTTCCTACTATATATGAGTGGGGTGAGTTTTTGCCCAAATTTAGAGAACATAGAGATGACAACCCTGCTGAGCATTTGTTTGAGTTTCATGAACTCATGAATCAGTGGGGAATACATCATGAGGATGCACTAATGAATATGTTTATGTACTCATTAGAGGGATATGATTATGAGGGGTATTGAACCTTGCCCCCTTCTAGCATCTCTTCCTTGGAATAGTTCCATGATGCATTCAGTAAGAATTGTAAAAGGTTTTTTCCAGCTGATTTAATTTTTGAGAACTGTTGTGAAAAAATTTGGTTACATATGAGTCTTATTCAGATCCTTTTATTCAAAAGGATGATGTTGGGAAGTACATTAATGATGAAATTGAGGTAAAAAAGGGCTTTGGATACATCTTGCATTACTCTAGGTGACTCAGATAGTTGTTGTTATGATACATCTTTTGTCCTACGTTCTCATAAAGATTTGATTAAATGTGAGGAAATTGATGTTGAAGGTCATGAGCATGTTTTTCCCCTTCCTTCTGAAATTCTTGAGAAACATGAAATCTATAAGTCTAAAGATGACATTCTGGACCTAGAACAAGGACATACTAGAAATACAAGAGACATACCCATTCATTTCAAACAACAAGATGAGCAGTATCAAGGGTGTTTTGTTTCCCTTCGTGCTTGTGAATCACATGACTTTCATGAGTTGTTTTAATGAGGGTAGGAGTAGCTCAGTCTTGTTTATAATGAAGATCTCACATGACAAAATTTTTTCCCTCTAAACCAGTTGGAGGCTTTTCATGAGTTTCAAGATCCAATAGCGAGATGGATGGATTCATATTTTTCCAAAATCCCAAAGGTTGAAAGTTTTACCATGATCATCATTTGCAACTGTAGGTACCAGATGGCTGCCAAATTTTTGTCACGTTTGATATATCATATTTGGATTATTCTAAGCAATGACCTTCGCATACTCACAATTCTTAGTCCAATGTTTTCTTAGTTTCCTTGGAAGCGGAATTACACATGATTGAGTTGGTTTTCAGCTAAATACAATAGGTAGTAGGAGAATAAGTTCGCAGTTCAAGATTTTAATTTTTATTTCACAGATTGTTTTTTTAGTATGTTGGTTTTCAGTAGCTTGTTTGAATAAGAGACTACATATCCCAACAAAGGAACTGGGGTTTAGTTGTAGCTTCAAGTTTCAGTAAAGACTCCATATCTCAACAAGGCACTTGGGTGTAGTCTCAGTTTTTTATTCAATAAAATGCATGGTTGAGCGACAGTAACAGATACTCATGGCTGGCATATGGAAAAAAAGGTGAATTATGTCAAGTAAGAGAAGATATCTAATGTCAAGGCACCGATCTACAATTCTTAGCACCTCACAGGGACGATATATAACCATTTGGAGTCAATGTTGTAACCTAGGTATGCACCCCTGCCTCTTCTTCTTCTTTTCCCTATACCTTCATCAATTTTTCCTTTTTCTTATTGGTTAAGTCGTTTTCCCATTACTGAGTGACTTGGTTCTTATTTGTTTCTTTCTGGTTTGAGTCTTTGTGTGTTTCTATTATGTTTTTCTTGAAATGATGAAATATATGTTGGATTTGGTTCGAATTACTTGTCACCATATTTTCCATTGATCCATCTCACCACAGGTTGACCAAGACTTTTTATATATGTAGAAAATTCCCAAGGACAAAGACATCCATTCAGAGTGGTCATTTTCAGGCTAGGATTGCCGAAATGAATAGGGAAATTTTCAACGATAAATATCCACCAAGAAAATCATATCAATGGTTGTCGTCCATTCGGGGTTATAGAATTGCACGAAGTTTAACACAAAGAGTCATCAGAAGCCCCGAACCCTCAAGGTATTTAACACAAATTAAGCTTGGGTTAATAAGTGATAAGAATTGGCTAATCACATTGGCGATTTTCCTTCGGGAGATTGGCATACTTCACATCCACGAATTCCCGAAGACCCAAAGCCTAAACTCATGAAGAGAATCTGGGTCGTTCATCTATCAGGAAATGCGCCTACGTCCCAGAAAGATGAAGAGAAAAAGTGCCGAAGACATTAAATACCAAAGTACTAAATCAAATCTGGACTGTTCATCGATCATGACACATGACGACAAATCATTTAATTCAACGATTTTCATTTTGGGAGTTTTTCACACTTGATATTTGAATCTCCCAAAGTCTAGAAGCCCAAATACACATAGTCCCAAACTAAATCCAGACCGTCCATCAGACGTGACACGTGGCGATAGATCAATTACTTCGACGATTTTCACTTCGGGATTTTTCTAAGAACAAACATTTGAAAGTCCCAAAGCTCGAAGTGTTGAAGTCCAAAAGTGAATCTTGACCATTCATCGGTTGTGACACATGGAAACCAACAATGGATACATGTGGCACACTCATGAGGTAGGAATCTTGGCACTCATTCTTGGTCGTTTGGTTGTGACAGCCACCCGTTTCCACGCAACACATGTTACCTTTCTTTCCGTGACACATCAACATCTGTAACATCATACGACATCAGGTTGCCACATCACTTCGATGATTTTCCTCTGGGATATCTTCACGCTTGATATTTGAAACTCTAAAAGGCTAGATTTTCAAAGATAATATGGACCATTCATCAAAGGATACATGTGGAAGTAGATCATTTACTTCAGTGATTCTCCTCTGGGAGTTTCGAAGCACTAACAGTTGAAACTCCCGAAGCGCAAACTTTCGAAGTGAATCTGGACCACTCATTGGTCATGGAATACGGCAAAAGATCCATCACCTCGGAGCATTGCCACTACAAGAGCTTCCCAAGAATAACACTCATAAAACCTTGAAGCCCGAACTCCTGAAGTAAGAATAGACCATTGATCTCAGGTCAATGAGAACCGTTGATCCTTGCAGCAGGTAAATTTCACCCAAATCTTGGATCATAATCAGATCAACGACTAGGTTTCATTGTCGGGACACAAACTGAATGGTGTTAATTTTCTAGAGTGGTCCCGCAATTTAAACCATGGCTTTGTTGGAAGGCTACGTGGAAACTTTTGATGAATTGCGGGCCCAAAGGTGGTCTGAATCCCAACCAGCCTTAATAGCTTCTTGAATCATGTGCTTGTATGACACCGTGTCACATCCACGTCACATCGACATCACCTCCACTCAACCCACTCATTACTCTCCCTCCTCTCACCTTGTAACATATGTCCTCATACATCATATACACCCAGGCTCACTCATCCTGTCTTCCCATTGGACACCCGCCTCCATGATTTTCTTCTCACAATGAAACTGAGGGGAAGAGTCGAGTACAATCAACTCAGACTGTTCTTAGCTTGTGAAATATTAGACACAGACAAAGAGTCAGTCTCCATCACAGATCACAATCGCTTATCTCCAGTAGCCTCCAACAACACGCAAACATGTATCGATTATGTCTCAGAGACAACAGTAGTTTTATTTTGATTAAGTCCAACATTTTCTCAGATTAGATGTAATATTGGTCTTCTATGTGAGATAAGAACCACCCTTGATGATTAATTTCATCATCTTAGTACAGTTATAATTTGATTTATAGACAATTAACTTAATTTAGGACTCAGTCCCCTGAGGATGAGGACCCTTGCAACTTTTCTTTAAATAGTTAGTTTTTGGATATTGGAAGGGTCAGATTTTTGATAAAAGAATTGCAAGACAACATACTGGTTGGACTCATTCTATGCATGGATTAAATATTTCTACCTGGTGAACATATTATTGATGATGGTGATTCGTTCAACTTCTTATGTGTTTTTATTCTTATCTTGAATACAATTTTTTATTTGCGCAATGTGCTTTCATTTCCTTTCATCTATACGCAACCTACCAATCAACTAATGCTTTAGTGAAATTTCATCTTTGCAACCTGTGGGAGTTACTATGTCTTGATACATGTTTGAAGTCTTGAAATATTATTTTGAGTATTGAACTTATTACAACAGATTATTCATTGAGTAGTTTGTTGTTTCTCTCTGTTTTCTATTGTTTAGCTAATATATCTTTAGTGTGCCATCAACCAAGGAGGTCCCTCATCTATATCATTCTACCGATACAACCTTGCCTTTGTTTTGATAGAATAAACTTCTGATCAAATTTAAAGAAAAAATCATTCTAAACTGATAGGTGGCCTAGCTTTTCCCTTTTAGCAGTCAAGTGCAGATCTTAGGACCAACACCTCCCAAGCCCTTTTTTACCTATGCATGGGAGCACTGTCGGGACCAAGTCCTCCAAACTTCCTCCTTCATTTCTTCTCTATTTTCAACTCTTGTTTCCTCCCGGAGTTACCCTTCACCAAAATATCCATTAGGTCCACAACAAGGATCAGAAGGTCGAGATTTAATATCTTATCAAATGGATGACCCTACCCCCATTTGGAGGCTTCACAAGATTGATGGTATGTGACTTAGTCAAGTGTTGGGACGAACAAACCTCTATTAATTCAATGCTCTAGGGGTACAGGAAATTTAGTTCCCACGTTGCTCAACTCCCCCAGAGTGACAATTCTCTAAAGTGCTTGCCCTATCCTTCAATTGCTTGATCCAACAATTGAGAAAGGTCCTTAATGGATTTTAAATCAATGGTCTATGTGTGTTATCGACTTCGTTCTTCGACACTTTTCACTTGTAGAGACCTGCAAATACCTCAAGTACCAATTCTTTGGACTACGAGATCTACTGCCGCATGTCTTCTGGGATTAATGGTCAATATTTACTCTGGACTTCGGGAGTTCTTGACGCAAATTAAATTGTCACATATGTTTCCTCTAGAGTGCCCAGTCTTCGGACTGCATGATCTTTAGCCATGTGGTGAAATACTAGAAGTGGACACATGGCCCAATCAGGTGGGTGACACATGTCAGGTTCTAACTGACATTTCAATATTTCACAGGTTCAAAACTCACTGAAATGTGGCACATATCCCATGTCTCCATGTCATCTATGGTAACATCAACATGCCACATCACTTCATAATTTTAGGCTTAGGAAGATTTTATTCTTGCATTCCTCAAATATCTCAAACTCTGAATTTATGAACTACTTAACCTTACAGGTTCCACACCAACTCTAAGTGAAATCATCATGCCCCACCACTTTGGCTCTTCGGGCTTCATAACTTTGGGCTTTGGGAGTTTCCACACTAGCACACTCCAATTTTCCTGAACTTTGAATTCTCGAACTGGCCAATCTACCGACACGTGTCTCCCTTAACGAATGGTCTAGATTAAATTTCGACTTGGGGACTTCAAAAGATTCCTCCTTAGCAAAATTTGTTCCTCATGAACACTGAAATCTTGAACCATTGTAAGATATACAACTCATAATCACCCATGCGCAAATATGATGGTCCTCAACACTCCTGAAACCCATCGCTCTATCCAACGGTTGATGGATTTCGAGACTTCGAGAGATTTCACATCAGCACTGATCCATAGTTAGGAGTGGAACAAACTGATTCACAGACTCAATAACATAAACATAGATATAAGAAGAATAAAACAAATATTTAGTGAACAATATCTTCATTTAAATAATGGAATAGGCTGAAACTTGCTCAAATGGTGTTAGTTATCTTTGATAAGATATGTGGCTACTACTCACATTCATCTGAGAAGAATCGAATACAATGAGGCTCCAGAGGCCCTTTTCATAACCCTAGATATCCAAAAACCTATCCCTAGAAGGTGAAACATCAAAATTCATGCGGGCCCTATGGGTAAGTTGGTGTAATTTGGTACCTCAACTTCCTAGGGTCATAAGTTTTGCATATGACCTCCATTTTAGGTGTGTGATATCGTGTTGGAAAGGTATTTCAAATATCCACACATTTTTTCATCAGACTCTGACTTAGACTATGGTCTGACTATGGCGAGTCAAAAAAACAATGCTTAGGACCCCAAAAAAACCCTGGAAGTACAACAGGATGTGTTGACATGAAAACATACAAAATAAGCCACTTGAAGTAGGCATGAGGCCACCTGTATCCATGTGGAGAATGTGTGAGGCTTAAGAAAACCAAATAAGTGTAGAATTCACAATGATAAAACATTACAGAAAGACATGTTGAATAAAAAATGGACATGAGGATCTAGTTGGAATAGGTGGGTGGCCACCAATAACCACCTGGATCAGTCCTCCCCATTAGGAAGTAATGGTCTCCATTGTGTTGAGTTCTTCCATCAGGTAAGAAAACTTATGTTGGATTTGGTCCTGGGTGAGCCACTTGCCTTGGTGGAGGAGTTGCCCAACCTTAACAACCCGATAAGGCTGGATCCATTGCTGGGGAGTGCCCTTGACCTGTGTGTCCATTATCTGATTGGTGGATGCATTTTCCATGTAGTCAGGGTTGAGCTTTGTTCATGTCAGTTGTTCAGTGATCTTAGAGGTGTCCAATAATGGTGGAAAATATGGTTGAAGGAGATCCACATTGAATACTAGATGGATACAAAGGAAGTGTGGAGTGTTGAGCTCAAAATCATTTCCACCCATAGCCTTGGTGATAGTGTAAGACCCATAACGAAGTGGGTGAAGCTTCTAGTGGGGCCCGGTGAGACGCTCCTTCCACAAATGTAACCAGACTTTCTCGCCAACCTGAAACTAGTGTGGTACCATTTGTTGACCATGGCGCCGCTTGTACTTAGCATTGTATTTATACAAAATCTCTTCGATCTATTGGTGGATGTGTTGAATCCGCTCAATGAATCTAGTTGATTTATCGATCACAGACTGATCAGGAGAAGATTTTGTCTATGTGGTGTTAAGAGGAAGTGCAACATCAATGGGTCCCAAGGGTTGGAATCCCAAACCCACCTGAAATGGGCTATGGCTGGTGGAACTATGGAGAGCCCTGTTGTAACTGTGTTAGACATATGGCTTGGATGGATTTTCCCGAGGGTGTCCATCTCGACTTGGTCCCTTGTTTTATGGGTTGGGGTTTCCTTTTACCTTCTTCGACTATGAGGGGCTTGCAGATATGAACTCTCGTCATTTCTACTTAAGCTTCTGCTCAATCTTGACAATGTATCTATAAGTTGTGTCCAATGAGGCGATGTCCAGAAAATCCATTTCTATTTGAATATATCTATGAAAACAACCATTGTATTTGAGCATGAGCTGATGATAAAGATATTTTATACCCAATTTCATGTGTAGGGTATGGAAAATATTGGTGAACTCTTGTAATTAATGGTCCCTTTCTTGATGCAGGGTGGTCCATTTGGTGTACTGGTCCTCGTAGCTTCCAACAGGGTAGTACTATTCTTTAATGGAATCCCAGAAGGAATCCCATGTAGGTTCCACCACAAATATTTCATATTTCTCCATGACCCTTTGCTCAGAGTAAATATCCCACTAATACTTAACATGGGGAACAAGCTTGAGGAGTGCAAAAGTGATATTTTCCCTATCAGAAAAATTGTGGACCGAAAAATATCCTTCGAGGAGATTCAACCATTTATCTACAACATCCACATCTATCAGTCCTTCAAATAATGGAATATAAAAATTTACATGTACCTTTAAGGGGGTTGCATGACTGCTTGATGAAGATGCTTCTCCTGTGGGAAACCGTCAAAGGATCTCTGCAAATTTTTCCGTCATTTCGTTCCTTTGTTGCACGAGGGCTTCCCCAAGAAACATTTTAATAGGATATCCCGATCTATCATCTTTATTTTCATCTCCCATGGGTTTTTTTCAAGCTTAGCATTGTCGATTTGGTAATGGCTCGATTGGTTAGAGTCCCAACTTCTTGTACCCACACCTTGTGGGGGACATGCACGAAGAAAAATAAATGAAGAGTAGATTGATCTGATACCATAAATTTGGATTTAGGAGAAGATTGAATTGATTCACATAATGAATAACATAAATGCAAAGATAGAAAGAATACCACAGATATCTAGTGAACAATATCTTCTATTAAATAATGGAATAGGTTGAAACTGTAAGACTATAGAACTAAAACTTGCTCGAATGGTGGTATCTATCTTTGAGAAGAGATGTGGTTGCTACAGCCATCCATCTAAGAAGAATGGAATACAATGAGGCTCCATAGACCCTTTTCATATTACTCATGACTTTCAAAACACTAGATATCCAAAAGCCTAACCCTAGAAGGTGAAACACCAAAAGTCATGTGGGCCCTATGGGTAACTTGGTGTAATTTGGTACCTCAACTTCCTAGGGTCATAACTTTTTCATACAACCTATGTTTTAGGTGCGTGATACACCATTGGAAAGGTATTTCAAATATCTACTGTGCCGAGTCAAAAAAAAAATGTTTATGGACCCAAAACAACCCTGGAAGTATATCAAGATGTGTTGACATGAAAAAATAGAAAATAATCCAGTTGGAGTAGGATAAAGGACACTTGTATCCACTTGGAGAATGTGTGAGGCTTAAGATAGCCCTAAAAGTGTAGAACTCACAATTATAAACCAATACATGAAGACTTGTTGAATAAAAAATGGACACGAGGAGCCAGTTGGAATAGGTGGGTGGCCACCAATATCAACCTGGATAAAGCACACTCCATTTCTACTAAATTTTGAACTTTTGAACTAGCCGATCTGCCGACACATGTCTCTACTAAAGGATGGTCTGTATTAACTCCGGACTTTGGGACTTCGGGAGATTTTCCTACATGCAACATGCAGAATCAATTCTCTTGGAGAGTCAATCCTCCTGGAGAGTCAATCCTCCAAACCTCCGCAAGATCTATGGCTCACATTCACTCTCACACAGATTTAACGGTTGAGACTTAAACCTACTCAAACATTTTATTTGCCTTCATCGGATGACCCTTGTTCACCTACCCTTCGATCCAATGATCCCATATCTCTCTTGATCCCAGAGTCGCGATATCTCCCAAATTCGAAAGGGATGGTCACAATCCTTCAATCCCTTACAAAGGATCTCTGACGTTCTATCTCCTGCGTAGATTCTGCAACGCCATTCCTCCTGATATTTTCAGCTTCAATCTCATAATTCAATCTCAACCATGATATTCTAACCAATAGACCCGGCTCATACCAGCCTAGTGTTTCAACCAGAAGATATGATACCAATATGTAACATACCCCTCCATCCACAGGTCGAGGTACGCTATATTCAAGCCCATGCTTGGACTTATTTCTCTTACTGATACCTTTTTAAATTAATAAGGATGCCTAAAAGAAAAGATCTAATGACATGCACAAAAATAACCAACAAACATACATATTCTAAAGACTTAATTAAATGATAAATAAATACACAACAGAATACATTCATATATAGGTAAATAATACACCAAATGGTTGTAAACAAAGGATGTTCCACCGAACCATAGACACTATTGTCCCAAATCTCAACAACAGTTTCACCCCTGAGCTAGGGCTATGAATCCACAAGGATGGTTCCATAGTGTTAATTAACTTCCCAAATCAGTAAACACTCAAGCTCTCACATGCTTTCCTAGCACTCGCAACAATCTAACTACTCATTTGTCTTCTACCTAGCTTGTACCACCCAAGAGAATGGACCCCCACCCTTCTTTTCCACACAGTCCCTCAGGTAGTCCTTCTCTTCCAGGGATCCAACACAACTGGTCCAAAATCTTCATGCTGGAACTCTCGGGACTTGAATATGTCAACAAATCTAGACACAGGCCAATGCATCTGAGACATGAATGCCTCAAGCCATGCCTGGATTACACCAACGACCTCTACAACCAACAATACCATGGCTCCTCTTCATAAGTTTGTTTCCCTTTCCCCAAGCCCAAACATGAATGAGGAAGGATGAATGAGTGATAGATAATAATGGAATGGATGAACGAGTGATCAAGTGAGTGAACAAATGTGCGAGTGAGAAAGTGAATGAGTGAATGAGCGAACCCCAAAACAGACTAGGGGCGGGTTTAACTAATTTGTTAGGAATTAAGAACCTCCTCGCCTTCCTCCCAATAAGTTCATGTAACTGATCCACTCCTTAGAAAAAAGGGTATTCAAAATAGGAAATAAGCATTTATCCCCTCAAGCCCCTTCTCTTGTGAAATCATGGACCCCTATAACTCTAGTCATTATTCGTCTAGCAACCAATGATGTGTTGATTATTAATAATGATCAAAACATTACATTTCTTGGGCACAATGGCCTGTTTTAATTGTTTGGGCCCTCTGGCCTCTTGACAATTGACAAAATACATTATTTAATATGGGGCTCAAAACCTAGGTAAGTTTTTGAGAAAAATACTTAAGTTAAAACTATGTCACCATAAACATTAAGGATGAAAAATGGTTTTGTAAATATTATTTTAATTAATTTTATTTAACTTGACAAAAAGTGCTTAGGGAATCCAGTTCGAAAATTGTAATTCAATATTCTGTGGGAGAGTGAAAAGGGATAAAAACAACCAAAGTATAGATTGTCCATGAGGACAAGTATAAACCTACTCCCAAAGATGTGGGAAGTGAGGGACAATGTTGAGTACTTGTGAGTAGGATCTGAACTTGATGGTTCTGAGAAAGAGCCATGTTCTATTTAACATTGAAAAGTTGAAATTGAAAATTTGAGTCCCTTCAGAATAATGAGTTCCAATCAGGAGCAAGTAAGCTTGGTTGTTTTGGTCTATGATTGGGAGGAACTAGTTCTATAAGCAATTAATTTCCAGTAGGATCAAATATGTCTTTTATCGCTTTGTTTTGTTTTTGTCATTTTGAATTGTTTTTAGAGCAATAATCTTTAAGTGTTAGTTGAAATAATTTTATAATAATAATTACTATGAAGTAAAACTAGAACGATGCAATATGTAATTTCTATATGTTCTTTATCTCATTCTACTGCATTTTAATAACAATGAATGGTAATTGGAAAAATCAACATTTATGTAAAAATAATATTGCATTTATGTCAACAGCAATTATTATATTTATGCTTTCAAGAAAATAAAATAGAAAAGAATATATTCAGAACTTTGTATATTTATGCTAATATGGAATAAATTAAAATGGTTGTTTATATGGAATAAATTAAAATGGTTGTTTTGACAATATTCATGTGCAAGGGAATTACTTTTATCTATTTTACATGAAATGATAAGTATGCTACAAAGAGAAAAACCCATGAAGGAAAAATGGTTAATATAGGGTTTAGTCATACAAATCCATATCTATAAATTTATGTTTTAACGGTCAAATGAGAGCTTTAGGGTTATATATTTTATTTACAGAAAATGGACATAACAAATAGAAAAAATACCACTTGATATTTTTAATTAGAGAATCCATACTCGGTTAAATATATTCAATTTATAACAATTCATATACTTGTGCTAACGTTTGTGTGGAATCGTCGACCCTTTTCACGTCGGGATAATTTGTTAAATCATATATAGTAATATAATAGCACGGATCATGTGACCTAGGCTATTTTTATCCAACAACAACCATACCATGGAAAAATTCTAAGCCTCGAGCTTAAACCAGTTTGATAAATAGACCGAGAAATAAAGTTTATACACTTATGGTTTGAAAAAAATATAGTTATATATGAACAAAATGATATTTAAATAATGGGTTTAGCCACGACTTGAGCATTTGATAAATTCCCAAACTATTATGTTTTTACATAACCTATAGAGAGGTTGAAACCTGTGAATATGACTCAGAGAGCAGTGGCAAAATCATACTACTCGGTCCCTCGGTAAGGTCAGACATGAAAAGAGGGTGCACGCTATGTTGTCATCGTCCACCCTACAAACGATGGGGCATGAATTGTTTTCATAACAAAGGAAAAATATTTATATACTGCAACAGCTAGTTCAATTTATGAAGCCTTTGTTAGTTCAATTAGCCACTAGAATGAAACATAAGGTTGTTGAAATCATAAAATATTGTTTTAGTAATTATGGATGAAATGGAGACTAAGGTATGTTTAAACCTCTTACACTTAGGATCCTATAATATACCCATAGTAATGGACTAATATACCCATAGTAATGGACGGGATGGAAAAACATTAAGCTGTCGTAAATTTTCACGTCAAAAAATTTAATTGTTTGTATGAGTCTGATAAGGAATAAATAATTAAAAGGATACCATGAAGTGTGTCGGTAGTAAAGATCTTTTACCTATATGCAAGGAAGGGATATGAAATATGCATTGTGCACATATCTGAAAGAAAAGAGTTAATGGTGTAAAATTTGTTGACCAAATATCCTATACTACAAGAATTTGAGGATATGTTTCTAAAAGAAATTCTAGGATTACTTCTTAGAAGGGAGATAGAATTTACCATAGATTTAGTACATGGATTTGCATTGGTGCCTAAGTACCCATACCTGATAATCTCTATAGGGTTGACTAAACTTAAAATGTAGCTTCACGAGATGATGTATAAAAAACACATTACACCTAGTGTGTCTTTGTGGGGAGAGCTAGTTTTGTTTGTTAAAAAGAAGGATGGAACCTTTAGGTTGTGAATTTGTTACAGGAAACTTAATAATATGATGATTAAAAATAAGTATCCTTTACCCCACATTAATGACTTGTTTGATCAATTTGGGGAGGATAAAATATTTTCAAAGGTAGACTTGCAGTGAGGATACCATGATATCAATATTAAATAAGAATATATTCATAAGATTTCTTTTTGAAACATATATAGAAACTATGAGTTTATAGTGGTACCCTTTGGTTTAACTAATGCACTTACTATATTTATGTAATTAATGAACAATGAGTTGAGAAAATATTTAGATAAGTTTGTAATCGTGTTCATCGATGAAATATTAATTTATTCAAAGACAAAAGAAGAAAATGAAGAATACTTAAGACTTCTTCAACAAACACTTAGGGAGAATCAATTGTACACAAAGTTCAATAAATATGAATTTTCTTAGGATAAAGTGCGGTATCTGGGATGTGTGATCTCAGGAGAAGGGATTTTGTTGACTCAGAAAAGGTCAAAGAAATCCTATATTGGTCGGTGCCAAAGGATGTTTAAAATTTCCAATCCTTAATGGGTATTACAAGATATTATCTTAGGTTCATTGAATGGTTTTAAAAACTTTATTATCCAATAACATGCTTCCATAAAAAGGGAATCAGATTTAAATGGAATGAGAAATGTCAAAAAAGTTTGTAAAATCTAAAATGGTTGTTAACCACAACATCTATTATGAGGAGAGCAGATCCACATAAGGACTTTGTGGTTTGTACCGATGCTTTGAAGAAAGGACTAGGGAAGTTTTAATGCATGATGATTATGTAATTTTGTATGAATCATGAAAACTAAAACCTCATCAATAAAATTATGCACCTTATGATATAGAATTTATTCCTATTGTTCATTCTCTAAAAATTTGAGGACACTTCATTTCAAGAAATAATTTTTCGTTGAAAATAGATAATGTTAGTCTTAAACACATTTTCAACTAGAAAATTTTGAATGAAAGACAAGCTATATGCTTGGATTTCCTATGTGAGTATTATTTTGAAATAGAAAATATCAAAGGGAAGGAAAAAAAGATAGTAGATGCACTCGGTAGGAAAATAAATGTGATTTTTAGAAGTAACCCACAATTTGATTTGAAACAAACAGTCATATCTATAGTAGAAAAAAATGAGAATTACAAGAAAAATCAAGAGAAATGTAAAAACAAAAAATCAGTTGAGGAAAGGTCAAAGTTCTGTGGCAATTAGGAAGGTTTAGTTATGTACAAAAATATAATTTATGTTATGAACTATAACACCCCCTCTTTATGACTACAAGTGAAGCAGAAATGCATTTTTGTTTTTGGCAGGAAGGCAACGATGACACACAGTTAAACCAAAAAGCCTAATGATGAACACAAGAACCCAATGCAACAGACAACTATGACTCCCCACACTAGCACCATATCAACTCGGCGAAACATGCGTAAAACAAAAGATAGTAACAACTACGCGCCTGACACAAACATGACCACACTTACAACTAAAGGACAACATTCACCATCCAACACAATGACCTTGATGACCAGTAACTATAACCTCGATGGAGCACAACCAAATGCATGAAGGCATTACAACCCATGCGCTAACAACAAGTTAAAATGATCAACAACACCCACAACGTGAAGCATTGACTTCAGCCAGGTTATCATTCATGCTATCCAGTAGGGTGCGCCATGATCCCCTCGTCAGGAATCATGTTGTCCCCAGGTGATAGATGCGAAAATACATTGGAAAAACATAACCTAATAGGACCAAGGACTCAAGAAAATCTAGCGCGCTAGGAGCCGAAATAACTGACAAGAATACTACGGCCACACCCCAAGCAACCGGTCGACAAGATGCCAGATAGAATCACTCAAAAGAAAAACACAAGCTAATACATGACTTCCCCAACAACCCAACCATTAATCCAGTCTAAATTAATCAATAATTAAAATCTAATTTATCATTAAATACAAGTCTAATTTAGCAAGTCTAAATTACAAATTAGTAAATAATTACAAATCTAATTTAACAAGTCTAAATTAATTACTATTAAAACTATCAACAATCGTTGTCACACTAAACTAACCATAACCATAACCATAGTCTAAATTAATCACTTAACCAAAGTTAACTGGTGTAAATCAACAACCTTAACAATATATAATAATATTGACAATATCCACATGATGCCCAGTCAAAATCCGCACAGTAAAAAAAAATGCTAAATTGTTTCCCAAAACACACCGTTACATAGTAAGTACGTTGTACATTAACCTATAAATTTGACTGTAATGATTAGTTACAAATTAACTAAACTTCATTCTCTAAGAATGCTATCTTATAATCATAACTTAAAGGGGTGTTGACACTAGATTTCTCTTATCTATCCGTTGTCTTTAAAGGAATTAATGTTTAAAAATAAATTAGCTCTGAAATGGGTATAAATAGTTGTCCAAAATCATCAGTAAAATAGGTGAGAAAGATGTGAATTAAAACGTTCTATCTCTAAGTTACGTAAGATATAATGTTGTCATTTAAATGTTTTAAAGGCAAAATTAATCTATGATACAATGGAAATAGTGTAAGCATGTAAAAAGGTAAAGTTATACAGCCGAGTGTAAAATGCAATAAGTATATTGCAAGGAAATATACAACGCAGAGCTTGAATACATCATGTAAAATATAAAGTGTGGATATATATTGCATAAGATGCATAATGTAAACATTTACACGGTAGTTAAAGATCGATGAATAATTATTCGCAGCTACTATAAAATATGATAGTTAATTAGTGATAATATTGTAGGACTCCACCGTTTGCACAATTAAACAAAATGTTGTCAATACACAGTCCTGAGATGCAATAAATTTTCCCTACCAGATACACTGTCAAACACAGGCCTCATTTCGCTGTCACTCAAAAATTTAGGGATACTGCTGTAAAAATAAACTATGTCTTATCAGTCAATGGAGGTTTACTGACACAGGTATCATAACAATGAACAAAAATATGTTGACCCAACATTTAAACTGTGGGTAGAAAATCGCTACACTTATACTATGAATATAATTTCGCTAGATAAAAACTGTGAATGAAATCTAGCTTCCACAGGAAAAAAAAGGGGAATCGTTGAATATACATTGATATCCATACTCATAAAAAAAAAGGTTGTCACTAATTGCTAGAAATTTATGTTTCCAGGCCCTTAACGACCATGAAATTTAATAAAACGTAGTCAAGTGAGAGGGACACAAAGGGTAAATTCGCCATCTACGTAATGAATTGCAGAGAAATTAAATCAAAGTTAAAAAAATGGGTTCTGTAGGAGCCGATAGATGGCTAGAAATGCCCCAAAAATATGAATTAAATGTTGAAATCAACTAGGAGAAAGTTGCAGGCCAGAGGTATAAAAGAGAGGAGTAAATTCTCCTTCAATGGAATGAATGGAAGAGTGAAAATTTTCAAAGGACAAAAGAAATGAAAATGAAAGAAAAGAAAAGTGTTGAATCAAAGAGGATATTTTATATCAGATCTAATAAAATACAGAGGAAATTTTTTGAGGTTTAGTGGATTGAAAAATCAGATTAAATTACCATTAGAAATAATAAATCATAGAGTAAACTATGGATTAAATATGCAGAGCTATTCAACATCGAATTGTAAACAATTGTAGAGAGAAACATTTCCTCGTTGAATACTTGCAGTGGGAAAAGATGAACAATATGAAGTGATATTCAATCGCAAAAAAGCGCAAGACAATCAATCAACCAAGAACAATCAAGAGGGGTAGAGGGTTGGGAAAAGATTCTTCACTCATTATACACACACATAAAAGCAGGGCATTTGGATCTATAGGTCTATTAACATTGAAGTGACGACTGTTGATCTGGCTCCTGGCCGACTACTCAGTCATTGACTAATGAACTCAGGACAAGGACGAATTAAAAAGAAAAACTCGTCACAACCAAACAATAAAACCAATAGGGAAATCATAGTATTCAGGGATCGAATGACAAGGGAATCAAGTCAAGCAATGAGTTTAAGGCTATGGGGAATTTAAGTTCTTGATCAAACTGCTGAATCAAACACCTTCTGTACATAGTTAAAAAGTACAGAAATGAAATCATAAGGTCAATAGTAATCTACCATGCAGAATAAAAGAATGTGTATAGTAGCCCAAGTCGTCCGCTCCAACTCGTTGTCCCACGGGCTCCATGCAGCTCATGCTTGTCGACCATTGTGACTTCATCGGTATCTTCCAGCCAATGCTAGGGGTACTCTTCTTCCCCCTTATCCCCCTGAGCCGCAAAGGGGCCATGCACACTCAACCAATGAACAACTAGCTCCCAGCTTGCTTCGCAAGGCTGAGCTACGACTCCTCACCGATATGGCTATCCCAACTCCCACAAGATAAGTCAATCAAGTCTAAAATTATGCAGCATAACATTATGCATCAAAGAAGAGATCCATCATCCTCCTCCTCCCTCCTTTATATCAAGTTTCTAAGTCATTTTCTTTCTCTATTTCCCATTTAATTTATTGTTCAAAAATTTAATTCAAAAATATCCTCCCCGTACATGTGTCACACATCCCCTTCATTGAACCAAAAAATAGTTTCATTAATTATTTAATGAATCCTATTTCCCTCACCCACCTAAAATCATTCCTAGAATAGCTCCTAGGTGTCCTCATATTCCCTTACACAATTTAATGACTTACCCCCATTTCTAAATTACTAGTTGAGTTCAATTTAGAAAGTTCTTAATGGAAAGATACCTTACTGAGTTAGTCATTCTACTTTTTCCTTATGTTTCCCTCTCTCTTTATGTTTCCCCCTTTGTCCCTTAGTTTCCTAATTCTTTTAAAATTTCCCTATTTCCCTTTTTATCTAAAACTCAATTACCAAGTGTAGACTTTACCCTTTTTCCCCCTTTTTCTTTTTAGTTAAAATTTTTAATTAGCACAATTAACAAACAATCAATTTTCTTTTAAAATTTTAATCCCTCAAGGTAATTTGATTTTTTATAAATTATTTGAATTCCTTACCCCCTTCTCATCACATGTTTAAGGATGATTATTATTATTATTATTATTATTATTTATTTATTTTGCAACAAGTTTCACTTATACCTAGATTTTATTGTCTTAGGATGGGCGACAATTTTATTAGGGAAATTGTTTTAATCTTTCTTGTCACATCATTTGTTCTAAGTCCATCTAGATTTATTCATTTATTATTTAACGATGTGACATGCCCTTCAGGATGCACTAGGTGCTCCAAGGGTTCCACTTGCCTCATTATGTTTCCCTTGTGTGACATGCTCGTCAGGACACACTATGTACTCCAAGGGTGCCACTCACCTCATTATGTTTCCCTCATGAGACATGCCCTTCAGGATGAACTAGATGCTCCAAGGATGCCACTTTCCTCTTGACTGAATTTGTAGACATCAAAAACCCCTGGAGTCAATACTCCACCAGGTGATCTTGTGGTAAAACTAAGTTCCTCTAAGGAATAAGTCCCCTACCTTATTGCACGCCCCTTAGAATCATCGTGAGAAACTATCACAGTCTTCCCTCATGGCATCGTGGGTCTTCTCGAACTAGTTAGTCATTAACCTATAGTTCGAGCCACGGTGGGAGTGATAATAGGCTATGGTAGGGTTGTTGTGCACACCTCTCCCTCAATGTCTCTGGTATTAGTGCATGACCCCTCTACTTCACATGTGAGTCTGGTCGGAAAGCTATCGTCATAGTGCATCATTAATGAAACATGTGGGAATGAAATCCATAATAATAACATCTAATCAGATGCACATAGGTCATATATACAACAATCAAACCCCGATTTTCCACTCCCTAACTCTGTCTGGAGTCCAAGGGGTTTCCCTGATGCCTCTATGTCCTCGAGGTCCAAAATCCTACACACTCAG
Organism: Picea engelmannii; assembly: GCA_009831015.1. Lineage (NCBI taxonomy): Eukaryota > Viridiplantae > Streptophyta > Pinopsida > Pinales > Pinaceae > Picea > Picea engelmannii. The sequence continues at coordinate 185,513 of ML782843.1, forward strand.
GAAAACTGAGTCAATAACACTTGTCTATGTCAATACAACAAAATAACATGTCATCAATCCATAATGCCTCATAATCATGATCAAATGCCTAATAGTATAATAGTCTGGATCACTTGCAAGCAAGTGTCCTCAAAGAATAAGTTTTCTCAGTGCGTGCAAGAGAGGGATGTTACATACACCCACTCTTGGTGTAAAATTCGTCTTGAAGTTTCACAGTATATAAGTGATGAAATAAAGTGTATCGCACTATCATAAGTCTATATATCAAACAAAAATGAAAGTTGTTGGTGCATATCATATGCATCCTCCAAGGTCGTCGAGTGTGAACTATAGTTATCCAACTAGACCTTGACCTGATCTATTGTTCAACGTTGTAGTTGTTGAATGTGATGATCTAGGATGTGGATGTGCTAAGCTATGAGTGCCCCTTCATCCAATACCTGCAAGGAACTCATGTCAATAACATGTGTAGGATAACTAATATAATGTCTCAAAACAGATACTTGAAAAACATCAGGCAAGGCTAGTTGATAGGCCACAGGCCCCTTCCTCTCCACCATCTCGAAGGGTCCCACAAACCTAGGGGAGATTTTATGTCCCTTTCAAAACTTTATCGAACTCTTATGCGGTTTTACCCACAAGAAGACTTGATCACCAACTTTGTAACTATGGTCTACAAGGTGCACATCGACATAACTCTTATGTCGATCCTGCACTTCTTTGATCCTTTGTAGTATTGTTTTCATTTGATATTCCATTTCTTGGATCACTTCTAATCCCACTAGGACCCTATCCTCAAGCCAATCCCAACTCAAGGGCATCTGACATGGTCTCCCATAAAAGAACTCGAAAGGCACCATCTTAATGGTGCTTTGGTAACTGTTGTTATAAGCAAATGCTACCAGTGGAAAGAATTCTTCCCAAGTCTTTTGTTGGTCCATCACGTACATGCGCAACATGTCTTCCAATATCTGGTTTGTTTGTTCGGTATTCCCATCAGTCTCCAGGTGATACGCAGTACTAAAGTTAAGTTGGGTGCCCAAGGATTCTTGGAAACTAGCCCAAAATCATCTGGTAAACACCGATCCTTAATCAAATATAATCCTCTTAGGTACGCCATGCATCCTCAAAATCTCACTGATGAAAATTGTAGCTCTGTCAGGTGCCTGATACGTCGTATGCACAGGAATAAGATGAAAACTCTTCATCAATGTTTCGACTACCACGAAAATTGAGTCGTGTCTCCTTGTCGTCAGTGGAAATCCAACAATGAAATCCATCTAAATGACATCCCATTTTGATTCAAGAATAGTGTGTGGTTGTAGTAATCTTGTTGGATGTCTATATTTAGCCTTTACCTGCTGAAACTCTAGACATCTAGCCACGCAGTTGATTATGTTTGCCTTCATTCCTTTCCAGAAGAATAAGGGTTTAAGGTCCGCCCTCATCTTTGTGACTCCTGGTTGGGCCATAGACACTACTCTATGAGACTCCTTTATGATCAAAATCATCAACTTGTCATTCGGTGGTACGTAAATTTAGTTTTTAAACCTAAATAATCCATCATCGTCAAACATAAATCCTTCAAATATTGGTACCATCATAGTGTTTTGTCCGATAAAATCCTTGACCTCTTTGTACCAGTCATCATCATGTTGTAATGTTAGAATCATTTCATGTAGATTCATCTAAAGAGGAAACAATGAAAGATGCGTGGTCTTCGACTCAATCAATCTACCACTTGGTTCATTGTTACTTTTATGTAAGTAATCTTGAAGTCATACTCACTAAGAAATTATGACCAACGTCGTTGTCACACATTCAGGTCACTTTGCGTAAAGATTTGTTGTAGTCCACATTGGTTCGTCTTTAGTTCAATTTTTTTTCCAACAAGGTAGTGTCTCCAAACCTTCAAGGCATATACAATGGATAACAACTCAAAATTGTTTTTCGCATAGTTCTCCACATGCCTTATTAGTTTCCTTGAGATGTAAGTGATCACTCGACCATCTTGCATCAAGAATAATCCTTCTTTTGATGCATCAATGCATACCAAGAAGTCTACGTCCATGTCAAGGATCTTTAGTATCGGTGTTGTTGTCAACCACTCTTTGAGTCTCTGAAATACTTCCACACATTTCTCGGTCTAAACAGACTTTTTTTCTTCTTCTGTAATTTCGTAATCGGATTTTCTATCTTCGAAAATCCCTCAATGAACCATCGATAGTTTCATGTTAAACCCATCAAGATACACACTTCTGGGACATTCATCGGTGCAGGCCATTCCATGATAGCCTTGACCTTTATTGGATCCATGACGATACCTTCGTCAGAGATGACATGCCCTAAGTAGCAAATCTTTGATTGATAAAATGAGCATTTGGACAAATTCTCAAACAATTTTTGCTGTCACAGACACTATAGTACCAAGTGCAAGTGCTCGTCATGCTCCTCCGTCATCCGAGAGTAAATCAGAATATCATCAATGAATACTTAGATGAACTTATCCAAGTACTCACAGAACACCACGTTCATCAAAATCATAAATACCCATGGGGCGTTTGTCAGTCCAAATGATAAAACAATAAACTCGTAATGTCCAAACCTTATCTTAAAGATGGTCTTCGAGACATCATCCTCCTTGATCCGTAACTGGTGATACCCTGATCACAAATTGATATTGGAAAATTCCATCACACCCTTCATCTGATCGAACAAATTATCAATCCTTGGCAATGGATATTGATTCTTGATCATTGCCTTGTTCAATTGATAGTAGTCAATGAAAATTCCACACAACCTTTCCTTATTTCATATGAAACTAATAGGCACATGCCACAGTGAAAAACTCGGACGTATAAGTATCAGGTCCAACAACTCCTTTCGTTGCATTCTCAACTCCAGTAACTTCGAGGTCGACATCCGATAAGGCATTCTAGCTATCAGTTCAATCCTCGGTTTGAGGTCTATGGTAAATTCTAATTCTCTCTCCGGAGGCATCCCAGGTAACTCCTCCGGGAAGACATTCACAAACCCTCTCGCCACAATAAGGTGTTTTATACCTTCTTCTACTCCCTTCTCGTTTAACGTAAGGATTGCATAAAGATTACATCCCTTGTGCATGCTCTTTTTCAACTGCAAGGAACTGATGAACTTCAAGGAAATTCCATGCTTTTGTGCTACAATCACATGTCTCTATCCCTCATCATCGACCAAGATCAACTGTTTTGTATTATAGTTGAGTATCGCCTCATGGGATTCCAACCAGTCCATACTGATCATGCCATCATAAGATCTCAAGATTATGATGTATAGGTTGGCCCTGGTAACAAAATCTCCCAAGTTAAGGATACAACTCGTAACCTTTCGTCCAACCTTTTGTTTGTCTCTAGAAGCCATCTCTAGAAAGATAAACTCATCCTGCTTGACTTCCTTTACCTTAATCCTTTTTAGCACTGCACCAGAAATGAAAATCTTAGTAGCACTAGGATCTATCAAAATACTAAGGGTTTGGTCAGTGATGGTACCTGACATCTCAAGCACAATCGATTGGTTCTCTACCTGGCGGTTATTCATTGTTGCATGAATCCAATGGGCCTTACCCAAATATCCCATGGTAGTGGGTCCGAATGATCCATATGCTCTAGTCCTCTCCACTGGGAATTCATGCTAGTAGTGTGGCTTCCCCCATGTCCAACACCCCTTTTTCGGTCAAGTATTCCTGGTACCCGAAGCAGAAGCTGGCGGCCCACTGTTCTGGAATGCTAGTCTATTATGCTAAATAGGCCTAAATTGTTGTTATTGTGGTCCCCAATAAGGGGTTCACTGCTGAGGCATTGTTCATCGAGGTGTAGTGAAAGTGGATCCTCTCTGGAAGCCACGATACCCTAACATCTATCTAGCTGTTGTCTGATGTTGTTCCACACCAAATGACATCGGCCCTGCTGGTATCATAGGAGTCCTTCTCTTAACCTCGCTAATAATATCCTCCTCTACTAGGAGGGCATTTTGGATGACATCATGCAACATTTGAGGCATCAGGATCATAACATTTTCATGTATGCTAACATTAAGGACAAACAAGAATCTGTTGAACTTAAGTTTCTCGGTATTAAGGTGTGGAGCATACCGAAAAAATTCCATAAAATGAGCCTCGTACTCGGGCACCATACAAATGCTATGTCGCAAGGAATTGAACTCTTTGAGATAATTCTCGATGAATTCCTCTCATAGGTACCTCTCTCAGAAATGTTCCTCGAACAATTCCCATGACACGTCTTTGACTGTCATGTTCAATTGTTGCAAGAGCGTTTTCCACCATAGAAGAGCTCTCCCATTCAATTGAAATACCACCATGCAAACCTTCATATTGGAGGTATAGTTGCAAAGTGAAAAGCACATTTCCATATTCTCCAACCATGCCTCGACAACTGCATCATCTGGGGTAGCAAAGAACTCTATAAATTTAACCTTCTTGAGTTCACGGTGAATACTAAAAGTACCAACTGGAGCGCACAGTCGACCCTCAGGTGGTGTCTTTTCCTGGCCTCATCTCTGTCCAAATGGTTGATCAGTGCATCAGACATGTGACAAAAGGACCTCATTATCCCAACCATGTCACCCACTGCTATATTCTCCTACCCAAAAATCTATTCGTCTCCCTGGGGGTTAGACCCCTTAGGCACAGATGTTGCTGGAGGTGTCGTGCCTCCTCCCCTAGCACCCCGTCATTTTCCTCCACGTAGTCCTCTAACCATGATTACCTACATGAATACAAGTAAACTTAATTAGCAACATTATAATCAAATATCATGTCAACGAAAGCCGAAGTCTTCCCAAGTCACAGGTTGAAGCCGGTCTGATACCATATGTAATGACATCCTCTTTATGACTACAAGTGAAGAGGAAATGAATTTTTTTTTGGCAGAAAGGTAATGACGCCACACATTTAAAACACATAACCTAACGATGAACAAAAGCACACAATCGGGAAACATAAACTACAACTCCCCACACTAGCACTAGATAAACTGGGCGAAACATGCGTAAAACAACAGACAGTAATGACTACCCGCCCGACAAAAAAATGACCACGCCTACAACTAAAGGACAACATCCACCATCCGACATAATGACCTCGATGACCAGTAACTAGAACCTCGATGGTGCACAACCAAATGCATGAAGGCATTACAACCCATGCGCTAACAACAATTTACAATGATGAAAAACACCCACAATGAGAAGCACTGACTCTAGCCAAGTTATCATTCCCGCTATCCAATAGGGTGCGCCATGATCTCATCCTTAGGAATCATGTCGTCCCTAGGTGATGGACATGACAATACCTTGTCACAACATAACCTAATGGGATCAAGGACTCAAGAAAATCTTACGCGCTAGGAACCCAAATAAATGACAAGAAGACTATGCCCACATCCCAAGCAACCGATCGACAAGATGGTGGATGATGTCAGTCAAAAGGAAAGTGCAAGATAATACATGACTTCACCAACAACCCAGCCATTAATTCAGTATATATTAGTCAATAATTACAATCTAATTTATCATTAAATATAAGTCTAATTTAGCAAGTCTAAATTACAAATTAGTAAATAATTACAAATTAGTAAATAATTACAAATCTAATTTAATGAGTCTAAATTAATTACTATTAAAACTATAAACAATCATTGTCATGTTAAATTAACCATAACCATAACCATAGTCTAAATTAATCACTTAACGAAATTTAACCAGTCTAAATCAACAACCTTAACAATATATAATAACATTGACAATATCCACATGATGCCCAGGCAAAATCCACATTGTAAAAAAAAATGGTAAATTGTTGCCCAAAACACACCGTTACATAGTATGTACGTTGTACATTAACCCATAAATTTGACTGTAATGATCAGTTACAAATGGAATAAACTTCATTCTCTAAGAATTTTATCTTATAATCATAACTAAAAGGGGAGTTGACACTAGATTTCATTGATCTATCAGTTGTATTTAAAGGAATTAATGTTTAAAAAGAAATTAGCTCTGAAATGGGTATAAATAGTTGTCCAAAATCATCAGTAAAATAGGTGAGAAAGTTGTGAATTAAGACGTGGTATCTCTAAGTTACATAAGATATAATGTTGTCATTTAAATGTTTTAAAGGAAAAATTAATCTATGATACAATGGAAGTAGTGTAAGCATGTAAAAAGTTAAATTTATACAAATGAGTGTAAAATACAATAAGTATATTGCAAGGAAATACACAACGCCGATCTTGAATATATTATGTAAACTACAAAGTGTGGATATATATCGCAAAAAATGCATAATGTAAACATTTACAGGGAAGTTAAAGACTAGTGAATAATTATTCACTGCTACTATAAAATATGATAGTTAATTAGTGATAATATTGTAGGACTCCAATGTTTGCACAGTTAAGAAAAATGATACCAATACACAGTTCTAAGATGCAATAAATCCACCCTACCAGATACACTTTCAAATGCAGCCCTCATTTTGTTATCACTCAAAAATTCAGGGATACCATTGTAAAAATAAAGTCTGTCTTATCGGTCAAGGGGGGTTCGTTGCCACAACTATCATAACGCTGAACAAAAATATGTTGACCAAACATTTAAACTATGGGTATAAAATCGGTACTCTTATACTGTGAATATAATTTCAGTAGATAAAAACTGTGAATGAAGTCTAGCTTCCACAGGGAAAAAAAAAAGGGGAATAGTTGAATAAAACCCTGAACTAATTGCTAGAAATTTATGTTTCCGGACCCTTAACCACCACGAAATTTAATAAAACGTAGTCAAGTAAGAGGGACATGTAGGGTAAATTCTCCATTTATGTAATGACTTGAAGAGAAATTAAATCACAGTAAAAAAAAATGGGTTCTGTAGAAGCCCATAGATGGGTAAAATTCCCCCCCCCCAAAAAAAAAAATTCAATAATGAAATGAACTAGGAGAAAGTTGCAGGCCAGAGGTATAAAAATGAGGAGTGAATTCTACCTCAATGGAATAAATGGCGGAGGAAAAAATTTCAAAGGCCAAAAGTAATGAAAAGGCAGAGCAAAGGAAAGTGTTGAATCACAGAGGATATTTTCCATCATATTTAATAAAACGCAAAGGAAACATTTCGAGGTTTAGTGCATCGAAAAATGAGAGTAAATTGCCATCAAAAATAATAAATCGCAGAGTAAACTATGGATTAAAGATGAAGAGATATTCTCCATCGAACCATAAACAATTGCAGAGAGAAACATTTCATGGTTGAATAATGCAGTGGGAAAAGATGAACAATAAAGAGAGGTATTCAATCACAAGAAAGCGTAAGACAATCAATAAACCAAGAACAATCAATAGGGGTAGATGGCTGGGAAAACATCCTTCACTCATCGTCCATGCATAGAAAAGTAAGGCATTCAGATATGTAGATCTATTAACACCGAATTGACGACCGTCAATCTAGCTCCTGGTCGACTGCTCAGGCATGGACTAATGAACTAGGGATGAGGATGAACTAAAAATCACAAATCCTGACAACCAATCAGTAAAACCAATAGGACAATCACAGTATTCAGGGATCAAATGCCGAGGGAATCAAGTCAAGCAGTGAGCTTAAGGCTATGGTGAATTTAAGTTCTCAATTGAACTGCTAAGTCAAACACCTTCTTTACATAGTTAAAAAGTAGAGAAATGAAAGGGTAAGTTCAATAGTAATCTACCATGCAGAATAAAAACATGCGTACCATAGCCCAAGTCGCCCACTCTGATTCCTTGTCTCACGTGCTTCATGCAGCTCACGCTTGACAACTGTTGTGACTTCACTGGTACCTCCCAGCCAATTCTAGGGTTACTCTTGTTCTCCCTTAGCCCCAGAGCCGCAAAGGGACCACACACACTCAACCAAAGAACAACTAGCTCCCAACCCACCTCGTAAGGCCGAGCTACCACTCCTCACCGAGCTACCACTCCTCATCGATCTAGGTATCCCAACTCCCACAAGATAAGTTAATCAAGTCTAAGATTCTGCAGCATAATTTTATGCATCGTAGAAGATATCCATCATCCTCGTCCTCCCTCCTTTATATAGATTTTATAAGTCATTTTATTTCCCCATTTCCCATTTAATTTATTGTTCAAAAATTTAATTGAAAAAAATCCCCCCCCTACATGTCTCACCCATCCCCTTCGTTGCACCAGAAAATAATTTCATTAATTATTTAATTACTCGTATTTCCCTCACCCACATAAAAGAGTTCCTATAATCTCTCCTAGGTGTCCTCATATTCCCTTACACAATTTAATGACTTACCCCTGTTACTAAATTACTAGTTGAGTTCAATTTATAAAGTTCTTAATGGCAAGATACCTTACTAAGTTAGTCATTTTTCATTTTCCTTATGTTTCCCTTTCTCTTTATGTTCCCCCCTTTCCCCCTTAGTTTCCTAATTCTTTTCAAATTTCCCTCTTTCCCTTTTTATCTAAAACCAAGTGTAGACATTACCCTTCTTCCCCCTTTTTCTTTTGAGTTAAAATTTTTAATTAGCACAAGTAACAAACAATCAATATTATTTTAAAATTTTAATCCCTCAAAGTAATTTGATTTTTTATAAATTAATTAAATTGCTTACCCCTTTCTCTTCACATGTTTAAGGATGATTATTATTATTATTATTATTATTATTATTTTTAATTTTTTTTCCACAAGTATCACTTAGACCTAGATTTTATTTCCCTAGGCCGGGCAACATTTTTATTAGGGAAATTGTTTTAATCTTTCTGGTTACATCATTCATTCTAAGGTTACCTAGATTTATTCATTTATTATTTAACAATGTGACATGCCCTTTGGGATGCACTAGGTGCTACAAGGGTGCCACTCACCTCCTTATGTTTCCCTTGCACGGAATGCCTTTTAGGATGCACTACGTGCTCCAAGGGTGCCACTCGCCTCATTAAGTTTCCCCTGTGTGACATGCCCTTTAGGACGCACTACGTGCTCCAAGGGTGCCATGCGCCTCTTAACTCACTTGGTAGACATCAAAAACCCCTTGAGTCAATACTTCGTGAGGTGATCTTGTGGGAGACTAAGGACCTCTAAGGAATAAGCTCCATGCCTTATTACACACGTCTTAGAATCATCGTGAATGACTTTCATAGTCTTCCCTCACTGCATCTCGGGTCTTCTTGAACTAGGTAGTCATTAACCTACAGTTTGAGCCACAACGGGAGTGCTAGTAGGTTGTGGTAGGATTTTTGTCCACACCTCTCCCTCAACGTCTTGAGTAGTCATGTGTGACCCCTCTACTCCACATGTGTGTCTGGTCAACAAGCTATTGTCAGCCTGCATCGTCAATGAATCATTTCAGAATGTAATCTATAATCATAGCATCTAATTAGATGCACATAGGTCATATATACAACAATCAAACCCTAATTTTCCACTCCCTGACTCCATCTGGATTCCAAGTGGTTTAGTCGATGCCTTTGCATCCTTGAGGTTTATGAAAATTGATTCAATAGCACCTGTCTATATCAATACAGCAAAATAACATGTCATGAATCCATAACGCCTCATAATCATAATCAAATTCCCAATAGTATAATAATCTGGATCACTTGCAAGCAAGTTTCCTCAAAGAATAAGTTCTCTCAATGAGCACAATATAGGGACATTACATACGCCCTCTTGGTCTAAAATTCATCCTGAATTTTCATAGTATATAAGTGTCGAAATAAAGTGTATCCCAGTGTCATACGTCTATCTATCAAAAAAGAATGGAAACCACTGGCACATATCATATGCGTCTTCCCAAGTCGCCGAGTGCGGACTATACTTGTCACAATTGATCTTGACTTGATCTACTGTTCAACGTCATAGCTATCTAATGTGATGATATAGGATGCATATTGACTCAGTCGTGAGCGCCCCCTCATCTAATACCTACAAGGAACTCATGTCAGTAACATGCATAGGATCACTAACATAATGTCTCAAAACAAATATGTGAAAAACATCGTGGGTATGCCTCAAAGAATCAGGAAAGGCTATTCAATAGGCCACAAGCCCCTTCATCTCCATGATCTTGAAAGGTCCCAGGAATCTAGGGGAGATTTTGTCTCCCTTTCCAAGCTTGATCGAACTCTTATGTAGTTTTACCTGCAGGAAGACTCGATCGCCAACTTCGTAACTACGGTTTACACGGTGCGCATTGACATAACTCTTCTACCGATACTGTGCTTCTTTGATCCTTTGTTTTATTGTTTGCATTTGATATTACATTTCTTGGATCGATTCTAGTCCCACCAAGAACCTATCCTCAATCCAATCCCAACTCAAGAGCATTGAACATGGTCATCCATAAAGGAACTCGAAATGCGCCATCTTAATGATGTTTTGGTAATTGTTGTTATAAGAAAATTCTACCAGTGGCAAGAATTCTTCCCAATTCTTTTGTTGGTCCATCACGTACATGTGACACATGTCCTCCAAGATTTCATATGTTCATTCGGTCTTCCTATTAGTCTCTGGGTGCTAAACAATACTAAAGTTAAGTTGGGTTCTCAAGGATTCTTGGAAACTAGTTCAAAATTATCCGATAAACATCGATCCTCGATTGGATATAATCCTCTTAGGTATGCCATGTAGCTTCACAATCTCACTGATGAAAACTATAGCTATTTTAGGTGCCTAATACATCATATGCACAGGAATCAAATGAGCACTCTTTGTCAGAGTGTCGACTACCATGAAAATCGAGTCATGTCTCCTTATCGTCTGTGGAAATCCAACAATGAAATCCATAAAAATGACCTCGCATTTCAATTCTAGAATAGCATGTGGTTGTAGTAATCTTGTTGTATGTCTATGTTTATCCTTTACCTGCTGACATTCTAGATATATAGCCACATAGTTGACTATGTATGACTTCATTCCTTTCCATAAGAATAAGGTTTAATGTCCACCCTCATCTTCATCAGTCTTAGGTGGACCATGTACATTGCTCTTTGAGCCCTTTTTAGGAACAAACTCGTCAACTTGTCGTTCAATGGTACATAAATATGGTTTTTAAACCTCAATAATCCCTCATCATCAAACGTAAATCCTTCAAATCTTGTTACCATCATATTGTTTTGTTCAATAAAATCCTCAACCTCTTTGTACCAGTCATCGTCATGCTGTAAAGTTATAATATTTTCATGTAGATTCATCTGAAGAGGCAACACTGAAAATATGCGTGGTCTCTGACTCAATGCATCTGCCACTCAGTTCACTGTTCATTTTATGTAAGTAATAACTAAGTCGTACTCACTAAGAAATTCCGACCAACGTCGTTGTCACGCATTCAGTTCTCTTTGCATAAAGATGTGTTGTAGTGCACAGTGGTCCGTCTTTAATTCAAATTTTTGTCCAACAAGGTAGAGTCTCCAAAACTTCAAGGCATATACAATGGCTAACAACTCTAAATCATGAGTCACATAGTTCTCCTCATGCCTTCTCAGTTTACTCGAGATGTAAGTGATCACTTTACCGTATTGCATCAAGACTCTGCCTAAGCATTCCTTTGATGCATTAATGCATACCGATAAGTCTGTGTCCATGTCAAGGACCTTTAGTATCGATGTTGTTGTCAACCGCTCTTTAATCCTCTGAAATGCTTCTACACATTTCTCAGTTCAAACAAATTTCCTTTTCTTCTTCTATAATTCCATAATTGGATTTACTATGTTCGAAAATCCCTCGATGAACCGTCAATAGTATCCTAATAAACACATGAAGATATGCACTTCCGGGACATTCGTCGGTGCAGGCAATTCCATAATAGCCATGACCTTTGTTGGATCTAGGACGATACATTTGTCGGAGATGACATGCCCTAAGTAGTGAATCCTTGATTGATAAAACGAGCATTTGGAAAACTTCCCTAACAATATTTTCTCTCACAAACATTGAAGTACCAAGAGAAAGTTCTCCTCATGCTCCTTCATCGTCCGAGAGTAAATCAAATATCATCAATGAATACTTGGATGAACTTTTCCAAGTACTCACAGAACACCATGTTCATCAAAATCATAAATACCCCTAGGGCATTTGTCAGTCCAAACGGTATAATAGTAAACGCATAATGTACAAACCTCATCTTAAATGCAGTCTTAGGGACGTCATTCTCCTTGATCTGTAACTGGTGATACCCTTATCGCAAATCGATCTTGGAAAACACCATCACACCCTTCATCTAATCGAATATATCATCAATCCTTGGCAATGGATATTGATTCTTGATCGTTTCCTTGTTCAATTGATTGTAGTCAATGCAGTGTCTCTAAGACCCATGCTTATTTCACATGAAAATAACAGGTGCACCCCACAATGACACACTCAGACGTATAAGTCCCAGGTCCAACAACTCCTTAAGTTTCATTCTCAACTCCTGTAACTCTGAGGCCGACATTCGATAAGGCGTTCTAGCTATTGGTTTAGTCCCTAGTCCTAGGTCTATGGTAAATTCCAATTCCCTATCCGGCGACATCCCAGGTAACTCCTCTGGGAAGATGTCCACAAAATCTCTCACCACAAGAAGGTGTTCTAGACCTTCTGCTTCTCCCTTCTCATTTAATGCAAGGATTGCATAAATCTTACATCCCTTGCGCATGCTCTTCCATAACTGCAAGGAAGAGATGAACCTAAGGGAAAATCCCTCATTTCATCCTACAATCATGCACCTATGTCCCTCTTCATCGACCAAGGTCATCCGACTCATATTACAGTTGAGTATTGCCTCATGTGATTCCAACCAGTCCATACCGATCATGAAATCATAAGATCCCAAGATCATGACGTATAGGTTGGCCCTGGTGACAAACTCTCCCAGGTTAAGGATACAACCCATTACCTTTCCTCAAACCTCTTGTTTGGATGTTGAAGACATCTCTACAAAGCTAAACTCATCTTTCTTGACTCCCTTTACCTTAATCTTTTTTAGCGCTATACTAGAAATGAATCTCTCAGTAGCACCGATATCTATCAAATTACTAAGGGTCTAGTCAGTAACGGTACCTGAAGTCTCGAGCATAATCAACTGGTGCTCTTCTTGGAGGCTATTCACCATTGCATGAATCCGATGGGCATTGCCCAAATCCCCCATGGTAGTGGGTCCTGATGATCAATATGCTCTAGTACTCTCACCTGGATAGTCGCACTGGTAGTGTGGCTCCCCACATGTCGAACACCCCTTCTTCGATATATTACTCCTAGTACCTAAAGTAGAAGGTTACACCCTGTCGGCCTAGAATCATGGTCTGTTTTGGTGAACAGGCGTAAACTGTTATTGTTGCGGTCCACACTGCTGTTGATGTTGTGGTCCCTAATAAGGGGTTCACTGCTGAGGCATTGGTCTCCAAGGTGTAGTGAAAGTGGATCCTCTCTTGAAGCCACAATACCCTGGCATCTGTCTAATTGGCATCTGATGTTGTTGCACACCAGATGACATCACCCCGGTTGGTCTCGTAGGAGTCCTACTCTAACCTTCACTAATAGGCTCCTCCTCCACTATAAGGGTGTTCTCGATGGAATTATGCAAGGTCTGAGTCATCAGAATCCTAAACTTTTCACGTATGCTAACATTAAGGCCAAACATGAATCTTTTGACCTTAATTTTATCGATATTAAGGTGTAGAGAATACTGAAGCAACTCCATAAAATGGACCTCATACTCAGGCACCGTACAATGGCCCTGTCGCAAGGCATTGAACTCATTGATATGATGCTGAGTGAATTCCTCTAATAGGTACTTCTCTTGGAACCATTCCTTGAACAATTTCCATGACACGTCTTCGACTGTCATGTTCAATTGTGGTAGGAGTGTCTTCCACCATAGAAGAGCACTCCTCTTCAGTTGAAATATCGCCATGTGAACCTTTATGTTGGAGGTATAGTTGCGAAGTGAAAATCACATCACCATATTCTCCAACCCTGCCTCGGTGGCTACGTCGTCTGGGGCACCAAAGAACTTGAGAAATTTGACCTTCTTAAGTTCACGTTGAATGCTACCAGTATAACCTAGAGCATGTGGTGGACCCTCAGGGGGTGTTAGTGCCGCTCCCTCATCTCTATACAAATGGATGATCAGTGCCTCAAACATGCATTGAAAGGACCTCATCAGCCCAACCACGTCACCCATCGCTATCTTCTCCTACTCAACAACCTGTTCATCTCCCTGGGGGTTAGACCACTCAGGCACAAATGTTGTTAGAGGCATCACGCCTCCTCCCCTAGCACCACGTCATCTACCTCTATGATTTCCTCTAACCATATTTACCTAAACAAATAAAAGTCAACTTAATTAGCAACATTATAATCAAATATCATGTCAACGAAATCCAAAGTGTTCCTAAGTTGAAGGTTGAACCCACACTGATACCATATGTAACAACCCCCTCTTTATGATTACAAGCGAAGAGGAAATGCGTTTTTTTTTCTCGCAGGAAGGAAACGACAACACAAAGTTAAACCACACAACCTAATGATGAACACAAGAACAAAATCATGCAACAGGCAACTATGACTCCCCACACTAGCACAAGAGAAACTAGGCGAAACATGCGTAAAATAACAGATAGTAATGACTACCCACTCGACACAAACATGACCATGCCTACAACTAAAGGACAACATCCACCATCCAACACAACAACCTCGACGGATAGTAACTAAAACCTCGATGGTGCGCAACCAAATGCATGAAGGCATTACAAACCATGCACTAACAACAAGTTACGATGATCAACAACACCCACAATCGGAAGCATTAACTATGACCAAGTTATCATTCACGCTATCCAATAGGGCATGCCATGATACCCTCCTCAGGAATCATGCCATCCCCAAGTGATAGAAGAGACAATACCCTGGCATGACATAGCCTAACGGGACAAAGGACTCAAGAAAATCCAACGCGCTAGGAGCCGAAATAACTGAGAAGAAGACTATGCCCACACCCCAAGCAACCAATCGACAACATGCCAAATGATGTCAATCAAAATAAAAGAGCAAGCTAATACACGAATTCACCAACAACCCAACCATTAATCCAATCTAAATTAGTCAATTACAATCTAATTTATCATTAAATACAAGTCTAAATTACAAATTAGTAAATAATATCAAATCTAGTTTAACAAGTCTAAATTAATTACTATTAAAACTATAAAAAAAATTGTGTCACACTAAATTAACCATAACCATAACCATAGTCTAAATTAATCACTTAACAAAAGTTAACCGGTCTAAATCAACAACCTTAACAATATATAATAACATTGACAATATCCACATCATGCCCAGTCAAAATCAACATAGTAAAAAAAAAAGCTAAATTGTTTCCCAAAACACACTGTTACACAATATGTACATTGTACATAAACCTATAAATTTGACTACAATGATCAGTTACAAATTTACTAAATTTCGATGTCTAAAAATTTTATCTTATAATCATAACTTATAGGGGCATTGACACTAGATTTTGTTGATCTATCAGTAGTCTTTAAAGGAATTAATGTTTAAAAAGAAATTAGCTGTGAAATGGGTATAAATAGTTGTCGAAAATCATCAATAAAATAGGTGAGAAAGCTATGAATTAAAACGTGGTATCCTTAAGTTACGTAAGATATAATGTTGTCATTTAAATGTTTTAAAGGAATAATTATTCTATGATACAATGGAAATAGTGTAAGCATGTAAAAAGGTAAAGTTATACAGCCGAGTGTAAAATACACTAAATATATCACAAGGAAATAGGCAATGCAAATCTTGAATACATTATGTAAAATATAAAGTGTGGATATATATCGCAAAAGATGCATAATGTAAACATTTACAGGGTAGTTAAAGACCGGTGAATAATTATTCTCTTATACTATAAAATATGATAGTTAATTAGTAATAATACTATAGGACTCCATCGTTTGCACAGTTAAACAAAACGATACCAATACACAGCCCTGAGATGCAATAAATCCACTCTACTGGACACATTGTGAAACGCAACCCTCATTTCGCTGTCACTCAAAAATTTGGGGATATCGCTGTAAAAATAAACTCTGTCTTATAGATCAAGGGGGGTTCACTGCCATAGGTATCATAATGTTGAACAAAAATATTCTGACCCAACATTTAAATTGTGGGTATAAAATTGCTACTCTTATACTGTCAATATAATTTCGCTAGATAAAAACTATGAATGAAGTCTAGCTACCACAGAAAAAAAAAGGGGGGGAATCGTTGAATATACATTTCTATCCATACTCATAAAAAAATTGTTGTCACTAATTGCTAGAAATTTATGTTGCCAGACCCTTAACCACCATGAAATTTAATAAAACAAAGTCAAGTGAGAAGGACACGCAGGGTAAATTCGCCATCGACGTAATGACTTGCAGGGAAATTAAATCGCAGTAAAAAAAATGGGTTCTGTAGTAGGCCATAGATGGGTGAAAACACCCCCAAAAATAAATTGAATGCTGAAATGAACAAGGAGAAAGTCACAAGCCAGAGGTATAAAAATGAGGAGTAAATTCGCCTTCAATGGAATGAATGGTGGAGGAAAAAAATTTTAAGGCCAAAAGTAATGAAAACATAGAGCAAAGGAATGTGTTGAATCGCAAAGGATATTTTCCATCAGATCTAATAAAACGCAGAGGAAAAATTTTGAGGTTTAGTGCATCAAAAAATCAGAGTAAATTTCCATCAGAAATAATAAATCACGGAGTAAACTATGGATTAAAGATGCATAGCTATCCGTCATTGAAATGTAAACAATTGCAGAGAGAAACATTTTGTGGTTGAATACTTGCAGTGGGAAAATATGAAAAATACAGAGAGGTATTCAATCACAATAAAGCACAATACAATCAATCAACCAAGAACAATTAACAGGGCTAGACGGCTAGGCAAACATCCTTCGCTCATCATCCACGCATAGAAAAACATGGCATTAGGTTCTATAGTTCTATTAACACCTAAGTGATAACCATCGATCCAGCTCTTGGTTGACTTCTCAAGTGTGGAATGATGAACTAAGGATGAGGACGAGGTAAAAAGCACAACTCTTCACAACCAATAAAAAAAACCAATAGGACAGTCACAATATTCATGGACTGAATGCCAAGGGAATCAAGTCAAGCAACGAGATTAAGGCTATGGGGAATTAAAGTTCTCTATTAAAATCCTAAGTAAAACACCTTCTTTACATAGTTAAAAAGTATACAAATGAAAGCATAAGTTCAATAGTAATATACCATGCAAAATAAAAACATGTGTACTGCAACCCATGTCCCCCGCTTCGAGTCATTTCCCCGTGCGCTTCGTGCAGCTCCCGCTTGCCGACCGTTGTGACTTCACTAGTACCTCCTAGCCAATTCTAGGGGTACTCTTCTTCCCCCTTATCACCCCTAGCTGCAAAGGGTCCACAGACACTCAACTAAAGAACAACTAGCTCCCAACTTATCCAAACTCCCACAAGATAAGTCATTCCAGTCTAAAATTCAATAGCGTAACGTTACGCATCATAGAAGAGATTCATCATCCTCCTCCTTCCTCCTTCATATAGATTTTCTAATTCTTTTTCTTTCCCCATTTCCCATTTAATTTATTGTTCAAAAATTTAATTCAAAAAAATTATCCCCGTACATGTGTCACCCATCCCCTTCATTGCACCATAAATTGATTTCATTAATTATTTAATTACTCCTATTTCCCTCACCCACCTAAAAACTTCCCTATAATCACTCCTAGGTGTCCTCATATTCCCTTACACGATTTAATGACTTACCCCCCTTACTAAATTACTAGTTGAGTTCAATTTAGAAAGTTCTTAATGGCAAGATACCTTACCAAGTTAGTCATTCTAATTTTTCCTTATGTTTCCCTTTCTCTTTATGTTCCCCCCTTTTTCCTTAGTTTCTTAATTCTTTTAAAATTTCCCTCTTTCCCTTTTTATCTAAGACTCAAATTACCAAGTGTAGACTTTACCCTTTTTCCCCCTTTTCATTTTTTGTTAAAATTTTTAATTAGCACAAGTAACCAACAATCAATTTTCTTTTAAAATTTTAATCCCTCAAGGTAATTTGATTTTTTATAAATTAATTGAATTTCTTACCCCCTTCTCGTCACATGTTTAAGGATGATTATTATTATTATTATTTAGTTATTTATTTATTTTTATTTTTTTCCACAAGTATCACTTAGACCTAGATTTTATTTTCCTAGGTTGGGTGACATTTTTATTAGGGAAATTGTTTTAATCTTTTTGGTCACGTCATTCATTCTAAGTCCATCTAGATTTCTTCATTTATTATTTAACAACATGATGTGCCCTTTAGGATGCACTAGGTGCTCCAAGGTTGCCACTCGCCTCATTTTTTTTCCCTTGCGTGATTTTCCCTTCAGAACGCACTACGTGCTCCAAGGGTGCCAATCACCTCATTATGTTTCCCTTGCCTGACATGCCCCTCAGGATGCACTACGTGCTCCAAGGGTGCCACTCGCCTCTTGACTGACTTGGTAGACATCAAAAACCCCTGGAGTCAATACTTCGTCAGGTGATCTTGTGGGAGACTAAGGGCCTCTAAGGAATAAGGCCCCTGCCTTACTATGTTCCCCTTAGAATCATCATGAGCAACTGTCGCAATCTGCCCTCACGACATCGTGGGTTTTATCGAACTATGTAGTCATTAACCAACAATTTGAGCCATGATGAGAGTTCTAGTAGGCTGTGGGAGGGCTATTGTCCACAACTCTCCCTCAATGTCTCTGGTAGTCATGTGTGACCCCTACGCTCCACATGTGAGGCTGGTCATTGAGCTATCGTCAGCCTGCATCATAAACAATTCATGTTATAATGAATTCCATAATCATAACATCTAATCATATTCACATAGGTCATATATACAACAATCAAGCCACAATTTTCCGCTCCCTGACTCAGTCTGGAGTCCAAGGGGTTTTGTCTATGCCTTTGCATCCTCAAGGTCCAAAATCCTACATACTCAGGAAAACTGACTCAATAGCACTTGTTTATGTCAATACAACAAAATAACATGTCATCAATCCATAACACCTCATAATAATAATCAAATTCCCAATAGTATAATAATCTGGATCACTTGGAAGAAAGTGTCCTAAAAGAATAAGTTTTCTTAGTGCGAGCAAGAGAAGGATGTTACATGAACAACAAAAAACTAAATAATTTAATATTAGTGGAAGTACATAAGAAACCTTATTTAGGTCATCCAGGTTATCAAAAGACTATAACAGTTTTAAAGAAAGAATAATTTTGGCCTGGAGTGAAAACATAAGTAGTTGAATATTGTACTAGTTGTCTAGAGTGCTAACAAGTTAAGGTTGAGCAATGCCACCCAGCCGTATTATTGCAACCCATACCCATCCAAGAATGTAAATGGGAAGTGATTAGTATGGACTTTACTACAGGACTACCTAGAACTAAGAAACTAAATGAATTTATATTAGTATTTTTTGACAAATTCTCAAAATTTGAACACTTTATTTGAGTAAACTCTACTCACAAAGCTATAAGCATTGCATAGATTTTCATGAAAAATATTTTTAGAATGCGTGGTTTACCCAAAACAATGATCTCAAACAGGGATACAAAGTTTACGTCCAATTTATGTAAGATAGTGTTCAGTGGTTTGGGCACTCGACTGATTTTTAGCACCGCACATCATACTCAAATTGATGATCATACCAAAATCACTAACCACATTACTAAGGATATGTTGCAAATGCATGTAATGGAACGCCCTGCAAAATGGGAATATTATCTCCATATAGTTGATTTTGCATATAATAATGGTTATCACTTTTCCCTAAATATGAAACCTTTTGAGGTCATCTGTGTCTAAAAGTGTCAAGCCGTGGGTATGTGGGATAACCTGGTTGATAGAATTATTTTGGGTCCAAAAATTTCAAAAGAATTGGAAACAATTGTTCAAAAAGAAAATCAAAATTTAAAAAGTGCACATGGTAGACAAAAGAGTTTCTCATATTTAAAAAATACACATACAAAATTCAATGTTGGAGATCATGTTTATGTAAATGTAAAACTCATAAACAATTCATTTAAACTTGGAAAAAGCACGAAGTTGTCACATGGTATTGTGGGCATTTTGAGGTATTTGTCAGAGTAGGGCCAGTGCACTACAATCTTACACTACAAGTCAATTTAAAACTATGCAATCTATTTTATGTTTTATTACTAAATAAATATGTGCATGATGTAACTCATATTGTTAATTTCAGTGTGATACAACTGGAACCAAAAGGCAAGCTCAAGGTGGAACCGCTAAGCATTCTCAACAAGAAGGAAAATATGTTGCGCAACATAGATATCTATCAAGTTAAAGTGCATTGGAGACACTTTAGTCCTGAGGAGGCTAGTTGGGAAATGGAAGAAGCTACCAAGAAATAATACCCATTCATGTTCCAGAGCTGAGATGTTCATATGAGAACATTGAGGACAATGTTCAGTTCAAGAGGGGAAGAATGTAATGTCCCTCCATTTAAAAACATTTGAATATTTTAATTTTGGTTATTTATGATTGGGGAAGTTTTTGAGAAAAAGACTTAATATTAAATTATATCATCATAAACATTGATGATGAGAAATATTTTTGTAAATATTATTTTTAATTTATTCTAATTAACCTGAGACAAACTGATTGGATAATCCAGTTACAAAAGAGTAATTCATTATTTTGTTGGAGAGTGAAAAGGGATAAAAACCATGAGAGTAAATATTGTCCATGAAAACAAGTGTAAACCTACTCCCAAAGATTTGGGATGTGAGGGAACAAGTTGGCACAAAGTTAGGCTAAAAATATTCCCTAGGGTTAGAGATGAGGCTAACTTGGAATAAAATACCTAGGTAAGTTATTCATTCTTATGGGTAACACAATAAAATACAAGTATAAAGGAGACATGACATTGTCGAGTACTTGTGAGTATGATTTAAACTTGGTGGTTCTAATAAAGACTCAAGTTCTAGTTAATATGGAAAAGGTTATTCAAAGTTTTTGTCCCAATGGAATAATAAATTAGGCTTGAGGGTGATAGGAGAAATAAAACTTGTCTTTTATGGTCTATGGTTGGGTGGAACTAGTTATGTAATCAATTAGTTTCTAGTTGTGAAGCAAGTTCATATATGTCTTTTATTGCTTTGTTTTATTCTATCATTTTAAAATGTTTTAAGAATAGTAATATTTCAATATTTGTTTAGTTGCAGTAATTTTGTAAAAATAAGTACTATCAAGTAAAACTAGAACTATGTAGTATGTAGTTTCTATATTTTGTTTACCTCATTCCACTACATTTTAATAACATTGAATGGTAATTGGCGAACTCAACATTTATGTCAAAATATTATTTCATTTATGTCAACAAAAATTACTACAAGAATAGATAACTAGACTGAAATAATGATATAGCTAAAAGGAGATCATTTACAAGAATACTAGTAGAATCTTTTTATCCCGAAGGATACAAGTTGTTTATCTTTTCAAAAAGAAAATTTTATACAAAATCATATGTAAGATATTATATTTGTTAATATACCTTTTTACATTTCAAGAAAATAAAATAGAAAAGTAGAGATTGAGAACTTTTTATATCTATGCTAATATGGAATAATTTATAGTAGTTGTTTTGGCAATATTCATCTGCCAAAACTACTTTTATTTGTTTTACATGAAATGATAATTATGTTGCAAGGATAAAAAACCATGAAGGAAAAATGGTGAGCATAGGGTTTATTCATAGAAATACATATCTATGAATTTATGTTTTAACTCTCAAATGAGAGCTTTAGCGTTATGTATTTTCTTTACAAAAAATGGTCATAACAAATAGTAGAGAGACCACTTTATATTTTTAAGCAAAGAAGCCATAATGTGTTAAATATATTCAAGTTATAACAATTCATATACTTGTGCTAAATTTTATTTGGAATCGTCGACCTTTTCATGTGCAGACAATTTGTTAAATTGTCTAGAATCATACAAGAGTACATGTCATGCAATGTAATCTCTTTTTATCCAACAAAAGCCACGGTAAACCCTCATCCTCAAGTTTAAATGAGGATGGGAGTTATATCGAGCAATAAATTAAGTCTACTCAGTTGTTGTGATATCTAGGGACTGTAAATACAAAGTTTGGTATAATTCCTTTAAATTACACAATTAATTCAATCACGAGCATATAAGCAAATTTTCAGTAGAGATTAACATTTAACTATAGCATAAAAAAAAAGAACTTAGCAATTTCATAAACAAATTACGTGCTTCTGATGCTAATTTCTTTGTTGACCTGCTTGTCTAGCCTACTACTTTGTTGTTGCCTAATGCACTGACCAACTCTGCCCAAACCATGTTTCCTCCCTGCCAGCTAGGAGCAACCTGTCTGACTTCCTAGCTTCAGGATACCATATGGATGTCCTGCCCCTGTGCCCAAAACCCCCAACAAACCAGTGCCCCCCTACTTCTGGTTCACAAAAAACCCCTCAAATAAACTCCCCACACCAGAAAAATAATCACCTCTGACATACAATCCTTCCTCCTCCCAAAAATAATGCCCTCTTCCCGTAAGAATCCTCTCGTCATATCCCTCCTTCACTGACCCTTTCCTCCTCATTAATTCCCTATCCATACATCCATTATCTTATCCTCTTAGTTAATGTCTTATCCTATTATTTAATGTTTCTTATCCTTATATTTAATGTTTCTTATCCCCTTCGTATACGTAAATCATTTACTTAAACAATTAAATTCATTACCCATGTCATTGAATGCAATAGGTAATTAATTAACTAATTAATTAATGAAAATTATAACAATTAATTAATTAATAATTTAATTAATATTATTATGCCAATCTTTGTTTAGTTAAAACCATGTTAGGAAAATTAAGTACCTAATTAATTTTTACTTAATAATCCCTAAGAATATATTCAACTAGGGTTGTTACATACACCCACCCTTTAGGAAACTTCGTCACGAAGTTAAGGTATTTTATGGTACAAAGGAAAAGAAACATGATCCACACATTCATAACAATTAACCGACATTATCAGTAAGTAAGTCAAGAAAACTCATACATACTAGTGTATATGTACAAGAAATGCATGTGTAGCTAGTACATACAAGTCCCGTGCATGTACTAATAATAAAAAACTATCATCCTTTAGTAATTTATGTATGCATCCAATACAATCAACAAGACTAGTCTTTTATAAAAGACAACAAACCAATCAATTGTTTGAGAAATATTTTAATTACTATTATCTGGTTCAACAATTTTATTTA
This sequence comes from Picea engelmannii, assembly GCA_009831015.1. NCBI lineage: Eukaryota > Viridiplantae > Streptophyta > Pinopsida > Pinales > Pinaceae > Picea > Picea engelmannii. The sequence continues at coordinate 208,921 of ML782843.1, forward strand.
GACAACTATGGTTTAGTTACGTAATTATGAATATTCATATATACACATTTCTTTATCTCCATACTTTATCAACTATTCCTACTCATCCTTCCTCTCTAACTTAATTCTGTCTCCATTCCTATCCTTCCTCTGCTAGACTATCTTGGAGCATCAACTATATTGACCTAACTCCAAATAGAACTCGTAAGCAGAAGTGTCGCTATCTTGACCAAGCTTCCCTAGCAGACATCTCACAGTTATCTTCACATGTCTTGGGGAGCGTGAACTAACACCTTCCTCCCATGACTTCAGGTTTCGGAGGATACATGGTGGGAAATGCCTCCACCCCTCCTAATCATAACTAGGGTCCACACCCTACAATGAAATATACAGTGGCACCATGTTGCTAGGGGTTTTGTCATTGTTTATTCGATTTTGGGCAGTGTCATCACCTAAAATCCTGCACTGGTCCACATATCATAGCAATGCATCCAAACCAATATAATTTCACATACTATATTCACACCATAATGTTTCTTGGCTAGTGGTCATGATATCCACTTTCATCATCATTACGTTGGCTATTTCATAGCCCATAACCTACAAATTAGTTTGTAACACAAACTCATACATTTCTAAGCATTATCATCATGTAATTCCATACAATCATCATTTCAATTTGGTATCCTTGTACCAACAACTTAACATCAAAGTTTTCAAGTTAGAAACAGATCTCATAATACCCCATAATTCAATTTCGACACCCATTCATAAGATTATCATTTACCAAATAAATTTCATCATATCCAACATCATTCTAATAGCATTTAAACATTCATTAAATTCACCTTTTCACAATATGTCGCATCCTATACATCATCATCAATAACATTTAAACATTCATAAAAGTTTATACATTTTAAAGTTTAAGTGTATCACTTAATAGTTTCACTGTGACTAGAAAATAAAGTATATAGGCCTCAGCTAAAAGTCAAAAGGTGGTGTTACACACACCCAACCTTCGAGAAATGTATTCTGGAGGTGGTCAAAAAAGTGAGGGATAGTCTCGTAGTAGTGTCTCAACATCTTCCCAAGTAGCAGATCCTGGACTATACTTGTCCCATTGGACCTTAACTTGGTCTACAAGACGGTTCCTATGTTTTCGAACTCTACGGTCCAATATGCATAATGGTTCTACCATGAGAGTTCCCACATCCGATACTTCCAATTCCTTCCAATTTAGTTTATGTGATTCATCAACAACATAATGACATAAAACAGATACATGAAATACCTTATGAGTTTTATGCAAGTGGGGTGGCAGTACGAGACGATAGGCAACAGGTCCAATTTTCTCTTGGATTCTGAATGGTCCTATAAATTGAGGTGACAACTTTGTCCCCTTCCCAAACTATATGGTACTCTTATTAAGCCTGATACGAATGAAAACCTGGTCTCCCAGTTCATAACTTCGATCGGTCCTGTGTGCATCCACATAGCTTTTCTGCCTATCTTGTGCTTCCTTTAGTCTCTGCCTAATCTGAATCCCCTGTTCCTCTATCTCTTGAATCAATTATGGCCCAAATGTTACTCAGTCTTCTAGTCTATCCCAACTCAATGGTATTCTGCATGGCCTTCCATACAAAGCTTCGTAGGGTGTCATTCCAATGGAGCTATGAAAACTGTTATTATACGCAAACTCTAACAAAGGTAGGAACTTCTCCCACTGGGTTTGATTATCCATGACATACATCCTGAGCATGTCTTCCATGAGTTGATTTACTCTCTCAGTCTGCTCATCTGTTTCAGGATGATAAGTTGTGCTTAAGTTCAAATGAGTCCCCAACGCTGACTGCAAACTTGTCCAAATCCTAGAAATGAATCTGGAGTCCCTATCTGAAATGATCTTCTTAGGTATCCCATGCAAACGGATAACCTCACTTACAAACACACATGCCACATCAATGACATTGTAAGTGTCTCTAACCGGAATAAAATGAACACTCTTGGTTAACTTATCCACTATCACAAGAATGGCATTGTGTCTATGAGATGCGAGCGGCAACCCCACAACAAAATCCATAGAGATGACTTCCCACTTGGACATAGTAACATCATGTGGTTGTAGGACGCCTTCCGATTGATGGTGGTCATCTTTCACTTGTTGACATTCTAGGCACTTGGCGACGAAATGGACTACATTGTTCTTCATGCCTACCCAGAAGAAGAGCTTCCTTATATCTGCGTACATCTTCTTCACACCCAGATGCGCACAATAAAGTGATCTATGGGATTCCTTCAATATGATGCTTCGAATATCCCCATTCTTAGGGATGTACATCCTTCCTCGATATCTTAACAGTATGTCTATTTACAGAATATATCCTTCATACTTTGGATCTAAATGCCTCCCGCTCTGGAGGTTTGAAGTAACCTTTAAATACCAACTGTCTCCTTGGAGTTGTGTCAACACATGTTCCCTCAGATTGACCTTTAAGGTTACCAAGGAGAAGATACGTGGTCTCCTACTCAAGGCATCTGCGACCACATTTTCCTTTCCCTTGATGTACGAAATACCAAAATCGTACTCGCTCATAAACTCTCTCCATTGCCTTCTCCTAGACTTCAAATCTCTTTGAGTGAAGAGATGTTTTAAACTTTGATGGTCCATTTTGAGCTCAAAGTTTTTCCCCAGAAGATAGTGCCTCCAAATTTTCAGAGCTAGCATTACAGCTGCCAACTCTATATCCTGAGTCGTGTATAGCTCTTCATGTTTCTTCAACTTCCTTGACGCATAAGCTATCACTCCTCCATCCTGCATTAGCACACCCCCCAACCCTTGCTTTGAGGCATCTGTGCAGACTCTGAAGTCCTTTTCCATATCTGGCACTCGTAGAATTGGCACACTAGTTAGTAACCTCTTAAGCTCAATGAATGCACTATCACATTCTTTTGTCCATTCATACCTGACCCTCTTGCATTGCAAAGTGGTGATGGGTTTCACTATTTTTGAGAATCCTTCCACAAATCTCCAGTAATAACCTGCTAGCCCCATGAAGCTTCTCACCTCATGGGCATTTTTCGACATTGGCCATTCCATAATGGCCTTTACCTTTTCTGGGTCCATAGAGATTCCTTCACTGGAAATGATATGACCTAAATAGTGAATCTCTTTCTGGAAGAAGGAACACTTCGATAGCTTCCCATACAATTTGTTCTTTCTAAGGCAGGGTAACACTACTCGCAAGTGTTCCTCATGTTCTCTTTCATTCTTGGAATAGATGAGGATGTCATCTAGAAAGACTTGTACAAATCGATCTAAGTACTTCTAGAATATGTTGTTCAGAAGGGTCATGAATACTGCTGGTGCATTGGTCAATCTGAAAGGTACTACGATGAACTTGTAATGTCCAAACCGAGTTCGAAAGGCAGTTTTTGGGATATCGCCTTCATTAATCCTTAATTAATGATACCCTTATCGCAAATCTATCTTTGAGAATACTTCTTCTCCTTTCATCTGATGGAAGACGTCATCTATTCGTGGCATTGGGTACCTATTTTTCACTATAGCATGGTTCAAGTCCCTATAGTCTATACATAGTCGCAAGGATCCATCCTTCTTATTTACAAAAATTATTGGTGCGCCCCAAGGTGAGACATTGGGCCTTATTAGCCCTAAGTCCAATAACTCTTTCAATTGCATTTGCAATTCACAAAGTTCCGACACTGTCATCTGATACAGAGTCTTGGAGATTGGTTATGCACGAGGTTTTAGCTCAATAGTAAAATCAAGCTCCCTCTCAGGAGGTAATCCTGGTAACTCGTTCAGAAAAACATCCTTAAATTCTAACAATACCGGGTACTAATCCAATGAGGGTCCCTTCCTTTCATTCACTTCTTCCACTACATAAATTCGACACCCTTGCCTCAAGCATTGCTTAACCTTCATAGTTGATATAAAGCGTAACGACACTTTTTTCCTTACACCTTGGATCTCTATTGGTCTTCCTTCATCGTTGACACAAAGCACCCTCTTTGCGAAACAATCTACCAAGGCTCGGTGAGCTGCTAACCAATCCATTCCAATGATTAGGTCATACACCCCAAGAGCAGTGATGTATACCTTCAACCTGGTAGTACACACACCCAGGTCTACTATACAATTATCAACGCTAGGTCCTACCGCTTGTTTTTCTCCTGAAGCCATCTCGACTTGTTTAAAGTCATTGTGCTCGTAGTTTGCCAACCCACTCTTTTCTAATGAAGATGGTGAAATGAAACTATCTGTAGCACCAGAATCAAATAAAATCTTAACATTGATATGATTTAGCGTACCTAATGACTCCACCACCGTGGATTGATGTTTGGCGTGGAGATTATTAACCGCTGCGTAAATCTAGTGGCTCCTACTTTCTCTCCCCATCGGTGCCTTTCCTTCTCTATGCACGAACCCTAATTGTAACTCTAGGCAGTCACAGTAGTAATGGGGCCCTTCGCACCCCCAATAGGTAACACAAGATTGAACCTGTACACTGTTATGTGACTATCTCTGAAATGAGTTCCTTCCCTTGGAACCCTTGCCCCTACTAGCTATTCCCTGAGATGGCCATGGACCTGTCTGCGTCATTGGCGATGAACGAGATGTTGCACTCGCTGCCATTGAGATCCCTGCGGCTACTGTTCTTGGCGTGACTCTGTTACCATATGGCGGTGGCCTTGAGCCCCCTCCCCTGGGAAATGTCCTCAGGGCCTTCCCTACGAATCCAAGACGATGCGGAAATGTCGGTCTTGTACCCCTGGTTAAGTTCATGTGTTCCTCTGTATAACGCGCATTTTCCACCACTTCTGCTACTGAAGACGGTTTCCACATCCGCGCCATATCTCTTATCTTAGGTTTCAATCCATAGATGAAGCGCTCTGCCTATCATTGGTCATTATCCATATATGAAACATATTTGACCAATTCCATAAATCTGATCTCATATTCTTCTATAGTTATGTTTCCCTATACTAAGGCATGAAATTCCCCTACCTATTGTTCCTCATAATAAGATGGCAGGTATTTCCTTCGGAACCTCTCCTCGAAAAGTTCCCAAGATATTGTGTCTGGGGTAAGATGCAGTTGTCTTTCCACGCTGCCCCACTAGTTCAAGGCGTTGTCTCTTAACTAAAAAATTATGATCTTCACCTTTGAGTTGGACGCATAGTCCCTTAAGCCAAAACACCTTGTCATGCCTTCCAACCATGCTTCCGCGCGTTCACTGGCATGACCACCGACAAACTCCGAAAGTTTGATCTTCTGCAATTCTTGCGTGATGTCTTCGGGTGGAGGTCCTCCCCATAAATTGCTTGATGCTTCTAGATTACCCATTCCAGACAGTGGGAGTTCCACTTCTGTCCTTGCTAGTTGTCACCCCTTTAAAGTCTCATTAGTGGCCTCCAACGAGCGCAGTATGAGAGCTAGTTTGGGCGATGGTGGTGGTGGAGATGGTGGTGTTGGTGGTGCTTGCAACGATGCTCCCCTGCCGCGATTCCCTTGAGTCTTGACCATCCTGTATGCTTTAACCTGCATCAACCAAAGTTGTCAAGGTGAGTTCAAGGATGTTTCAAATTGGTGCTACTCAAACTAGAAACAGGGTTAGGCGTAAGTTTTCTTTACTTGTAGGTAAACATACATTGCTCTCTTTAGGGAATTGGCTAGGTTAGGATTAGGATTAAGCGTCTAAGCTTGATTTCTTCACCCTAAAAAAAAAACAATTGGTTCTGTTTCCCTGTAGCTATGCTAGCCTTGTGCCATACTCGCCAATTCCTCTTGCTTACTCTCCAAGTGCATATGACGCCTTCTTCCTGCTTGTCTTAGTCTAAGTCTTTTTAAATTTTCACTTACAACTAAATATCCTCTGATTCTTGACTCGTGAGCTTTTCCTTGGCGCCTAGTGTTGGCGTTGTTGAATGTTGCATTGATATTTAGCATTGACTTTGACTGGTGGAATGGAGTGGAGGGACTTGGCGCTTGGATCGATGAGTTGTGTGTATGGTCTCGTGAGCTTGGTGCTTGGAAAATTAGAGATTATACTTCGGGATACAAAGATCAGCAGTGCTAAATAAGCCTTTACCTTGATTTCCGGTGCATTCACTAGTTATGATTCAACTCGGTTAGCTGGCTCCAGATCAATAGGTCAGGTAATAAGCCAGTTAGTCCTAATCTTCATACTGTATCTTCCTGATAATAATACCACTCTAATCATATAGTGTTACCATTAATCTATTAAGTATAAGAATTTATTTGTAAAGACTCATATGCGATGTAGTGGTTGAGGTGAATGTGTGGGGCCTTTGGCTACTTGGAGGTCACGAGTTTGACTCTCAAGGAGTCAAACAATCTTTTGTAAACTTTTTTTTTCTACTTATACATTAATTAAACCTAATTAACTTAACTAAATTACATTATTTTTAAAGAATTTAAATAAGGAAATATTTTAAAAAGAAAGCGAATATAAAAAATAAAAAAACAAATATAATAATAATAATAAAAATAAAAAAAATTAATAAATAATAAAAATAAAAAGTTATTTTAAAATAATTTTAATTGATGTTTTATAATTACCTTCGTTTTGAAGTTATTAATATACATACAAATATCTATATATAAAAAATGACCCTGGGGCATTGTTAGACCTCGCATGAGGCCCACGTGTCCCTTCCCTCTTTTCCCGGCTGTCCCAACCTAAAATAAAATAATCGTAAAAATAGAAGGCTATACAAATCCTAAACAAGCCCTAACCCTGAATTCGTTCCTTCATTTTCTACAGGTTTCCTTCTCAGCTCAGTGCTTGGGCGTTTGGTCTCGGCTTGGCTGAGTGCTCGGCTTGACGTATAGTGTAAGAGAAAATGCCTCTTGTAGGCGCTTCTCTTGGCCGCGGCTTGTTCGACCCGTCTTGTTGGGCGTTGGCTTGTATATACTTTTTTTTTGTTGCAAGGAATTTTTCACAAGGGCTTCATCGTGGGCTCCTTCTTGACATCTTGGTGTTCAACATAGGCTTTGTGTTATTTGTTGGTGTAGCTACTCGGCTCAACAACTGTGGGATTGGGCACAATAATTTTATTTTTAATCTATTATATATATATCTTTAATCTATTATATATATATTTTTAATCTTTAGACACGTTGAGCACTCAAACCCTCGTGGAATCTCCTCCTCTTGGCTTGTTGCTAGGTCATTGGCACTGGTGTGATGGATTCTCAGTTTGTTGCTGATGCGTTCGACTTTGTGGTTCCTGCGCCTCGTCCCCGTGCCTTGGCGCATGGTCTGCAGATGCATGGATATCTATTTTTTTTTGTTTTCTATGAGCGTGAGGCTATTCCTCGGAGCTCATGCGTTTGGTTTATGTATTGGTTGGTGCATGAGGCCATTCCTCGGAGCTCACAGATTGGGTTTGTGTATTGGTTAGTGCGTGACTACTAGATTGGTGCTTAAATCGATAGCTCATGGCTCAGGGTTCGATGTTTGGTTTGAACACTTAGAAATATGGTTAAATGTGCATTCAACACAGGCTTGGTTGTCTGCGTTCAGTTTGTGTTTGCAGTGCATGCTCCTCGGCCATGGATGGGCGCTGGTGTTCGGGCCGTGGCTGGGCATTGTCCTTTGTCTTGTACGTTGTGACATATTCAACTACGGTTGTTACAGTTGATAGAAGATCACCTCCTACATTAAACTAAGAATGAGAGAAGCAGTGAAGCAATATATCACCGCAAGTACGTGGACTAAGACGAGCTTGCAAATTATCTGTGTTATCATGGTACGTGAAACCATTGCATACCAACCGTTCCATGCAAAGGTGGCCCTATCATACTTGATAAAAGCACAAACCCATTAATTCTTGGTGTACTATGACAGTGACTCTACAGTGAGATGAAAGCAAAGTCTATGACAAATCCATATGTGGGTTCTATATATTGGTCCACTCTCCCCTCATCTTCCAACAAAGAAAGTCCATGGTTTTCTGATCTGTTTGTTTTTGCTTGCTCCTTTAGAGAGATTTCGACCTCACTCGGGTATAAATTTTGGGTCCTTTCATTGTATGTGAATGATGTAGCTACAATGCTTTAAATTATTTATTGGGGGTATTGTATAATAGCCATGTGAATTGATGAGCTTATTTTTTTCCAGCTTAATGGCGCTGGTACACATCATTGCATTGATCCCATTGTTGGGATTGTTAGGGATGTCTGCTCAAGCTTATGGATACGGTGGCTGGCAATCATCCCATTCTACGTTCTATGGTGGAAGTGATGCTTCCGGAACTATGGGTATGTCTATTATGTAATATTAATCCACATTACAAATACGGTTCTTTGTTCTGAAATGGTCATGGGCCACTATTAATGCTGGGTTGAGTTGCGTGTTCATTCTGATTTGTGAAATATGTTTTGATTACTAATTAGTCGGACACTGATTTCTGTTTTTATATGTTATTTTACCACGAGGGGCTTGTGGATACGGTAATCTTTACATCCAGGGCTATGGTTTTAGGTGTCATTTTATTTTTTTCCTGGCCTTTAAGGGCTCTAAATTAACGGTTTTTAGGTTGCAGGTTTTCACGGTTGTTTTCAGGACATATACCATATCTTTCAGTCAAGAGAATGGGTGGGTAGGTAGGCCCATGGTCCTAGATTTTAAGCTAGTGCTCTGATACCATGTGTAGGGACCGTAAATACAAAATTTGATATAATTCCTTTAAATTACACAATTAATTCAATCACCAGCATATAAAATTTTTTTTAGTAGAGATTAACATTTAACTACAACATAAAAAAAAAAGAACTTAGCAATTTCATAAACAAATTACCTACTTTTGATGCTAATTTCTCCGTTGACCTAGTTGTCTAGCCTACTGCTTTGCTGCTGCCTAATGTGCTCACCAACTCTGCCCAAACCATGTTTCCTCCCTGCTAGCTAGGAGCAACCTGTCTGGATTCCTAGCTCCAGGATACTATATGGATATCCTGACCCCCGTTCCCAAAACCCCCAGCAAATCGGTGCCCCTCTGCTTCTCGTTCACCAAAAACCCCTCAAACAAACTCCCCACACCAAAAAAATAATCACCTCTCACATACAGTCCTTCCTCCTCCCAAAAATAATGCCCTCTTCCCTTAAGACTCCTCCCATCATATCCCTCCTTCATCGACCCTTTCCTCCTCATTAATTCCCTATCCATACATTCATTAGCTTATCCTCTTAGTTAATGTCTTATCATATTATTTAATGTTTCTTATCCTTATATTTGATGTTTCTTATCCCCTCCGTATACGTAAATCATTTAATTAAACAATTAAATTTATTAACCCTCTTAAATTTACTACCCATGTCATTGAATGTAATAAGTAATTAATTAACTAATTAATTAATGAAAATTATAACAATTAATTAATCAATAATTTAATTAATATTGTGATGCCAATCTTTGTTTAGTTAAAACCATATTAGGACAATTAATTACCTAATTAATTTTTACTTAATAATCCCTAAGCATATATTCAACTAGGGTTGTTACATGATAAATCTTACCCAGCGGACATCTTGAGCTCCCCTTAGATGGGTTTCTTCAACTAAGATAACTAAAACAAGTGGAAACTAACATTTCATATTTCCATCTATTTACCCATGAAATAATAGAAGAAAAGGAAGAGAAAGAGGAACATTTTTTTATTTCTTTTCCCCGCTGCTCTTTATCATTCCAGTGTTGGATCTAGTCCACCTCCAAATGTAGTCTACCTACAAATAAATAGAAATGCCCCCTTCTTCTACTACTTGTAACAAATTAGATAAAAACTAGGCCACAATCATTCATAAATAAACTTGAAAAATGACGGAAATATGGAAATAAGCCAAGTTTATTAATATGAGAAACAATGGAGCTTACAATCATGATGTGATGGAAGCCTCCTCCAATGCTCCTCCTATCCAACCCCTTATTGTATGTTGACAAATGAACAAAAGTTTTGTATACTTCATATCTTAATTCCTTCTAATATCTTTCACTGTTGAGAGACCTTGTTTATATAGGGGCTTTAGGAGGTTCAACCAAATTAGAATATGAAGGGAAGGTAGAGATATTTCCTCCATAAGTTAATATTGATTACCCAAAAAGGAGAGACTCTATCCTATGAATCATTCCTTGATTATAATCACCATAATTATCTTGGAGTCAAACCATAGAATAAGGTGGGATTGGTTAAAACCACCCTAATAGAGGTGACACTCCCAATGACACTGGAAGAAGGCGTTAGTGATGCTCCATGATGGTCTATCAAGGGGTATCACCTTTACAGTGATGCTTCCTAACCCATAAAAGGGGGGCTCTAGTGCTCCAACTAAGCCAAAAAAAACAAGGGGAAATATAAGCATTCGACCTTCAAAATGGATTTTTCTTCTCTTCAATGGCTAAGGATGACGACAAAGTGTTATTCCACGGTATCATAGTGATGAAACATAAACGTGACACTTAGGAAACTGTAATTTTGGAATTACGACATTTAGCAACACAACTGTACATAAGTGCAACTCTTAGTACGACACTCGGAAGTGTGTAAATTTCACATGTAGCATCAGGGTTCAAACACAATATATTTACATATGAAAAAAATGAGTGTTTGATAAATTCCCAAACTATTCTGTGTTTACATAACCTATAGAGAGGTCGAAAATTATGAATATGACTTGCAGAACAGTGGTGAAATCGATGTACTCCGGTTGTGAGCGTGAATCCTTAACCTCACGCTATGAGTTAAAGATTGGATTACATTACCCGGGTGTGCTTAGACATGAAAAGAGGCGGCACGCTATAATATAATCAGCCACCCTGCAAATGATAGAGGAGGAATAATTTTCATAGAAAAGGTAAAATATTTAAATACTGCAATAATAATCCATGAATGCAACAAAAAGAAACTCGTTACCTTATTTGGCAACAACATCGACGTTTTCTAGGAAGTACATTGAATGCAAAGCCTATATGAATCTTGACATTGTTATTATACTCTGATCAAGATTGCTCATTAATGATCCTTTGAGACCTGGGTATCTCTTTACAAAGGACCCATACAAAACCCCGAGGTGCTACCTAGGAAGACAACAATATTCTTCCTAAGTTATTATAATCAGAAAACCTAGAAGAGTAATGACAACCTCAATGTTTCAATCAATTTAGGTGTGGCAAGGTACACTCCAAGTTGTAAAGGAGTTTACTCGTAGTCTTTGAAATGGAACAAAATTAATTTTAATTAAGTGGGTCGACAAATGGAGATACGAATCCTTGGTGTGAGCATATCCATGGTACAATATCGTGTGAATTCTAGCTCAATAGAGCTAGAACCACTATGTTGTATCCTAAGTATGAGCCATGGGTAAAAATCCAAGCACATAAGGATTTTATACTTCGTTTAAAATGAAGGGAGTATATAAATTGCATTATAACCCTTTTAACTAAATGATCCTAATTCTAAAGGGTGGAACCATAAGTGCATTAAATTTTAAATGGTGAGAGTTAATACCAGGGTAAGAATGAATACCAAGCTATACATGAATATCTAATATGATAAAAAAAGAGATGTTAACAGTTGAGTGTTGTTAGAAATTACGCAAGTACAAATATTTGATGGATCCTTGCAAAGGTGTTTATGAAATTAGTTGTATTGTTAGACACTTGCGGTATAATAAAAATGAAAAGTTTGGTAATAGAAGATGGAGTAGAGGAATAGATTTGACACAGTAATCCATAGAGATCTCGAGAGTCTTGATTGAAAATAGATTATCCCATAGAGATCTCGAGAGTCTTGATTGAAAATAGATTATCTTTGGAAGAAAATTTACTTCAAGATTTATTTTAACTTATCATGACGATCATACAATGGAATCAACATCTAAGTGAATGAAAAGAAAATCTATCAAATAAAAAAAAAATTAAAATTATAAGGTAACAAAAAAAATTCTGTGAAGGTGAAATTACAATCATGATTATCCTCCATCAAACTCCCTATGATATTAATAAAGCATGCACTCATTCTTATGAAGTAAATAATTCACATCCACAAATAATCAATGCAATATATCATAAAGCATACACTCATTCTTATGAAGTAAATAATTCACATCTACAAATAAACAATGCAACTTTCATCACTATTGCACCCCCAACTCAACACTCCTCATCTCTCTATATATTTCAATATATAAGGCATCTTCCTCTCTTGCATAGTATTTCTTAAAACTCATTTCCATTATTTCMCATCCATATTCAAGAAACTTCCTGTTCACACAACAGTTTATTCTCAACAACCTTTAATCTAACATTCCTCTTCAACATGTCCTTTCTTGAAAAGATTTGAAATATTCTCTTTCTTTGTAATCAACATCTTAATAATCTTCCTCATTCCTCATCTCTCTATATATTTCAATATATAAGGCATCTTCCTCTCTTGCATAGTATTTCTTAAAACTCATTTCCATTATTTCACATCCATATTCAAGAAACTTCCTCTTTACACAACAGTTTATTAACAACAACCTTTAATCTAACATTCCTCTTCAACATGTCCTTTCTTGAGGAGATTTGAAATATTCTCTTTCTTTGTAATCAACATCTTAATAATCTTCCTCATAGTAGAGATTATAAGTTCGTCCATCTTCAACTCAGCATCATCACTCATGATTCCTCCGGGTTCACTTATATCCATGGCATCGTCTTCTATCGATGAGTTCTCTTTATAAATATTCATAATCTACAACCTATGTTGTTCTGCAATTTACTTTAATCTATGCAAATTAATTTTATTGCATCATCTTATCATCCAAGTGCATTCGCTTCTATCGGAAACAAATTTATTTTTTCTTCCGACAAACAAGAAGATAATATATTAAGTGAAAAATAGAATTTCATCTTGTCTCCCTCCTTTTCTTTGTTACATTTCATACACTCCTTTTCTTTGTTACATTTCATACACACCACATGTGCCTCTTTTTTCCACCGCTATAATATTTTTCATCTCTATTCATTCTGACTTCCATAAGATTCAAGTCAACTGAAAACCTCTAGCCACCATCTGAAAACAATGTTGTCACTAGTACCAACATGGTCCTTGGAACATATGAGCCCTATCTCCAATCTAGGAAACCTTCAGACGCACCCACACTCCTTCATTTCCAGTGACTATGTCATCATCTCAAGATAATTATCATGTATAATTGCCACAACAACTTCCTTCTCATGAATCCTCCCATGACCTACAATTCTTGTTTCATCTCGATATAATATTTGTGGATAACCACCACCATAACTACAATCTATCTCTAGAAACCATTTACCTTGGAGATTATCGTCCTTTTCCCGAACAACCTTCTAGACTTTGCTTCATGTAGATTTATATTTGTGGCCATATTTTCATAGCTACAAAAATTTCACATTCAATAACTTCACATTGACATAGGTTATCGCTCCATCATATCGATTCTAAAAATCGGTTCCTATACATCCTCAAACTCCTCATCTTTATTGAGAAATCCTATGGATTCTTTTTTATCCTTCATCTAGAATAACCTTCACAAGCCTTTATTCTAGCAGTGCCTCCCATCACTCTTCTTCAACAACAAAATTTGTAATAAAATTATCCTAGGATTTCTTGTTACCATGGCTACATAGGAACACTATGAACAAACCAATCCTTATGAACATAACTAATCGTTAGGAGAATAACCAATTGTGACACCCTCACAACATATTTCCTCCATACCAGAGTTGAACCTTACTCTGATACCATTTGATTCAATGGGTATCAATCCCTTATTGTCAGAGTACATATGAAGTGGAAAATTCATTGAGTTGTGCATAATTGGGACCACAATTTCCCTGACACTCATTTCCCATTGTTACACATCCTTGATTTGTCAACCAGATAATCTAATCGCATATACCCATGTCTTCTTTCCTATAGTACAATCAAATGGAAACTAAAGAACACTAGTTTGTAATAACATGTCCGACCCAAATTTTCTTCCTACTAAAGAGTCACAGTCATTCCAATTTCTATGCTCACCTTCACTACTACTCTCCTTCTCCTAGAAATATTCTTTTATTGCAGCTCGCCTTTTTTTTCAATTCACCTTCCATTACAACTCCCATTCTACCGCAACTGACCTTATGCAACTCTCCTTCTATTGCAACTCACCTTCTAATGTAACTCTTCTTATTTTTCAACTCGCCTTCTTCTCCAACTCACCTTCCATTGCAACTCACCTTCTACAACTCAGGAGTAGACCTATCATATCTACAGAAGATATTCAATAAGAACGTTCATATTCTAGATAATCTTATCCTAAACTCCCTAAAATATATTATACCATTCAAATATGTGACTGAAGGTTAGTTCCCTAATCTATGGGTCCTAACACATATGTAGAGAATCATTAGTCCCACACAAACATTCCAAATACTCTCATTCCCACCTATAGGTAATCACAATTCAAGCACAATCTTTTATAGATCCATGCCTACCTTCACAACAATACAATAAATAGACTAAATTATCCACCATGGAATTTAACATGCACTATCAACCTTCTATTCCCCTTCTTCGTGCGAACCTTTTTCCTCATGTTGGCTCTAAAAGATACCTTCTTAGTAGCTTTATGTTTTGTTCTATTTCCCCTTGAAAATTGTTTTCCTTCAGTTTTCCCAAAGGACTCCTCATTCCCATTCATCATCCAACTATTTATAATGCATACCTACGAGTCCCAAATACAACTAGAAACAAAGTTAAAATACCCTGTTAGCAGCGAAAGTACTTAGCTTCTCTCGGATTCTTTCTTCGGTGTTCGGGATCCTTTATTAATAGAGTTTGTACACTCTGGTACTAGGCGCTAATTATTCAGAGAAAAAAAAAAAAAAATCGGCTCTAAAAACAAAACCAGAAGTATGGATGCTAAGCCTACATGGGACCTAGCATTGGAGCCAATCGCTAATCGCATCGTCATCGATGTTTTCCTTTTTTGTAGTCATCTTGAAGATGTATTAGTTTTGACGATATACGTATCATCGTCAAAGTATTTCTCAAGGAGAAAATACAACTACGATCAATTGTCTAGATAATACATTTGACTCGATGATATCGGTTCTACTTCCATCATTTTGGACCTTAGATATATGCTAAAATAATTTAATTGGAATCGTTAATTTAATTCTACCTTTCCATCACTCCATTTATATATCTGTCATTGACATTATATCTAATTATATCCTCATCCTTTTTTGGATAGGTCACAAGACTAGTCGTCTTGAAGATGTATTAGTATTGACGATAATTTATAAGTGAATTTTTCATCCCGATGTGACGATTCCTAATGATATTATCATGTTTTTCAATTCTAAAAAGGTATCCCTGATCATATCTCCACCATCTGTTTACTTTAACTTGTAGAGTGCAGTCTGAAAACCAAATTTAACGCGCCCAATTTGGCTCTGGTCGATATCAATATGTAACAAATATCTTCACACATTCTCCTACAACCACAAACACTTTGTCTAACTGTTCAAAGAGTTTATACATGGATTTAAAAAAAAACAAAAATCCATCCAATCTAACAATTTCTTTGAAAAATAGATTGGCAATATAAATTGCCTCATTGGTTTTATAATAAGTTATAAAATGTTCAATCTTTGAGAATGTATATACAATCACAAAAATTGAATCACTCTCCCTCTTAGTTTTATGTAAACCCAAAAACAAATCCATGCTTATGGAATCCCATGGTCTACTTGGTATGGGAAATGGTTGGTATAAACCTTTGTTCGGTTACTTTTCTTTGGTATATTCACAAATTATACAGTTTTGTACAAGTTTCTTAACATCATATCTTGTATCTGGCCAATAAGAAGAATAAATTAACTGAGCATAAGTTTTTTCCTATCCAAAGTGACCAACCAATCCTCCATTATGCTTTTGTTTCATCAAGTTATCTCTCGTTGACCATTTTGGAATGCATAATTGACTACCTTTGAACAACAATCCCTCCTGAATCATATACTCTAACCAAGGACTTATATCTTTGATGACTCGATTTTCTTATTCTTCATAGGATTCCTTTAATTCTGAGTCTTCTTTGTACATTTCCTTGAGATGTTCAAAACCCAAGGTGTTCACTTGGAATTCCAGCAAAACCAAAACCCTCCTCCTAAAAGCATTTGCAACTTTTTTAGCACTACCACTAATATGTTTAAGAAAAAATGTAAATTTTTGCATAAACTCTACCCATTTGGCATGTCTTTGATTCAATTTCTCATGCTTAGTTATAAACTACAAATCATGACTATCAATATAGAAAATAAATTCCTTAGGCATTATAAAATGCCTCCATGTCTTTAAAGCTTGGATCACTACATAGAATTATTTGTCATAGGTTGAACATTTCTTCTTGGAATCATTCAAATTTTCACTGAAATAAGCAAATAGGATTCTCATATTGGCTTTGAACAACACCAATGGCCATTGCACTTGCATCACACTTGACTTGGAAAAGTTTATGAAAATATGGACGAACTAAGACATGTTGTTCATTGATCTTTTCTTTCAATAATATGAATCCCCTTTCATATTATGTTTTCAATTTGAATGGTTGATGTTCCTTCCTAATAGTATCAAGTATAGGAGCATATATTCTACTCAAATTTCTAATAAACTTTCTATAGAGACATTCCAATCCATGAAAACATCTTACCTCATAAATATTTCTTGGAGATGGCCACTTCTTGATAGCTTTCACCTTCGGAGCATCTATCTTCAGGTCATCTTTAGATCAAGGATAATTTTAAGGATGATTTTCTTTTTAAAATGTAAAAACATTGGAGAATCTTACTAATCCTTCATATTACAACTATTAAATGTTTGGATATATTTTTATAAAAATTTCAAATTTTTAAGGATTTTGTATAGTTTGTATATTTTTTTTGTGATTTTTAAGGTAAAATAATTTTATCATATAGAATTTGGGTGAATCATTTTTAGAATAGAGAATATTTTTTGGGGGGAAAACCATGGAAAATTATCCCATGACAGAAATTTATCCGCTAAAAACATCCCTTATTTAGATATTACAAAGCCTAAATATACTAATTCTATTTTCATAAAGAAATATTTATTTAGATTTATCAAATGTTCTCTTGTTGCAACTTTCTCAACACCATCTTCATAAACCTTAATTGTTCTTCCATTTCTCTATTGTAGAATAGAATATTATATATATATATATATATATATATATATATATATACAATTATAATTTTCCAATAAAATCTTGAGGACTTCATTCATGAAACTCAAGAATTTACTAGGTGCATTTCTCAAGCTAAAAGGCACGAAAAACCAATCATACAAACCATCATTGCTATTAAAGGTTGTCTTCCATGTGATGAATCTTCTAATTCTTATATATGATAGTTATTGTTTTATAATTTCAATGCAAAATTTATTTTCATGTCACCATTATCATAGAATAACTATATGTTGAAAATATAAACTATTACAATACAGGGAAAATAAAAATATCTAGAAATATTAACACTACACAATAGACACAAGAACGCAAGCATTTATTGTGGGAAACCCAACCTTCGGAGAAAAACCATCAAACTTTCTTATAGAATAATCAATTCAAGAGTTTAAAATTTTATCATCATCAAAATAGACCAAGATATATCAAAGATTCACCTCCCACCCTAGTGCAACTCTTGAGATGTAGCACACAAGATAGAATTCCAAGAACATCAAGTTGCAAGGAATTTTACCCCAAATTAGACCTCTTTGGAAGTTGTGCCTTATTTCTTGAGTAAGAGATGAGTGAGTGAGTGTGTCAAATGAAATGAATTGAACCTTTATTTATGTTTCATGTGGGGTCGACTTCTCTTCCTGGGTATTCAATTTGACTTTATTGGTTTTTGTCTTTTACGTGTGGAGGTCGAACTCTCTTCTTCAGTATTCAATTTATTCCCAAGGATTATTTAATGGTTAGATGGGCCTTGTCTTATCTTATTTAAACTTATTCTTTTCTAGAAAGGTTTTCCTTCAGCCCGGTTGAAGTAATCTTCTATGGAATGCAACTATTTGATGTGTTCATTTCCCACATAGCACCTTGAGTCTCTGTCATTCCTTTTCAAGTAACATGATCAAGGATAGAAACTACACCTCAAATAGTCTCCTTAGCCAATTCATATGGCCATCTGAGGAGAATTTCTTCCTAATGCTAATACATGGAGAACATCAATGCCCTAGTTCATTCTCCTTAGACAAGTCACTTGGTCATCTGAGGTGAATGTATTCCTCATGCATATGTGCCTCTAGTATTTGTCAGTCCTTGTCAAGTCACATGATCAAGGATAAAGACTATGTCTAGGCCATTCTCCTTATCCAAGTCACATGGCCAATATGAGGAAAATGTCTACCTGATGCTTCCTAAAACATGAACACTCCCTCTCAGTGAGGGAGACATTCTTCATCATGCCAAGCTTGTCCCTATAGTATTCACACTTCTCCTTCACAAGAGGTTTGGTGAGAATGTCTACAATCTACTCATATGTGGATATGTGCTAGAGGTTCACTTCTCCCTTTTGTACCATGTCTTCGATGAAGTGATATTTGGTCTCAATATGCTTCGACCTGTCATGAAATACTGGATTTTCTAAAAGATTGACACAACTTTAGTTATGACAATGTATCAAGGTTGTATCTAGATGTTGGTCAATTAGTCCTACAAGTATTTTTTGGATCCATACTGCTTCATGACTTGCGAGACTTGTTGTGATATACTCAACTTCTTCTATATTGAGTGCTACATAAGTTCGCTTCTTGCTAATCCATGATATCCCAGCTGATCCTAATTTGAAGCAGCACCCTGAGGTGCTCTTTCCTTTCACTAAACTTCATACCCAGTCAGAATATTTATATCCCTATAGATTCACTTCACCACCTCAGACATAACTGATAAAATATCCAATTGTACCATGCAAGTACATCAACACATGCTTTGTTGCAACCCAATGGTAGTTTCTGAGCTCTACCATAATCTAACTCAAGGTGTTTACCTCAAAAACAATATATTTGATAGTGTTAATGAGGTACATAAAGGATCCATTCAACTTCATTTACATACTTGGATCCAACAAATCTGAATCTCAAGACGAATCACTCAAATTCTTCATATTTGTCTCCATAGGTGTAGCCATGGACTTGTAGTCCATCATATTGAATCTGTGCAAAATATCAACTGTGTATTTTCTTTGTCCAAGGAAAATATTGCCTATTCTCACCCATACCTCCAATCCCAGGAAATAGTGTTCGTTGTGGGGCCTGATTATCTTCCTGATTCAGAGGTCTTTTGTTTTCATCCGTGTTTATACCCCATGAAATATTTACACCCCAGAAGTGTGTACACTCTTCCACATGAGGGAGTGCAGAGGGGGGTTACCCCCTCTACAGGGGGTAACCTAGACCATTCATTATAAGGACGCAGATCTAATGGTAGAAATTATGTTAGGGTTTTTTTCCCTAGATGGAAACCCTCTGTTATGAGGGAAACGTATTGCAGCTATGCATTATAGTGAAGATTGTATTATGAGATAGGATACTATGAGAGAAAGAAGAGGAAGTTACAACGGGTTTGATGTAAGTTGTATCCCTTCATTTGTTGGATAATAATAAAGGAAGGACCTGGAAATTTCTCTGGTGGATGTAGCCAACATTGGGTGAGGCACGTATATCTGTGTCTCTATTGTATTGTGTATCTTCTGTGTTTTATTTCCTCATTTTTTTTATTTTATTTCTCCACGGTCCTATTTTTCTAACAAATAGTGCATCAATCTAAGATCCTTCATCTTGAGTTTTGATGCCAACTGCCTCTTACTCCTGGTAATGAGCCATTATGCTCCCATAAGGAAAAAATAATCAACATATAGAACCAAAATAAAGGGATATCCATCAACAACATTTTAGTAAAGGTTGCAATATGCATCAGTCTTGGTGAGCCACAAGCTCATCAAGTATACATCATTCTAGGAGTACCATGATATGTGTTCCTACTTGAGTCCATACAAGACCTTCTTTAATATGTAGAGATGGGATTCCTTACCATTTATCACAAAACCTGGAGGTTTTTGTATGTACACTTCCTCCTCAATAACATCATTGAGGAACACAGTCTTTCCATCCATCTGATGTAATTTCCAACAAAAAACTAAAGCAAGAGAAATAATGGTCTTGAAGGAAGTGTACCTGGTGACTAGAGTGAATGTGTCTTCATAATCCATTGCCTCTTTCTAGGAGAATCTTCTTGCTACAAACATGGCTTTGTAATTTTTAATGCTACCATCTAAGGCATCCTTGATTTTATAAATCTACTTGGAAGTTACTATTTACTTCCCTTCCAATATGAGAATGAACTCCCACACAGAATTCTTCATGATGCACTCATACTCCTCTATCATGTCATCTTTCCAGACGTGTTGTCTAGTTTCTTCCTCATAACTGGAAGGTTGTGAATTAATTATGTGGCTCATCAGTTCCATATAAATTGAGAACCTTTTAGGTATCTTTCTCTCCCTGGAAGTACCATGGGGAGTTACATGTCCTTATACATCCTGCAAAGTATCATGAAGCCATTCTAGCCTCTTCCTGGTCACTACAACATCTCTAGGTATATCCACTGGTCATGCTGGTAGTTCTTGATTGTCTAAAGAATAATCAGTTGGACTAGTTTTATGTATACCATCATCCTTGGGATCCTTCTGCTCCTCACTAAGAACCTCTATGTGAGATTCTATGGATCTCTTAAAATTTATCTCTTCATTAAAGTTAACATCACAACTGACTTCAATCTCACATTTTCTGAGAATATAGATTTTGTAGGCTTTTAAAGTTTCTCTATATCGAACAAAGGTGCCCTCCTCTATGGAGGGTTTTATCTTCGTTCTCTTCTCCTTTGGTACATGCATGTATATAGGACAACCAAATATCCTCAAATGAGTAACCTTTGGCTTCACTCCTGTGAATGCCTCCTTAGGAGTCTTCTCTTCCAATATCCGATGAAGGATTTTGTTCTGAATATAGACTATTGTGTTGGATTCTTCTTCCCATAGGAGCATGGGTATATTTTGATCATGAATCATTTCCTTGGTTTCCTCCACGATAAACATGTTCTCTCTTTTTGCAACACCATTTTGTTGAAGGTTCTAAGGAACTATCAACTCCCTCTTGATCCCTTATTTCTTGCAGAAATTGTTGAAGTATTTGTAAGTATATTCTCCTTCATTATATGTTCTTAAAACCTTTATCTTCTTCCCTGTCAATTTCTCTATGTTATCCTTGAACTCTTGGAACATCTTAAATAATTCATCCTTGGTATTTATGAAGTAGATCCATGTATTCTAGGAGAAATCATCAATGAATGTCACATAGTACAACAAGCATCCCAAATATGATACTATCATATCTCCACATACATTTGAATGCACTAGATCCAAGATTACTTTGGATCTATTATCACTAGTTTGATAAGGTCCCTTGGTATTCTTACCAAGAGTACATCCTCTGCAAATCCCTTCATGTTCTTCGTGGAGCTTTGGAATACTTGTAACCATCTTCCTTAATGTTGGTAAAGCATTGTAGTGTAGGTGGTAAAATATTAGATTCCATAGCTCACATAAGTTGGGTTTATCATGTATCAAATCCTAGGTTCGACGTCTTGATGGTTTATATAATCCTCCCTCTTGAAAACCAATCACTTATGGTGCATCAATCTATGAATACTTAGGCTATACAAGAACTTTTCCATCCACAAATGCAAATCGATAGCCTTTATCCTCCAATGCTGAGATAGAGAGTGGATTCTTTCTTAGTCCTGGTACAAACAAGACATCATTGATATGTAGAGAATTTCCATATTCTAGTTGGAACGATGTGGTTCCAACTCCTTTTACTGCATACTTGGCATTTTCTACAAGTTCCACTTGTAGTGATGATTTATTCTCTATCAAAATTTTGAGATAATTTTGGTAAGATCTCATGTTCCTAGAAGCACCTATGTCAACCAACCAAGTATAACTACTATATGTAATAGTTTCTATAAGAGAGTAGACAAAGGAGCATTATTTCTTTGTCTTCATGGTAACCTGACTGAAACAATAACAATAACAAGAATTAATGTTTTCTATTTTGAAATTGGAACCCATATTTGACTTTTGATTTTGACCATATGTTTTGACCTTGACCAAAAATCAACCTTTTACTTTAACTTTGACCAAAGTTCAATCTTGACATTTTGGCAATCTCGGAGCATCAATGCAAGAATTATCCAGAAGGCTTCAAGAAAAGTGCCCAATGATTTTCATATAAGATATAGTTATGTGAATGTGCAATGACTGTGCGGTGACAATATTTCAACAAATCTCCGATTCCATGTTGAATTTCATGATTCTTAGATATAATAGTTATTGTCTTATAATTTCAATGAAAATTTTCCTTTCATGCAACAATTATTATAGAATAACTATACAATGAAAATCTCAACTACTAAAATGCAACTAAAATAACAATATACAAAAATATTAACCATGCACAATAGACACATGAACACAAGAATCTATCTTGGGAATTCCAACCTTCAAAGAAAAGACAACAACCTTTATTATATAAGAATCAATTCAAGAGTTTACAAGTTTAACACCATCAATATATACCAACATATATCAAAGATTCACCTCACAAGCCTAGCACAACTCTTAATAAGTAGCACACAAGATAGAATACGAAGAACTTCAAGTTGTAGTGATTTTTACCCCAAATAAGACCTCCTTGAAAATTGCGACTTCTTCCTTGAGTGAGAGATAAGTGAGTGAGTGTGTCAAATGAAATTAAATGATCCTTTTTTTATATTTGTTAAGTAAGCTTTATTTTTCATGTGGGGCTAACTTCTCTTCTCGAGTCTTCAATTTTACTTTATTATTTTTTGTCTTGTACTTGAGGAGGCCAACCTCTCTTCTTGGGTCTTTAATTGCTTCCTAGGGATTCTTTAATGGTAATATGGACATTTTTTTATCCTCTTGACACTTCTTATTTTCTAGAAAGGTTTTCTTGAGGTTGGTTGATGTAATACATTTTGGAATGCACCAAGTTGATGTGTCCATTTCCTACATAGCACCTCAATTCTTTATCAATCATTGTCAAGTCACATGAGAAAGGATAGAGACTACATTTGGTCCATTCTCCTTAGCCAAGTCATATCGACATCTACAGATATTTTATACCTAATGATAATACATGGAGAACATCAATGATGTGGTCCATTCTCCTTACCCAAGTCACATGTCCATCTAAGAATAATATCTTCCCAATTCATATGTTCCTAGAGTCTTTTTCGGTCCTTATGAAGTCACATGATCAAGAATAAAGAAAATGCATGTTCCATTCTCCTTAGTCAAGTCACATGGCCAATGTTCGGAGAATGTCTTCCCGATGCTTCCCAAAACATCAAGACCATCCATTTTCCTCTCTCATCCTAATCTAATGATATCCACTCTTTAAGTCCATGTTTGAAAAATAATTTTCACCACTTAGAAAGTCCATCAAATCATCTATATGAGATAAAGGAAATATGTAATTATTGTTATCTTGTTTATTTCTTTGTAGTCTATACATATCCTCAAGCTTCCATCCTTCTTTTCACTCAAAACATTTGGTACAACACAAGGGCTTAAAATTTATCTAACCAATCCCTTATCCCACAATTCCCGAACCTAATTTTTTATCTCTTCATTCTCCTTGGGTGTCATTATGTAGGAAAAATTGTTTGGTATACTTTCTCCTGGAAACAAGTCTACATGATGGCTAATGATCCTTATCAGTGGTAAGGCCTTAGGAAACTCATCAACTATGATGCTAGCAAACTCATCTAATAAGGCTTGAATTTGAATAGGTAAAACATTTAAATATTTTCTAGTAAGTTGTAACATCCCGCTCTGGCGCACTGAAGAACACTTATTATTTGAGGACACTTGCTCGCAAGTGATCTGGACCCTTTTTGATGTTAGACCTTTTATATATGATTTTGATGTGATTGACAGATGACATGATGTGTTATTAATTGATGTAGAAAGGTGTTGACTCAGTTTTATTGAGTGTGCAGGGTTTTTGACCTTGAGGATGCAGAGGCATCGGTAGAACCCCCTTGGACTCCAGACTGAGTGAGGGAGTGTGATTTTGGGTTGATATGTTTATTATGATTTTTCATTTGATTTGATGATTTGATGTTGACATTTCTGACATGATTATTGGTGATGCAGGCTGACGATAGCTTGCCGACTTGACTCACATATGGAGTAAAGGGGCCACACACGATTGCAGAGAGGTTGAGGGAGAGGGGTGGAC
>ML782843.1:259123-298231 GCA_009831015.1 Picea engelmannii
AGTCTTTGACAGATTTGAGTTATTTTCAAAAATATTTAAACGATTCAGCCTTCTGCTTGAATCTTTAATGAATTGAAGCGAAATCTTCAAGTTCTTTAAGCTTCTTTCGTTCTGCAGTTGTTCTACGTCAATCTTTGACGGTTCTTTGAGAAAATTGTGCAGGTTTCTTCTTCTGCAATCTCTGCTTCCTCCGCTAGCTTCTCATGGCGATATTTAAAGAGTATTGCAGACAACTTTCCAAACCTTGTGAAAAGTCTGTGACGCGTGCTCTCAAGCTCTGTGAGGCTCTACGCTGAGAGGATCGAGTTTCTCTCCCGACTATGTGAAGAGGCTTACTGTTGTAGCTCTGATACCATGATAAATTGTGAAGGACGGAGAAATGCAGAGAGAAAAGAATAGTATATTCAAATGTATGAAGAAGTACAGAACAGAACTGAAGACTTGTTACAATGTAAGATGGTTGAGCTATATATGCTCAAGCAAGACAAAAATAGAAAGTACAATTGTCCAATACAGCTGGCAGTGTACGGTCATACTGTTGAGGGTACAATATATTTAACAATTCTTAGCATATAAACTCAGAAATACAACATAGTATGTCAACAACGGGATACTTGATATGTATTAATAACTTTGGCACTGTGGGCTAATACAAAATACAATATTGAATCAAGCTTCAGTTCCAATGACTTCTTGGACTTCTGCAATTTACAAAACATACAAAGAGATTGTGTTCTCACACTACTTGGAATACCTTCAACTAATGTTGTTGCTTCTCTTCTCTGTGTCTATCACTCTTTATATTTTGACTAATTACAAACTTGAATATATAAAGACTCTGAATGAGACTTCTTACAGAAAAAAAAAAAAAAACGACTCAGCATTAAAATGACAATAAATATGACTGACTTTTCATCTACTTAATTGGACTCGAGACAGATTAAAATGACTGACTGAAAAATCAACGGAGACGTAAAGTTCATCGACTTGTAATTACTATTTCTAGCACTCCCCCTTAATTATAAGTAGGTGGGATTACAAAATTTACATTAAAGAATTGAATTGTCATATACTAACACACATTTGTTACTGTGCAGATTCTAAAATGCATCTCTTGCTCAAACATTTGTAAAAATGTCAAAGACCTATTTTTTTGACCTGCAAAATAATAAATAGATTTATTTGTTATTCACTAATTCGCTGATAAAATGATACCTTGTATCAATGTGCTTGGTTTTCTTGTGAAACACATGGTTCTTTGATAACATGATGATTGAATTGTTGTCACAAAATACTGCCGTTGGTTCTTATTTTTCTTGCAACAAATCTTTTAACATTCTTCTCATCCAAACTGTTTG
Organism: Picea engelmannii; assembly: GCA_009831015.1. Classification (NCBI taxonomy): domain Eukaryota; kingdom Viridiplantae; phylum Streptophyta; class Pinopsida; order Pinales; family Pinaceae; genus Picea; species Picea engelmannii. The sequence continues at coordinate 260,482 of ML782843.1, forward strand.
ACAAGTTGCTCTTGTATTTGTGACGTACTCTGCTTCTGTTGAAGAAAGAGTCATTAGAGTCATTGTGGGATGCTTCCTTGATGCCCATGTTACCATTATTCTACCAAAATCAAATATGTACCCATAGGTACTTTTCTTGTCATCTATGTTTCCTCCACAATCATTTTCCATGTATCTAATGAGTCTCAAATGTTCCGAAGTATAATACTTAATGCAAAAATCTTTTGTTCCCTTCACATATTTCAGAATTCTCTTTCATGCTTTCCAATGTGATTCTTTTGGATTTTCCATGAACCTTGAAATCAAGCTCACTCCATACAGAATATCATGTCTTCTCACTGTTAGATACATAAGAATTCCTACCAATCTTTTAAAAAGTTTGGGATCCACCTTGGACCCTTCATATTCTTTACTCAACTTCAATCATGTTATGACAAGTGTTGGGTTGCTTGGTATTTATCATATTTAATATTTTGAAGATTTCATATGCATACTTAGATTGTAAGATATATATACCATATTTGGATTGGGGAAATTCAATACCCAGAAAATATCTCATAAGCCACAGATCAGTGATTTCAAATCCATCCTTCATGATTGACTTAAATTCTTCTATGCTAAAATCACCTGTAAATATCAAATTATCGACACATAAGAAAGAAATTGACATGTTACCTTACTGATTTTCTTTGAAGTACAGTGTTGGCTCACATCCTCTTCTTTGAAATCCATTTTGTGTGAGATAGGAATCTATGTGACTGTACCAAGATCTTGGATCTTTCTTTAACCCATACAATGTCTTCTTCAATCTGTATAATTTGTCTTCTTGTCATGGAACCTCATAGCCTTGTGGTTGTTCCACATATAGTTCTTCTTCTAAATGTCCATTCAAAAATGTTGAATTTACATCCATTTGATAAACTGAACATTTGTTCTACGTGGAAATGTCTAACAAAGTTTTGATTGTGTCCATGCACGTAATTGGTGCAAATGTTTCATTGAAATCAATTGTAGATTATTGTTTAAAACCTCTTGCAACTAGCCTTGTCTCATTCTTCTTTACGTTTCCTTCTACATATTGCTTGGTTCTATAAATCCACTTGACACTTGTCACATCCTTGTCTTTATGTACATCTACCAACTTCCATGTCTTATTGTTCTCTATGCATCTGATTTCTTCATCCATGGATTGTGCCCATACATCATCTTTGATACTTTGTTGAAAAGTTAATGGATCATCTATCTATGAAAACATAGAAAAAACAGAAAATGAATTTGTTGCGTCCTCATTATAAATGTCTCGCAGACTCCTTGTATTCCTTGGTAACAAACTTTATAATGTTGGATATGGAGATGTAGAACTACTTGGACTACTTGTTGGAGTTTGTTGTGCTCTTGGTGTAGACTGCACACTTGTTGATCTTTCTATAGTTGTTTATGCTAGTATTTGCATCCCAATTGTAGAAGGAGATGCACATTGACTTGTACATGGTGTTTGACCCACCTCTTCTTCTTATGTGTTATCATGCTCAATGATTTTGATTATCTTTTCTATGCTTCCATCCCATGCTTCATTCTCCACAAATTGAATATCTACACTGATTATGATATTTCTTGTGAGAGGGTCATACAACTTGTATCATTTTGTGTCTTGAGAATACCAAACACATATACATTTATGTCATTTGTTTTCCTACTTATTTTCAATCCCATCTGGAACATGTGCATATGTGACAAAACCAAAAACATTTAAGTGTGACACATTATGTTTCATTCTTGTCCAAGATTTTTGAGGAACTTTTTTCTTCACACTCTTTGTCAGACATCTGTTCAAGATGTATACTGTAGTTGCTACTCATTCAGCCCAATACTCACTTGAAAAATGTTTGGTTTCCAACATACTGTGTGTCATTTTCATGATGGTTTGAGTCTTCCTTTATGCGACATCATTTTGTTGTGGTGTATACCATGCGATAAATTGCTTGTAAATACCATGAACTTTACAAAAGTTTTGAAATTCTCTTTAAATATATTCTCGTCTGTAATTTCTTAGACACTTGATGTAATAACCACTCTACTTCTCCACAAGTGATTTCAACTGTTGAAAAAAACCCAATGCATCAGATTTATGTTGTAGGAAATAATCCATGTATTTCTTGAGAAATCATCAATAAATGTTAGAAAATATGAACTGCCTCCTATAGATGGTGTTTTCATTAGACCAAAAATGTATGAATGTGATATTTCTAGTGGATCTTTTTCTCTATATGACTTTCCAACTGGAAAAAACTCTCTATGTTGCTTGCCAAATATGCAACCTTCACATATTATTTCTGGTTTTTCTATTATAGAAATCCTTTCACCATATCTTTTGTATGTAGCAGATTCAGATCTGCAAAGTTTAAATGTCCAAATATGAAATTCCATAACCAGGAATCATCCTTCTCTTCATATTGGAATGTTTCTTGCATCTCTGCACCACTTTTTCCTTTCTTGATACTGCGCGCATTATTTTCTTCATTGGAACTGAGCGCAATTTCGGTTGTAAATGCAGTGTCTGACTGTGCATCTTTTGCTTTACTAATATCTAGCACTCTATTTCAGTTCTTCTTTGGATTCAATGTAAATGGAAACATTATGTTGCTTTTTATCTAAATTCTTGCAATAATCTAATTGCTTGGATATTTGTTTATAATCACATAGTGATTATCTTCCATGTCGATTATATATCCTTTCTGTAACAGCTATCCTATGCTCATCAAAGTATTCTCTAGACCAGAAACATAATATACATCGGGCATAAATTTTTGTTCTCCTTTCTTGGTTAGAATTTTTATACTTCCTTTTCCTAAGACAGTGACTTGGATATATGTTCCAATTGTAACTTTTGTTTGTATTGACTTATCCAAACTAGAAAACAAGTATATGTTTCATTTCATGTGATTACTGCAGCCTGAATCTAGACACCATATATCACATGGACTTTCTTGAGCAACATTGCATTCAACTGGGGAAACTATAGGCATTGCTTCAATGCGTTCYATACACATACGAATGGAGGGACTATTTACATTGTGTGATTGTTCTTGTCCTTTGATGMAGGAACATCATTGCAAATCATGTAGAAGAAGGACCACTTAGCACATGGGAGTTCTTCCAAAACTTCAATGTTAGCAGCTACAGTCGATTTTGAAATCCACCTTAATTCAGCCCCRAAATTTACCTTTAGAAGCACGCTTGAACTAGTGTGAATTTTACTCTTTGAGGCACGTTTTGAAAATCACGAGTGGAGTAGGAGTTCCCACTACGGCTCTGGAATACATCTGGTCTAAGTTAGCTAGTAGATTAAATCYTAGAGTAGATGAGTAGGTAGGAAAAACCCTATAAATCTCTCTGAGTTAAATAGAGTTTTCGTATGAACATATTAGGTTAGCTACAKGATAGGTGAGAGTAATGTAAGGGGACTGCAAGCTAGCAGAAGCCTCAAGATTTCAAAGATATTGTAATCAAAATATGTTTTGTAGCCATTTTGGGCACTTGTGAATATAATAGAGGGAAAATTGATCCAAATGCATGGTGTGTGTGATTACGTTTGAAATCTCTGTTATTATTGTATTTTGTAAGCAAGTGAATGAATATCTCTAGGGGAGAAGGGAACTATGACTGATAATTTCTAGTTTCAACTATTTCTCTTCATTGAAGCTCTACAAGGTGTGCATCGAGCAAGAATTGAGCACCAAGAGATCAGGAGGAATTTCTCTAGGAGAAATCCCTTGGACCAGAGTTATCGAAATCCCTCTGACGAAACGAGTGTGCGGGGCGTCGAGCCCTTCACCAGGCAAAGCTCAGGAGGAATAACATTTCAGAGAAGCGTTATCAAGATCTAGGAAATCCATCTACTAGGAGAAACGAAGGTTGAGCCTTCGGGACTTAGAAAATTTTCTAAGTCTAAGAGATCAAAAAGTTCAGAGGGAAGAACGTTGTCGACTGTTGGGTCGCGGAGGAGACTCAATGATCGTCAGATATGAGACAAGTGTACAATCTTTAATGCTGCACATATCTAGGAGGGAGAATCTCAAAGATCTAAACGGACGGTGGAGAGTCCTTGGGGAGAAACACTAAAACCTCGTAGGTCATTGGATAAAGTGGAGCTATGAGGAGGTTAACAGAGAGGACCTCTCGATGTTCGAAGCTCAGAAGGGATAATAGACATCGATCCCAGGAAGATCTATACCATTGGTCCACTTTGTGATTTTGGGTATCACAAGTTGGGAGGACAAAGGTCCTTGACTCCTGAAACACCGAATCATAAAATAGAGATTCATGAGGTTAAGATTGAGACTGTAGATCTCAAGGGGCATTGTGAGTCATTGATCGAATGCCTGAATATTTCGGCATTTCAGTGACCGGGGATACAAAAGTTAAGAGTCAAGACTCTTGACCCACGAAACTATGAAAGGACCCAGACCATCGTATCTTCGGAGGTTGGGAGCCATCGATTTGCAGCATGGAGGTGTATCGGCATTTCAACGACCAAGGGTACAAAAGGTAAGAATCGGGATTCTTGATCCACGAAACCATGAAAGGACCCAAACCATTGGATCTTTATAGGTTGGCAGTCATCGATCTACAACGTGGAGGTGTATTGGCATTTCGTCAATCGGGGGTACAAAAGGTAAGAATCGGGACTCTTGACCCACGAAACCCCGAAAGGATCCAGACCGTCAGATCTTCGGAGGTTGCGAGCCGTTGATCTATAGTGTGGAGGTGTATTGAAATTTCTCCGATCGAGAATACAAGAGGTAGGAGTTGGGACTCTTGACCTACGAAACCCCGAAAGGATTCAAGACGTCAAATCTTGGAGACTTAGATTCGTCGATCCACAACATGGAAGTGTTTCGACCTTCATGACTTGGAGAAGCCCGAAGTGCCCTATGGTAAAGTTTTTGGTCCCATGCCTACCGTCACATGAGTAGGAGAAAGAGAGGAGATAATATTCGTTATCCCTCACCGGGGTTTCGGGACTTGGAGGAAAAAAGGACTCGTTGTATTGGGAACCCCGGAGTCACGAACTGTGATGCACATGGTTGAGCTAAGATCGTGCTCGAGCCTATGGTCACGTGGAGTGAAGACTCACACCTAGTGTTGGTTTACACAGGGAAAACTCAGGTAAGGGCCTGTGTACCTGGTATCAGAGGTTCCAATTCAGAACCAGGAGAGCCGCTCTGGCTCCTGAATTCATAGATCTTGACCAAGAGGTCGTGCAACCCTAAGGATAAATAAGGGTCCTGCATTAGGTGGTATCAGAGACAATCCTTCATCTGTAGACTTCAGGAGAAAGAGAAAAAGAAAGAGACAGAGAAATCAGAGTTGTACTCTATGTGTGATAGATAGTCAGCATAATTCCGCTAAGGAGACGAGACCCACCTTTAGCCAACCGTGTTGTAGAGAGGGATATGTGAGAGCTTCATGCTAGATTGGAAACAATGGAATCAATGCATAGTAGAGAACCTGATGCGAGAGACGTTAGTGATGCAAAAAGTGAGGAGGTTGAGGTTGAAGAAGCTGTAGGAGAAGAAGCTGCAGAAGAATGTTTGTTGAGAGAAGTTGACAGATTGGGAGGCAGATCTAAGATAGAGGTCTCGATGTATGAGGGAAATCTAGACGTTGAAGAATTTTTGGACTGGATAAGGTCCATGGACAAACACTTCGACTATGAATATGTCGATGAGGAGAAGAAGGTGAAGCAGGTAGTCACTAGGCTAAAAGGGCATGCAACACTGTGGTGGGAAGAACTACAGGATGAGAGGAGAAGTAAAGGAAAACAGAGGATAAAGAGTTGGGACAAAATGGTAGCCATGTTGAAGGCTAAATTCATACCCAAGGACTATCGGATCAACCTATTCAGGAAGCTACAAAACTTGAGACAGAAAGGGATGACAGTTAAGGAGTACACCAAGGAGTTATATAGGCTGAAAATATGAACTGGACAAAGGGAGAGCTATGAATAAAAAGTCACCAAATATATGAATGGCTTGATATATGAGATCTAGGATGATCTTAACATGATGTCAGTCAGGACCATGGAGGATGCTTATCAATTTGCACTAAAGGCAGAGGAGAAGCTGACCAGAAAATAAAGTCAGTGAGGAAGAGTTAAAAACTCGGTCCCAAGCAAAACCAAGGGGTTTAACCGAGACAGAACACATCAACCTAAGGATGAAGTTGAGAAACCACACAATCACTCAGAACGAGGAGGAAGTTCCTGAGGAAGATAGAATGGTGGAAGAATCTCTTCTAGAGGAAGAGGCAGAGGAGGAGTGAGGTGTTATGCCTATGGAAAGACAGGGAACATGTCTTGGGAATTTCCCGAGAAGAAGAAGGAAGGAGGAGAAGCTCACATTTCAGAATCAAAATAGAGAGATGTTGAAGCAAAAGGAGCAGAGGATGGAGCATCCCTAATGTTGAGAAAATTTCTGTTGAAACCAGAGGCAGAAATAGAAAAGCTAGTGTAGAGAAACAGTCTCTTCAGGATGACTTGCAAGACTAAGGACAAAGTATGCAAGGTTATCATTGATAGTGGGAGAAATGACAACCTAGTATCAACAGAGATGGTGGAGAAATTGGATTTGAAGACAACTGCACACCTAAATCCATACAAAGTCTCATGGTTGCAAAAAGGACACTAGGTAATGATTACTAAACAATGCTTAGTTGCAATTAAGATAGGAGGTTATAAAGAAAAAATTCTATGTTATGTAGTTCCCATGGATGTATGCCGTATCCTGTTGGGAAGACCATGGTAGTTTGATATAAATGTCATTCATGATGGGAGGAAGAATACATACACATTAGAGAAAAATGGTAGGATGCACATGTTGCTGCCAATGGAGGAGAAAAGAGTGAAAGATGAGTCCATCACAAGAATACTTCTCATGAGTGGGAAGGAACTCCTGAAGGAATTCAAGGACAAACAGGAGATGAATTTCTCTATGGTAAGGAAACCCAAAATCATCCTTACAAGCACATCATTGGATGATTTTCCTGAGGAAGTTCAGGAACTGAGGGATAATTTCGCTGACATAGTGGTGGATGAGCGACCTAAGTCATTGTAACTTGTCAGGAGTATTAGTCACCATATAGAATTGATATGAGGAGCAAGTCTTTCAAACAAAGCATCATACAGGTTGACACCTCAAGAGAATAAGGAAGTGAAGAGCCAAGTCCAGGAGTTGTTAGACAAGGGTTTGGTCAGGGAGAGCTTGAGTCTATGTGCAATGCCAATTGTACCGAGTCCGAAGAAATATAGAGGATGGAGAATGTGCACAGACTCAAGAGCCATAAACAAGATCACCATCAGGTACAAATTTCCTTTACCAAGAATGGATGACTTAATGGATTTCTTAAGTGGAGCAAATTTATTTTCTAAAATAGATCAGAGAAGTGGATATCACTAGATCAGGATGAGAGAAGGTGATGAATGGAAAACAACCTTTAATACAAATGAATGTATATATGAGTGGTTGGTTATGCCATTTGGCTTAACGAATTCCTCGAGCACTTTTATGAGGCTGAGGAACAAAATTTTAAAAGACTTCATTGGCAAATTCGTAGTTGTATATATGGATGATATATTGATCTTTAGCAGGACTAAAGAGAAGCATTTGAGACACCTAACATTAGTAATGAGGAGGCTACAACAGGAGAAGATGCTGATAAATCTAAAGAAATCCTCTTTTATGAAGACAGAGTTCATTTAATTTGGTTTTGTTATCTCTTTGAATGAACTAAAGATGGATCCAGAGAAGGTGAAAGTGATCAGAGAATGGTCGTCACCAAGAAGCATGTTCGAGGAAAGGATCATCCATGGATTAGTGAGCTTCTATAGGAAGTTCATTAGAGACTTCAGTGGAATTTGTGTGCCAATGATGGATACAGTGAAGAAGTGACACAAGTCCTTTAAATGGATAGAGGAGGCCGAAAGGAGTTTCAATATACTGAAGGAGAAGACAACAGAACAACCAATTTTGATATTGCCAAATTTTGAGAAGACATTTTAGGTAAGATGTGATGCAAGTGGAGTTGCAATAGGATTAGTTTTGAGTTAGGATAATAGACATATTCCCTACTTCAGTGAGAAACTGAATGAAACCAAGAGGAGGTATTCAACATATGACAAGGAGTTTTATGCCACCATTCAAGAATTAAAGAAATGGAGGCATTACCTTGTCCCACAAAAATTTTTCTTGTATAGCGATAACCAAGATTTGCAGTTCATAACCAGATAGGAAAAAATGACTCAGACGCATGCAAAATGGGTTGAATTTATGCAAAATTTTACTTTTATCATAAAACATATTGCTGGGAATGCTAACAAGGTTGTTGATGCGTTAAGCAAGAGATGTTTAATTCTGCAGGAATTCCAAGTGAAGACCTTGGGATTTGAACACCTTAAGGATATGTATTGTGATGATACAAACTTCAAGGAAGCATATGAAGCATGTACAAACCCTGCATTGATAGATAGAAGTCAGTGGATAGAGTACATGATTCAGGAAAGGCTATTTTTCAAAGGAAATTAGTTGTGCATACCAAAATGCTCAATGAGGGATAACCTTTTGAAAGAGAAGCATAGTGGGGGATTGGATGGACATTTAGGCCATGATAAAATGTTTTCACAGTTGAGCAGTTCATAATACTGGCCAAGTATGAGAACATAGGTGATAACTTTTGTGAAAAAATGTAGAATATTCCAACATGCGAAAGGGAAAAGACAGAACACTGGGTTGTATCAACCATTGCCAATACCAGAGAGGCCTTGGGATGCAATAAGCATGGATTTTGTGTTGGGGTTACCAAGAAAACAAAGGGGATTTGATTCTATATTTGTGGTGGTGGATAGGTTTTAAAATATGGCACATTTCATCCCATGCCAGAAGACCAGCGATGCAACACATGTTGCAAACCTRTTTTTCAAGGAAGTTGTGAGACTTCACGGCCTACCYAGGAGCATTTTCTCGGACAAAGACACAAAATTTGTTGGTCACTTTTGGAKAACATTGTGGAAGAAGTGGGGGATAGAATTTTTCTTCAGCTCATCTTATCCCCCTCAAACAGATGGGAAGACTAAAGTGGTAAAMAAAAGTTTGGGAAACTTGTTGAGGAGTTTAGTCACTGAGCATCATAGTCAATTGGATCAGATTCTTCCACAAGMAGAATTTGCATACAATGATTCACCAAATAGGAGAACTATAAGGAGCCCATTCCAAATACTATATGRAATGCAACCAAGGGGAGTATCTGAGTTGAGAGACTTGGAACAGGGTAAGATTAGGAGCATTGGAGCAGAGGATTTTGTTGTGGGGATGGAGAAACTCCATAGCCATATCAAAGGACAGTTGGAGAKATCTAACCAGAAATACAAGGACAGAGCTAATCAACATTGCAGGAAACTTCAATTTGAAGTAGGAGATAAGGTTTTAGCAMATCTTAGGAAGGAATGGTTCCCTAGGGGAACATACAATAGGTTGAAGATGAAAAAGATAGGACCCTGTAAGATCTTGAGAAAGTTTGATGCAAATGCATATGAGATTGAGTTTCCAGATGGTGTGGGAATTTCACCCACATTCAATGTTTCATACCTGTATCCTTAGAGGAAAGATGACACAGAAGGGCCATAAGACTAAGGAAATATTCAGTGGGAGAAACAGATGCATGTGGCAGAAAAGCCACAGATGGAGAAAATTGTTGATCAGAGGATTGGTAAGAAGACCAGAAGGAAAACCTATTTTGAGTATCTGGTCAAATGGAAGGGACACCCAATTGAAGATGCCATTTGGGAAAATGATGTTGCTATCCAGAAGTAGGGAAAATCATTAGGGGAGCTCATGGACAGGAGTCCATGAAATTTTGTCAAGGGGAGTATGATGCAGGAGCATCATTGGTAAGCATGCAGAAGAAGGACCACTTAGCACGTGGGAGTTCTTACAGAACTTCAACGTTAGCAGCTATAGCCGATTTTCAAATCCACCTTAACTCAGCGTCGAAATTTACCTTTGGAAGCATGCTTGAACTAGTGAAAATTTTACTCTTTGAGGCACGTTTTTAAAATTGCAAGCAGAGTAGGAGTTCCCACTACAGATCTCGAATGTGAATGGTCTACGTTAGACAGTAGATAAAATCTTAGATTAGATGAGTAGGTAAGAAAACCCTAGAAAGATATTTGAGTTAAATAGAGTATTTGTATGAATAGATTAGGTTAGCTGCAAGATAGGAGAGAGTAATGTAAGGGGAATGCAAGTTAGCAGAAGCCTTAAGCTTTCAAAGCTATTGTAATCAGAATATGTTTTGTAGCCATTTTGGGTACTTGTGAATATAATAGAGGTAAAATTGATCCAAATGCATGGTGTGTGTGATTACGTTTGAAATATCTGTTATTCTTATGTTTTGTAAGCAGGTGAATGAATCTTTGTAGGGGAGAAGGGAATTGTGACTACTCATTTCTAGTTTCAATTGTTTCTCTTCATTGAAGCTTTGAAAGGTGTGCATCAAGAAAGAAGAGAGCACTAGGAGATCAGGTGGAATTTCTCTGGGAGAAATCCCTTGGACCTGACTTATCGAAATCCCTCTAACACAAGGAGTGCACGGGGATTCGAGGCCTTCACCAGGCAAATATCAAGAATAATAACATTTCAGAGAAGTGTTATTAAGATCCAGGAAATCCATCTCCCAAGAGAAACTAAGGTCGAGCCTTTGGGACATAGAAAATTTTCTAAGTCAAAGAGATCAAAAAGATCAGAGGGAAGAACATTTTCGATTGTTGGGTCACGGAGGAGACTCGGTGATCGTCGGATCTGAGACAAGTGCACAAGATTTAACGTTGCACATATCTAGGAGGGAGAATCTCAAAGATATGAATGGACAATGGAGAGTCCTCAGGGAGAAATGCCAAAACCCCATAGGTCGTTGGATAAAGTGGAGTTATGAGGAGGTTAGTGGAAATGACATCTCAATGTCTGAAGCTTAGGAGGGATAATAGCCATCGATCCCAGGCATATCTGGACCATTGGCCCACTTCACGATTTTTGGTATCGCAAGTTGGGAGGACAAAGGTCCTTCACTCCTAAAAACTCGAATCATGAAATAGCGATTCGTGAGGGTAATATCGAGGCCGTAGATCTCAAGGGGCATTGTGAGACATTGATCAAACACCTGAAGCTTTCAACATTTCGGAAACCGGGGATACAAAAGATAAGAGTCGGGACTCTTGACCCATGAAACCCCAAAAGGACCCAGACTGTCGGATCTTCATAGGTTGGGATCTGTCGATCTGTAGCATGGAGGTGTATCGACATTTCAATGATCGGGGATACAAAAGGTAAGAATTGGGACTCTTGACCCTTAAAACCCCGAAAAGATCCAGTCTGTTGTATCTTAAGAGGTTGGGAGCCATCGATCTGCAACATGGAGGTGTATCAACATTTTTTTGATCGTGAATACAAAAGGTAGGAGTTATGACTCTTGACCTACGAAACCCTGAAAGGATTCATCCTGTCGGATCTTGGATACTTAGAGTCATCGATCCACAACAGGGAAGTGTTTCAGCCTTCGTGACTTGGAGAAGCCTGAAGTGCCATGTGGTAAAGTTTGTGGTCGTGTGCCTATGGTAACATGTGTCGGAGAAAGGGAGGAGCTAATCTTCATTATCCCTCACCACAGTTTCGGGACTTGGAGGAACCAAGGACTCATTGTATTGGGAACCCCAGAGTCGTGAACTGTGATGCGCCTGGTTGAGCTAAGATTGTGGTTGCACCTGCGGTCACGTGGAGTGAAGACTCGCACCTAGTGTTGGTTTGCGTGGGGAAAACTTAGGTAAGGGCCTATGGACTTGGTGTCGGAGGTTTCAGTTCAGAACCAGGAGAGCCTCTCTAGCTCCAGAATTTAGAGATCCTCATCGGGATGTCATGCAACCCTAAGGATAAATAGGGGGATTGCATCATCCTTGCTTGTTCTGATTATACTGTCTCTTCATGCATTCATATGCATAATTTCCATAATTTTTACAGTAATGGCACTGAATCTTTGATTTTTTAGTTCTCTAACTACTTGGTTGACTTGTTTTTGGGTTTTGACCTCTTCCACCAGTGTTTCCAGGACTACTACTGCATCCACTTATGATATAACTTCTTCCTATCCCTCTAGAGTTATCTCTCCCCCTTCCTCTTCCATGAATTATAGATTATTGCATGGAAAATTCATTCTCTAATTACATACTTCACCTATTCAATATGTGTTCATGATTAATAAGGGAAGCTTATAGTTCATCTAGGCTAAACTGACTGAGATATTTTCTCTCTTCTAGACTCACAACTAGGGTATAAAATTAAGGAGGAAGACTTCTAAGTACCTTCTCAATAACCTTTCTATCTTCTATGGATTCACCATGAGAATTAATTTTATTTATCAGGCCAATGACATGTGTATAAAAAGAATCTACTGAATTTTTATCCTTCATTGACAGAGTTTCAAAATCTCTTCTAAGAATTTGTATTTTTGAAGTCTTGACTTTGTCCATACCTTGATAAGATGTTTGGAATATGTATCATGCTTCCTTGTCTTTCTTTTCTGATGCAACTCTTGGGATTATTTTTATATTTTAACTTAGGGTTAATGGTCTCTCTATAGAAAAGTATTTTTTCTTATTCTTAATTACTTTGTAGCACTATAAGTTTCTATCAAGCTAGTTATTACAATACTATCAATTGTTTTGATATGATCAATTTTCCATCCATGACTAATTATGAGTCTGTCTCTCTCACACACATATATAGATATAGATATATGAGTCTATGTGGGTAGGTGTCAAAATTTGCTCCCCAAATTATCGCAATATTGCAATAGGAATGTGCGCTCATTTAAAATTTGAGAAACACATGCATTCCTATTGATCCTCCATGCATTCCTCCACATCTCCCTCCATGTACTATATTATGAAATTATGCACATGTTTCTTAAAATGTGTGCGTTCTTAAAATCATGCATGTGCTCATTTGCGCAAAACCAAATGGATTTCAATTCCTAAACAATGTTTGGAGAGAAAGAAGGGGATTACTCCTTAAATGTAACTTCTTGATTTGAAGCACCATTGTTAGGGGAGAAAAACACTTGGGCCTTAGGCACCAAATATAGATTCTTGGCCTCATTCACTATGAACACAAGCCCTTTGTACGATTGTGTTTTCATTGAATTTGGATCATGAGTTTTTATGCACTAAGAATGGGTTAGAGGGTCTTAGACACTATCAAGGAAGGAAAACAATTCCTTGAAGATATTGTTAAATATTCCCAAGCTCAAGAACATTGAAAGAGTACCGGAAACAACACATAAAAAGCACTTGAAAACCATGATGTTATCCCTAAATGATGTGAAAACCATGTTACCTAAATGAAGCTCCTAGGGATCAAGTTCCATGAAAAACACCTATAACACATGAAGTGTACCAAGCTATAGAACCCTAAATGCATTTTTAAACCAACACATGGGACCATCATAGGTTATCTATAGCTTACTAAAGAGATATAATCACCATGAGTAAATGAGAACTAAGGCCCTAAAGATGAATTTTTCTCAAGCCCACACCAATTCTATTTCAGAAGAAAAAGGTCGAGATTGATTAGAATACAATTCGAAAATGGGTGGCATGAGTAGGCTTAGTGTTGTGGAAATGTCACTCAAGCCTTAAACATGTTGATGGGAAACAAAAAGGGATTAAATCCTTAAATGAACCTTCTTGAGATGAAGTGCCATGGTTAGGGTATGAAAATGGTTAGGACTTACTGACTAAACATAGCTTATTAGGATTGATCATGATGAAAATCACTTGAAAACCACAAGAAAATCACCCTACATGGTGTCTTTAGTACCAAAGTTTGATTTGGATTCCATTTGCATGTTTTGTGCATCATGGATTATAAAGGTAATGGGGCATTTAGAATAGTTGAGGAAGGAAAAAAACTACCTTGCGATATTGTTGAATCTTCTCAAGCTCAAGAGCGTTGAAAAATTTCTCAAAAGATTTGAATCTTGTATAGGGCTTCATTTTATGTGTCTAAGTGTGACATGGGCACGGATCATAGGTTTTGTGCACTAGAAATGAGTCTTAAGGTGTAATCATGGTAAAAATGGTAAGTGAGGGCCTCAATCACTAAATGAGTCTTCCCAAGGCTAAGTTCCATGGAAAACACCTAAAGGATGTAACATGTGCACTTGGTAGGGGGTCTTGGGAATAAGATTTTAATATGTTTTAGGCAGAAATATTGTCGTTTAATTCCATTGTAGTACTTGCCCAACTATTTAATTTGTCAATCCGAGGTTCGTAGGCTTATGAAGAACACACACTATATATGTAGGACTGAAGTAGAAGTAATCTAATATAAATTGCTAACATGAAATTAATCTAGGAAAACATTGAAAGACTAACTAGGGAAGTAGGAAATTAATCTAGGAAAACAATACAACATGTGAAGATTTGAATGAAAAAAGACATATGTGAGCTCACACAATAATGCTATATCAAATTACATTATAATAATCAAATGACAAATCATGAAAGAATGACAAATGAAAGAATACAAATCAAAGATAAGAATCCCCTTCTAATACTTCAAGCTAATCTCAGTCTAATCTCTCACCTCTAACTCCCCTAAATGAAGAGAGAACACTCCCTTTTATACATGAGAGTCTTTAAGATAATATAAGAGTCTCATAATTATAGATCCACTATTCTCTCAACCACTTTCCTATTATTACAAGATATGATCCCTTCAAATCCTCCACACATCTCTCAGAAGATATGGCATCAAAATCTCCATGATCTTCTCCTTTGAATATGCTTGAATGATTGTCTCAAATATTCTTCAAATATTCAAAGCTTGAAGATGAAATTCTAATTTGAGGCTAGGTGGTAATATTTGACTTTGTTGAAATCTTCAAATATACTTGTACACATCATAAAACTCATCCAACCTTGAGATATAATGAAAATATGTTAATTTCTAATAATTAATCACAAATTCACTTATAATACTAAAATCAATAAAGTGGAAAATAATGATGTGAAACCCAAATGTATTTATGAAAATGGTATGATGGAAGGTTAATGGGACGATGAAATGTAAGGAATAGTGAAGGGAAATGTGGATGAAAATGTGACATTTATGAGTCCGAACATCCCCCCCAACTGAACTTGTTGCATGTCCTCATGAAACCATGCATGGATATTCTGAATAACTTTTGGCATCTCGACTTTGGCTTTGATTGATGATGTCCTTTTAATAAGGAATATTTCTAGGATTTGAAATACAAGAGTAGCAGCATGTGAAATACATGTGTAATAGCATGTAATATATGTGTAACAACATCTAAAAGTTTATTATGGTTGGTTCTTGTGTGACAACCATGAATACAAAGAATGTTGGTTCTTATGTTAACAACATTCATTTCACTTATTTATTTTCTTGCTGCAATAATTTAGCTGTGTACTCACTGGAAATAATAAGCTATCAATGTGCATAAGAGAGCATCACTGAGTATAAGAAAGCCTTTTCTCTATCTTATATGAATCATGCCAATATGTATATCAATGCATATGAAGCAAAGTGAAACAGGGGATCGTTGGAAAAGAAAAATTGGTAAACAGTAAATGAGATGAAAAAAGGAGTGATAATAGTGGAAAAAAGGAATATTGCTAGTGAATATACCCCCCTCTCCCCAAACTAAATTGGTTGCATACCCACATGCAACTTAGTGTAGGTCATGGAAGGAAAGAGAGCATGGCGAGGAAATTTTCCAAAATATTCAAGTCAACATATAAGGAATTTTGTAATTAAAGATTAGAAAACAACATACCTCCTCTCACCCAAAAAGTAGATGAATTATGCCATAGAAATGTAGTTGTTGTGGCTACTGGATCAGGAAAATGGGACTAGTGTTGTAGCTACAACTGCAATGACTGTTGGAGCAAAGAATATCTGACTATGACTGTAGGAAGATGGAAGGTTTCGTTGTTGTAAGATCATGAAAATGTAACTACGGCTGTAGTTGCACTGTTGTACTGTAACTGTTGTAACTGCAACTACTGTAACTACTGAATCCGAGAATGCAAAGTGGAGAGATCTGAATTGTTGTTGATGAATCATGGAAAATAGGAAGTATGAAAGTGGACGGTAGTACTCTCATATAGCTGAAGTCATGTTGTTGTTACTGCTGAGGGAGCTAGAAAAAAGTATATAGTGTTCACCTACTACAAACCCGATGGTACAATTCTAATCATGCAAAAGGATGTGTCGATGTTGAGAAAGAAGAGAAATCATTGGATTATCGACCATTGATGAATGTTGTTAACCAATGAGAGGAAACTCACCATTGATGTCAATGAGAGTGAAGGTACATCAGTACATCTTGCGAAGGGAGAATGTATGTGCTGAGGTTGAGCCACTTGCAAGTTCTGATGATCAAGGGACATTGATGTATTCCCATGATCCTCAGCGAGAGAACTTGCAATTAAGGCATGCAAACCTGTAGGTACTCAAAAGGAACTCTAGTCTATATCCCAGATAAGGTGCTGAGTTCGATGGGGAAAGACTGTTGAAAGGTGGAACTTAAGGAATCCCACATCCGTCAACGCGAGTTTTTATAAAAATATTGGTAGGACTAAAAGATAGATCTCAGTAGAAAAAGTGTGTATGGCAAGGAAATTTAATCATGGAAAGGGAGTTTGTTTTATTCAGAAGGAAAACTAGAAAAGAAAAAATGAACTGAAAAAGATAAAGGAAATGATGTATGCATCTCAAAAAGATATAGGCATGTGTGAAGTCATGAAAGTTAAGGGAATGGAAGATGGCTGCAACACGGGGACAGTGTCACAACATGAAATTTGGAAAAATACCAAAATTTGGCAAAATGTTGGGTGTCGCGGCATGTAAAGTGAAAAATTGGAAATAATAGTGTATCATTATGGTCATTGTGTAAGAACAAACATCAGGATGTGCAAAAATTTTCCATGTATCAGCAAGCGTTTATGACATGTATGAGGAAAATAAGCTCTGTCAAGCTGTCGATCAAAGCATGTTTTTTTGAAAAATGTTTCGATTCATGAAAATCATTGCAGCATGGAATGTGATCGACTGTGAACCTGAAAATCTTAGTACAAATTCCTGCAGAAAAACTTGTGAAAAGTTCAAAAAACATAAAATGCAGAAAGAAGTACGAATGTGGCAAATTAAGGAAATAAAATGCATTGTTGTACCTGTTGTCATTGCACACTTATCTCATTGTCCATTGCTTCGTGAAGTGACTTAAGAAAAACAATTTAACATTAAGCGTAAAAACATGTCTTGACTATCATTTTCGGGAATGAGATGTCCATTTACAATTTTTGACAATGTTTTTTATTTTTATAATTTTGATTTTTATGATGTTTTTGTGTGTTTTCATGGTTTTATAATTTTATTATTATTATTATTATTTACTATAAGAAAAGGAAGAAAAGAAAAAAATATTATAATAGCAATACTGTCTCAACGTTATCAAATTTTTCAATGCACATAATAACCTAAGAAATTAGTCAAATTTGCTCCATTAATTTTGATTGTTTTTCTGCACAAATAACAACCCGTAAGAAAATGCATTCGTCGATCCTGAATAGAGTAACATACTACTTGCAAAAACACATTGATCAAAAATTCTGAGAGTATATAGATGTTATGAAAAATTTATCATCTCAGTACCCCAAATTGGTCTATTTTCCACCCAAAGGGAACACCTATTTTCCTGCATGACCTAAAATTAAAATAACAAATCAATTCTTAAAAATGCACAGCTGAAACATAATACCAATACATTGAGTTGTACATCATAGGATTGGTCCAATTCAAAAAGGATTTATGAATTGGCAAGATGTGTAATAAGAGCGATTAATATCTGATTTCATTTCTATTGCTTCAAAAGGTGCTGGCGGCCCCCACCAAAAACAAAATCCATTGGAAAATAGAAAGTGTGTCAATGGAGATCTATCCATGTATGATGTATATTGACCTTGGTTGCATTGCATTCCTTGAACAACCTACGGATCTACAAAAAAGCATTCCTTAAGTTCCTCATGCTTTGTCTCAATTGTACTTCACGTTATGCTCCTTCAACAATTAGGTATGCAATGTATTTTAACGTTCTCACTTAAGACCTCGTAACAGGGGAGATTATAGCACCACCTGAATGACTCGAAACTATGGGCTCGGGGCATACAGGTCAGTGAGAAGAAGAATAATAGATCTACTCCATACCTTGTCAATGTGCTCAAGAGAGACAAGAGACTTGCAGACATACTTTCCATTTCTTCGAATACGCCTATAATGGAGGGAAGTGAACTCGTGTTTGGCCTGCTGCTCAAAATTATGGCTGGGATAGCAGAGCCTGAACTAATTAATTGATGAGTGGACAGGAGAAACTTGACATCACTTGCAGGTAATATCTCATAATACTTGTGACCGATCTGAAAAAAAACAATTAAATAAAGTATCGATCCACCTGGGCGTTCTTTCACTATGCAAACGAAAAGCTTCTTGGAGAGTCCCAAAGTTAAGAGGAGGTGTCATAATGTTTAGATTTTCTGTTGAGGAGGTAAGCCTTGATTTAACACCACATTATCAACAACAAGGTTTCATTCAAAATGAGAGTGGAGTTTTGCCCAATTTGAGCGTATAAACACAATTTTTTTAGTTATGCTCATTCCCTAGGCTCGTGAACTACAATTTAGAGGATACATTGATGTGTATGCAATCATGGAAATGATCCATCAAAAATTCACCAGAAATTCCTTTCATTAATGTCTCTGCATCGACTTTCATTTCTTTGATCTTTTTTGTTCAAATCTTTCAACTTAATGAGGAAAGCAATCAATCAGTTTCTGATGATTTGGGGATTGATCTCCCTTATTGAGGAATACTAATGATATCCAAGATCGATATCGTGTTCAATATTATTCTAAACCGATTACCATATTTACGGTGCTCTACTTAAATCCCATACATCGTTAGAGGAAAGAAATTTAACAAGATTCTGGCAAAAGGTGGTAAAAACAGCGGGATACACAGTAATTGAAAACTTCCACAAAGAGGATCTCATCAATGAAGAGACACCATGTTATCCATGAATAAGATCGCTTAGATTGATTCTGAGAATCGCAATAGAACATTCAGGAAATAATCACCTTGAATGGTCATGGGAAACACTCAACTGCCTGAAGATTTATTAAGATAATGATCAATCCCTACAAAGATTGGAATGTCCAGGTGTACAAAGAAAATGGTTGTGTTCAATCTTCCCCAAAATATATGAAGTCAAAACATTTTATCAAATGTGATTCCCTCCACGATGTATGTTCACTAAATGGTTATGTAACAACCAATTAGAACTGTTAGTCCAGTCGTGCATGCAAGAATCTTAGGGATATGGACCATGGGAGAGATGAAAGGAATATGTTGCAGTGCAAGTTGTCTCTAGCATGGTGAGTTTGTATGTAGGTTTTCACTCCATATCGAAAGAATGAAGGTGATGAAAAAATGATTTTGATGGAATAATTGTAGGCTAAGGAGGAAGGCTAGATATGGCATCAAAACTAGAAATGGACCAGACCGGAATTTAAAAATGAGAAGATTGTAGGAATGAAACCGTTCAATCACTGTTACAACAAAAATGTCATTGTTTCAGTATATAAAATTTCGTTGTAACATGTAAAATTTTCGCTGTAACACCATGTAAAATTTTCACTGTAACAGAATGTAAAATTCAGTGACTGTTTCAGCATGTAAATACTCAGCTTTGTTTTTTATTATTTTCTAATGCCACTATTTTTTTATTGTTTGTAGATCTGCAAATTTAAAAAAAAAAAAGCAAAATGGAACAAATTGCAAATGAAAAACAGATTCGGGCATTTTTTCATAGTGAGCAACTAAAATTCTTCCTGAAATCAATTTAGACATCCTATTTTCTAATCCTCGTGATCGCTCAAAGTGTGGAGGAGAGCATACTTATTCTAAGTAAAAGAAAAAAACTAAAAATAAAAACCTACCTACTCTATAATAATTAGAATTAAAAATTAGTTATGTGTAGGAAAATTTCCAGTGGATAAATTCATGTAACAGTAACAATAATATGTTCAGTGGTAATTTTTCAAATGAATAATGGAAATATTCGAGAGTGAATGAATTTAGTTGCTGTGACTGCAAAATTTCTAAATAAAAATAAAAAAATGGATCTAATCGAGTACTTACCTGGAACCATTGCTCGATATAGCTTTAATAGGCATTGTTTCCCTCCTTCAGATCGTGTTGCATCTCCTCATTTTCCTCTTGGATCTCTTTCTCCTATAATTTTTCTTCATTAAATGTGAGGGATCCCTGGAATATTGATTCCTTGTTCACTACTGGAGGAGTAATTAATCTCGTGGATGCTGTCAATATCTCGTCTTCATGAGAAGAGGAGATATCGACTTTTAAAAGGATTTGAGTGAGATGTTCCAAGATTAAAATCATAGTTAAATCATATTAAAAAAGGGGTTCTTAGAGCACCCAAATCAAAATAAAAAAATTGAAAATCACACTTGTTGAAACACATGAAAACCTCTTCATAGTTGCAAAAATTGAAATTGCAGAAATTTAAAGTCACACTCTACATGCTATGTCCTAAATGAGGTCGACGTCTTACCTCAGATTTAGGAATACATTGGTAGGGAGAACATGAGGAGTCTCCACTCAAGTAGCTGAAATGACCCCTTACTAACACATGCAGACACACTTGCGGGAATCAAAATCTTCACTTATGCTTGCAAGAATTGAAACACTCCCTACATGCCTGTACCCATATGTCACCTCAGAGTTAGAAGCATGACTAATCACACTTGCATGAAAATTCAAACTAAACTTCAATCCATCGTGCTTCCTCGGAAACGACACCAAAATGTTAGGCATAAATATTGTCGTTTAATTCCATTGTAGTACTTGCCCAACTATTTAATTTGTCAATCCGAGGTTCATAGGCTTATGAATCACATGCATTATATATGTAGGATTGAAGTAGAAGTAATCGAATCTAAATTGCTGAAATAAAATTTATCTAGCAAAGCATTGAAAGACTAACTAGGAAAGCAAGAAATTAATCTAGGAAATCAATACAACATGTGAAGAGTTGAATGACAAAAGACATATGTGAGCTCACACAATAATGCTATCTCAAATTACATTACAAGAATCAAATCATGAAAGCATGAAAAATGAGATAATACAAATCAAAGCTAAGAATCCCCTTCTAAGACTTCAAGCTAATCTCGGTCTAATCTCTCATCTCTAACTCCCCTAAATGAAGAGAGAACACTCCCTTTTATACATGAGAGCCTTGGAGATAAGATAAGAGTCTCATAATTATAGATCCACTATTCTCTCAACCACTTTCCTATTATCACAAGATATGATTCCTTCAAATCCTCCACACATCTCTCACAAGATATGCCATCAAAATCTCCATGATCTTCTCCTTTGAATATGCTTGAATGATTGTCCCAAATATTCTTCAAATATTCAAAGCTTGAAGATGAAATTCGAATTTGAGTCTAGGTGGTAATATTTGACTTGGTTGAAATATTCAAATATACCTGTACACATCATAAAACTCATCAAACCTTGAGATATAATGAAAATGTGTTAATTTCTAATATTGAATCACAAATTCACTTATAATACTAAAATGAATAAAGTGGAAAAAAATAATGTGAAAACCAAATGTATTTATGAAAATGGTATGATGGAAGGTTAATGGGACGATGAAATGTAAGGAATAGTGAAGGGAAATGATCCAGGAGTATCATAAGCACGCCAGCAAAGAAAAGCACAAAGACAAAGACAGTTGGATATGCACCAACGCAAATTTTGAAAATGTTTTAAATTTAAATGAAGAGACATTAATGTAATAGTTGGGAGACGTATTTACATTTATGTTTTGGATATTGTAAACAGATCTTGAGCATTGCTCACATCTGTCGGATAAAGAGGCATTTATTGTAATTGATGAAAAGTTGTTGTAGATTTTATTTCATATTAGATAGCTTGCAGCGTAGGAGGGAAAAACGGATAGAAAGACACCCTTGATTGTATCTTTGTATCAGTTGATTAATTTGTAGAGTTGTAGAGAGTAAGAACACAGAGGAGAACTCATGTACAGGAACACTTGAGTTAATATAAGAAATCTTTGACACAATTTTATGGTGTTATTATGCTTATTGTTTGCATCTGTTGAATGATATGTACACAGTTGCTTATATTCTCAATTTATGCATTTGTTTCAATGATGTGTTGTGTGTATGATTTCATGTTAAAGGTATGAATTCAAAGAGAAGGGAAGAATGAGTTTCAAATTCTTGCAAGGAGTGAACGTCTGCAAGGTGTGCATTGGCAGAGTTCTAAGTTTTATCTTAGGAAAATCAGGAGAGATATCATTGTTCTCATACTAGCAGAAGTGCAGGATAACATAGAGACGTGCAAGGTGTGCACAGGAGGGCTAGAATCTTAGAATTTGTCATTCTAGGGAGAGGATTGAAGGACTGTTGTTCCCAAGAGTGCATAGAGTCGAAGGGTCAAATAACTAGAGGTTAGTTGCAAATGAAGCAAGGTGTGAATGCAGGAATTCTTTAAAGTCAAGGATTCTCAGGAGAATCGAAGCTCAGAAGGGATAGAACCTTTGAAGTGTTCAAAAGGGGATGAAGGTCGAGGTCGCCCATAAGAGAGAAAGTTCATAAGGATTGACGCCTGAGTGTTTGGCAAAGGAGTAGTGAAAATAGAAAGAATGGTGGAAACGCTTCTAGGGGAAGTGTTGATCTACTCTAGGCCATTGGATCTAGTTAACCAGCAAGGGAGATAAGGCTGGGAGTTGTTAGGTGTTAGAAGCTCAAGAGGAATAGTGGTTGTTGGATTTGGATCAATAGGAACCATTGATCTTGTGCTTGAATTTCATGTTTCAAAATTTAGGAAGTGGAAGAGGTTGTGACTCGGAGTTGAGAGTCGTGAACCCCCGATTCGTGAAGTCTCGATAGAATCAGGACTGCCAGATGATGGGGAGCTCAGAGCCATTGATCTGTGGTAGGGGGTTGTCACGATTTCGGAAGTTGGCGAAAGGATTTTCTGCATAGCAAAATGCTGATAAGGGAAATATCAAAGTATCAAAGTGCTAGGGCCCCAGTTCATAGTCAGAGGTCATATAAGGAAAATTCAAAGGGAGGATTCAAGGACCCACTAACCTTTTCGGGGTTTTAGGGATTGAAGAGATAGGAGAACTCAGATCTGGGATCGTGAATTCGCGAAACATGAAGTACCCTTTCGGGTGAAGTACGTGGTCATATTAGTGATCACGAGTGAGTGAGTTGGTGCTTGGTGCTTGTTTGTATAGGTGTAACTCATAAGGACCTATGGATACACACTTGTGTGTCTATGGGATTTCCTGTAGGGAAGTCAAACAGTCAATCCGAATCAAGGGGAAGATAAAGAACTATTTTAATTCTAGGAGGTCGCATAGGGGTGTTGTGTCAGAGTGGTATCAAAGCCTTACAATTTATTTTTGTTTTCTAGGGGGAACAAATTGACACAATGTCGCCCAGAAGAGGAGAAAGACCAATGCCCGATCCAAATTTGGAAAGGGAGATGAGAGAACTCTGTGCTCGATTGGATGCTATGGAAACAACATAGAGATGGAGAATCGATGTTGGAGATGTCAGTGAAGCTGAAATAGAAAATGAGGCTAGAGTTGAAGAAAATATTGTAGTCGAAGATGCTACAGAAGAACGTCTATTCAGAGTTGTTACAAGAATAGGTGCCAGAGAAAAAATGGACATTCTGATGTATGAAGGAAACTTAGACGTTGAAGAGCTACTATAATGGTTTAGAGCTCTGGATAAATACTTCGACTATGAGGATGTAGAGGAATATAATAATCTTAAACATGTTGTCACTAGACTGAAAGGTCATGCAGCCCTATGGTGGGATGAACTACAGGCTGACAGGCGTTGCAAAAGAAAGCAAAGAATCAAAATATGGGATACAATGGTTGCAAAAATGAAAGGCAAGTTTATACCCAGAGACTACCAGATAAATTTGTTTCAAAGAATGTAGAACTTGAGACAGAAAGGGATGACAGTGAAAGAATACATTGAGGAGTTTTACAGGCTCAACATCAGAGCTGGTCATCATGAAAGTGATGATGAAAAGGTTGCTAGATATATGAATGGTCTGAAATGTGATATTCAGGATGAGATGAACATGATCACGATAAGGAATGTATAAGATGCTTATCAAATGGCCCTAAAGGTGTTATTGGATAAATCGGTAGGTGTAGACACTAATTGATCTCCCTAGATCCACCTAGATCTAGAACAAAACACACCAGAACATGACGCTTTCCTCAAGTTTTAAATATTGAATTTACTAACTAAATAGGGATAGGTAACATAGCATTTAAATGACGCTTCCTCTCACCATCACCATCCTAGCTCCATTCCAACGCTCATACAATGATGATCCTGCAAAAGAACACAACCAACCAAAGTGATAGTAATAGCATAAACTCAATATAAACCTATGTATGTGATCAAGGAATCATACAATAAAACAGAACAAGATTTAAAGGAATGAATTATATTACTGTATCATATTAAATGTGAAAGAGAGATTACAACCATGGCCTTGATGTCGTAATGTCCCTTCCAACTGTCCTTCATTTCCCACACACTTCCACTCCAATAATTTTGAGAGCATAGATATGATAATATTCACAGTCTATCTTGACAAAGTGGCTCATCTAGACAAGCTAACAATCTCCAAAGCTCAATCCAATCCAAGCTAATCCCAAAAGCTAAATTTCTCCATGAGAGATCCTCTCCTTTTATAAGTTGAAGAGGATAAGATGAGGAGGTTAGGATGATCCAACTAAATAATGAAAGAGAGTAAGATCCAAACCATTCAGATGCCACCTCACCATGGAATTTTCTCCTTCTAGAAGCATCAAGGAGATGCTCGTTTTTCCCACATATGAGCATTTTCGCACCCTTCCTATAGAGAAACCTATGAACACTTCGTGACCTAGCTATGGTGCAGCCTGTGAAAATAAAGCATTTTCGTACCCTACCTATATATCAACCTGTGAACATCCTCTTTAATAGGGGTTTTACAAAGGAGAATGCAACTTCTTTTCTCAGGAAAAGTTCTTCTCCCTTCTTTCTTCAGAAACTCAGGCCATTGACCCCTCTGAAGGCAACATATAGGTTTACATCATTAATGGTGATAGGGATGTCGAAAATAATGTGTAATATAAGGTTGAAGAGAAATTGGCCCGAAAGCAAGGTCAAAGAGGTCGAGGTCGAATTCAGAGCAGAGGTAAAGCAACTGCCTAGGACAGAACTCAAAATGCCAAGGAAGAAGAAAAGAAACCTCATACCCACTCTAAAAGAGGAGGAAATTCACAGGGGAGACAGTATGCTGACATAAACACTTTTCCGCGAACAAGAGGAAGAGGAGGAGGCACAGGATGTGAGACAAAATGTTTTTTCTGTGGAAATAATGGACACAAGTCTTTTGAATGTCCTTATCAGAAAAGAGATGGAGGCTAAACTCACATTTTAGAAGCGCTGAGGCAAAATGTTGAGGCAGATAATGTAGAGGGTGGAAGATCCTTAATGATGCGGAAAATTCTCTTGAAACCATAGAAGGAAATAGAAAATTGTGTCCAAAGAAACAGTTTGTTCAAAACTGCTTGCAGGACCAAGTAGGGTATGCAAGGTAATAGTGGAAAGTGGAAGCACAGATAATCTAGTATCGACAGAAATCATGGGAAAGATGGAATTGTAGGTTGTTGCAGATATGAGCCCATATAAAGTCTCGTGGTTACAAAAGGGACATCAGCTAACTGTCACTAAACAATGTCTAGTTGAATTTAACATAGGGGGATATAATGATGAAATCATGTGTGATGTTATTCCCATGGATGCCTGTCATCTTTTTTTGGGGAGAACGTGGTAATATGAAAAAAATGTTGTTCATGATGGGAGAAAGAACACATACACCTTGGATAAGAATGGTAGGATGCATATGTTGTTGCCAATTAAAGACAAGGAGGCAAAAGAGGAAGCCAAAAATACAATACTTCTAATGAGTCAGAAGGAACTTCTTGATGAATTCAAGAAAGAAGAAAACATGCAGTTTGCGATCATAAGAAAACTAAGAGTCATCTTGATGAGTACCAAGATAAATGATCTACCTAAGGAAATTCAGGAACTGCTAGAAGAATTTGCTGACATAGTAGTAGATGAATTACCTTGTTCGTTTCCACCCATCAGGAGCATAAGTCATCATATTGATATTATACCTAGAGAAAGTTTACCAAACAAGGCAACGTACAGATTGACGTCGCAGGAGAATGAAGAAGTCAAAAGACAAGTCTAGGATTGGGTGGGCAAAGGATTGGTTAGAGAAAGTTTGAGTCCATGCATTGTACCTACAGTGTTAAGTCCGAAGAAGGATGGTGGTTGGAGAATGTGTATAGACTCGAGAGCCATAAACAAAATCACTATCAAGTACACATTTCCTTTACCTTGGATGGATGACTTGATGGATTGCTTGAGTGGAGCAAAGTGTTTATCCAAAATTGATTTGAAAAGTGGATATCATCAGATTAGAATGAGGGAAGGTGATGAATGGAAGACAACATTCAAGATGAATGAAGGACTGTATGAATGTCTTGTCATCTCATTTGGTTTGACGAACGCACCAAGTACATTTATGAGATTAATGAATGAAGTCTTGAGAGATTTCATTGGGAAGTTTGTAATCATGTATCTTGATGATATACTGATATTCAATAAGTCTAAAGGAGAACATCTCGAGCATTTAGATGCAGTGATGAGGAGATTGCAGAAAGAGAAGTTGTTGATCAATTTGAAGAAATCATCAATCATGAAGACAAAACTCATTTATTTGGGTTTTGTAATGTCTTTGAACGAATTGAAGAGGGATCCTGAGAAGGTAAAAACAATCAGGGATTGGCCATCACCAAAGAGTATCTTTGAAGTCAGAAGCTTCCATGGATTCGCTAGTTTTTACAGGAAGTTCATCATAAATTTTAGTGCGATATGTGCACCTATGATGGACAAAGTCAAGAAAAGACACAAATCTTTTCATTGGACAGAGGAGGTAGAAAAAGTTTTAAATTGTTGAAGGAGAAGATAACAGGACATCCAGTTCTGGTTCTACCAGATTTCAACAAGACATTTCAAGTGAGATGTGACACAAGTGGATTTGCGATTGGAGCGGTATTAAGCCAAGACAACAGGCTAATTGTATACTTCAGTGAGAAACTTAATGAAACCAAGCTAAAATATTCCACGTATGACAAGTAATTTTATGCAGTCATACAGGCATTGAAGAAATGGAGGCATTATTTGGTCCCACAAGAGTTTGTCTTGTATATCAATAACCATGCTTTACAATTCATAACTCAATAGGAAAAATTGAACCAAAAGCATGCAAAATGGGTTGAATAAATGTAGAATTTTACTTTTTCTATAAAGCATATTTCTGGAACTGCTAACAAGGTTGTTGATTCTTTGGGTAGGAAATCTTTGATTCTGTAGGATTTCAAAGTGAATACCTTAGGTTTTGATAACCTCAAGGATATGTATAGGGACAATTCATATTTTAAGAATGCTTATGAAGCATGCGAGAATCCAGTTCTCAGAGACATGATCCAATGGATCAAATATTTGATTTAGAATGGACTGTTATTCAAGGGAAATCAGTTATGTATTCTGAAGGGTTATATGAGAGAGAATATTCTGAAGGAAAAACATGGTGGAGGATTGGATGGACATTTTGTCCATGAAAAGACATTCATGCAACTGAATGGGTCATACTATTGGCCAGGGATGAGGACAGATGTCAAGAAATTCATGAATAGGTGCAGAACTTTCCAACACGCGAAGGGAGAGAGACATAATATAGGGTTGTATCAGCCATTTCCAGTACCAAAGAGGCTATGGGATGCAGTGAGCATGGATTTTGTGTTAGGACTGCCGAGGAAACATAGAGGTTTTGATTCAATATTTGTGGTAGTTGATAGATTTTATAAAATGGCACATTTCATTCCATGTCAGAAAACTAGTGACGCAAAACATGTTGCCAATCTGTTTTTCAAAGACGTTGTTAGACTTCACAGCTTACCCAAGATTATTGTATTAGACATGGATACCAAACCTGTTTGTCATTTATGGACAACATTATGGAAAAAGTTGGGGACTAATTTATATTTTAGCTCAGTATATCATCCTCAGATAGATGGACATACTCACATAGTAAATCGAAGCTTGGGAGATTTATTAAGGAGTTTGGTGGTTGAACATCACAGTCAATGGGATCAGATTTTGCCACAAGCGGAATTTGCATATAATGATTCACCAAAATGGAGCACAGGACAGATGCCATTCCATATCATGTATGGAATGGAACCGAGAGGAGTATCCGAGTTGGGAGACTTAGAGCAGAGAGAGTTCAGAAGTGCTAGTGCAAAGGATTTTGCAGCAAAAATGAAAGAACTTCACAACACGATTAAGGAGCGATTGCAAAACTCCAACCAGGAATATAAGTGTAGAGTAGATCAACATAGAAGAAAACTTCAGTTTGAAGTAGGTGATTTGGTTTTAGTGCATCTTAGAAAAGAAAGGTTCCAAACAAGAATGTAAAATAAGGTGAAGATGAAGAAAATGTGTTCGTGTAAGATCATAAGAAAGTTTGAATAAAATGCTTATGAGATTGAATTACCGGATGGGGTAGGAATATCACCCATATTCAACATAGAAGATTTGTATCCTTACAAAGCTGATCAAATAGAGATATTGGAGGATAAAAAAAAATTCCAATGGATTAAACAGAACTTTGTAGCTCAGAGGCCACAGATGGAAAAGATTATTGATCAGGAAGTCAAAAGAAAGACCCGAAGGAATACATATTTTGAATATTTACTCAAGTGGAAAGGACACCCGATTGAAAATGCCAGTTGGGAAAGTGAATCAAATATCCAAAGACATGGATAGATGGTGCAGGATCTCATGAACAGGGGATCATGAATTTTTTTTAGTTAAGGGAGTATGATGCAGGAGCATCGTAAGCACGTCATTAAAGAAAAGCACAAAGACAAAGACAGTTGGATATGCACCAGTGCACATTTTGAAAATGTTTTAAATTTAAATGAAGAGACATTAATGTAATATCTAGGAGACGTATTTACATTTATGTTTTGGATATTGTAAACAGATCTTGATCATTGCTCACATCTGCCGGATAAAGAGGCATTTATTGTAATTTATGAAAAGATGTTGTAGCTTTTATTTCATATTAGATAGCTTGTAGTCTAGGAGGGAAAAACTGATAGAAAGAAACCCTCGCGTGTATCTTTGTATCAATTAAGTAACTTGTAGAGATGTAGAGAGTAAGAACACAGAGGAGAACCCATGTACATGAACACTTGATTTTATATATGAAATCTTTGACTCAATTTTATGGTGTTATTGTGCTTACTGTTTGCATCCGTTGAATGGTATGTATACAATTGATTATATTCTTTGTTTATGCATTTGTTTCAATGTTGTGTTGTGTGTATGATTTCATGTTAAAGGTATGAAGTCAGAGAGAAGGGAAGAATGAGTTTCAATTGTTTCTCTTCCTGAAAATTCCTGCAAGGAGTGTAGTGAACATCCACAAGGTTTGCATTGGCGAAGTTCTGAGTTTTATCTCAGGAAAATCAGGAGAGATATCATTGTTCTCATACTAGAAGAAGTGTAGGATAGCATAGAGTCATGCAAAGTGTGAGAAGGTGGGTCATATTCTTAGAATTTATCAATCTAGGGAGAGGATTGAAGGACTGTTGTTGCCAGGAGTGCACAAAGTCGAAGGGTCAAATAACTAGATGTTATTTGCAAATGTCACAAGGTGTGCATGCAAGAATTCCTTAAAGTCCAGGATTCTCGGGAGAATCGAAGATCAGAAGGTATAAAACCTTTGAAGTGTTCGAAAGTGGATGAAGGTCGAGGTCACCCATAAGAGGGAAAGTTCATAAGGGTTGATGCCAGAGTGTTTGGCGAAGGAGTGTTGAAAATGGAAAGGATGGTTGAAACACTTCGAGGGGAAGTGTCAATCTACTATGGGCCATTTTTTCTAGTTAAATAACAAGAGAGATAAGGCCAAGAGTTTTTAGGTGTTAGAAGCTCAAGAGGAATAGTGGCCATTGGATTCGGATCAACAGGAACCATCGATCTTGCACTTGAATTTTATGTTTCGGAATTCGGGAAGTGGAAGAGGTTGTGACTCGGAGTCGAAAGTCATGAACCCATGATTCGTGAAGTCTCGATAGAATCAAGACCTTCAGATCGTGAGGAGATCAGAGTCATTGATCTGTGGCAAGGGGTTGTTTCATCGCAAAATGCCGATACGAGAAATCTTGAAATACCAAAGTGTTAGGGCCCCAGTTCATAGTTGGAGGTCATATCAGAAAAATTCAAAGGGAGGAGTCAGAGACCTGTTATCATTTTCAATGTTTTAGGGATTGAAGAGACAGGAGGACTCACATCTAGATCGTGAAGTCACAAAACCTGAAGTACCCTTTTGGGTAAACGTTGTGGTCATATCAGTGATCATGAGGGAGTGAGTTGGCCCTTGGTGCTTGTTTGTATAGGCGTAACTCATAAGGACCTGTGGATACACACTTGTGTGTGTGTGGGATTTCCTATAGGGAAATGAAAGAGTCAATCCGACTCAAGGGGAAGATAAAGAATGATCCTAAGATTGGGAGGTCACATAGAACCTGCTGAGGCAGGGGGAGCTGTGTCAGGAAAGGTGGATGAAAATGTGACATTTCTGAGTCCTAACAATATGTGTAATGACCCTTTCCTTATTACTATGAATAATCTCATAAATAAACCTAAACATTGGCTAAATTATAATTAATTATTAAATAACCTTAAGTTATTATAAGTTATTAATTAATTATTTTGATTATACTTAGCTGAAGTATGATTAAATCCTTGATTAAGGATTAATGAAGGAGTAATTATTAGATGAGACATTAAATGATTAAGTATTAGACTAATGGTTCGTGATTAATTGATTATTAATTAGAGTAATTGATTAATTATGTATTAAAATGGGGAAAATAAAATATGAGGTTAAATGGGTTACGTATCCCATAAGGGATAACGTAAMCCATAYRTAAAATAAGCATTAAGTAAAGGATAAGCCAATTTAATAGAAATAAATGTATGGATAAGGTTTGGTGGGGAGTGAAGGTTCGGGGCGGTGAAGGAGGCATAAGGGGAAGGAGGAGGATTCATTTTTGGGGGGGATATTCATTCATGTAGTCGAGGAGAGGAGATTTTGGGAGCTTGAGACAGAGTTAGAACAGTGGGATTTATAGTGCACACCGGGGCTGAGGGGTTTTGGGCTCGGAGGGCTAGGACGTCCGTAGATGTCCTAGGGCCAGGCGTACTGGTCGGTAGGGTGGCTGGTTTGGGGGTGTTCAAGCGAAGGTTCAAGCGAAGATTCAAGATGCTACAGATAATAGCATCAGAGACAGGTATTTAACTCAAAATTGTGAAGTGTTTACTTAAATTTAAATTGTATGCAAATTGTTATGTGAAATGTTATTTTATTTATCAAAATCTGGGAATGAATATGCTAGAGTAAGCAAATTTTTAGTAAGTTTCAAAATTCCGCTCTGTTTTAATTTATGGTAGCTTAAATGAAATCTTGGTTGTTACAATATGGGGACCATTATAATATTTTTCTTGTCAAATATGGGTCTAAAGAGATTGACCATGGTCATGGTAGGGAATAAATTGTTGGATTACTGAGAGGGAGGGTGAATCAGTAATAGAGGAATCTAATCCTTTTTAACCATATAGTGCAAGTTTTATATCAATGTAGCATTATCATCCAATATTTGCAGAGTAAATAAACAATGAACACATGAACAATCATACACATACACAATACACCAGTGTTTTTATGTGGAAACACAAATCAGGAGAAAACTACATAATTTTTTTTTCTTATATGTCTTGAAGAATTAGATCCATTGGAAGCACCAAATTCCTTTGTTTTCTAGATACAATTGGAAGGATAATCCAACCCCCTAGTTTCTCATGGTACAATTTGAGGGAATCTCCAACTCCCCAATTCTCTGGCTACAACCAGAAGGAGGCTACAACCCCCTATGTTCTCTGGCTACAAACCAAAGGTGGCTACAACTACCTATCCTTGCACTGTGCAACCACCCTAATGTAGAAGTAGAATGCTAGAACCACAGTCACACTATCACTTTGAGATACACTGGTGTAAACCTGTACCAATGACCTACAACCAACCTATACAATTTCCTTGCAATCAATCTGTACCTGAACTGAACGTGTATAAAAAAATTACAATAGGTACGCGGCCTGTAGTGTTGCAGCATGAGTATGTACATGCCCTATCTATTATGCATCCTATGTATATATGCAACTAAACTTATATGTAACCTTTCTATGCCTTCTAAAAACTAGGGTTTTCTTTCTCTTGAAAACTTATGACCCTCTGTAACTTTTTCACATAGATATGTAACCTGTCACTATATCCATATTGTATTTGTACCTTGTGCCTTTACCGAAAATATCTATATCTATATAGTCATGTGCCATGTAAGAGTCTTTAATCATGAACAAGTATAATATCTCTCACATGATCCAAACATCAAACCCTTTTTGGTATTCATCCTTTCAATACATCAACCACTTCAGAAATAAAAGCTCTCAACTATGTACCATAAGAACCCTTAGCCATATGCCAAGAAATACAAGATGTTCCACAACTCTAACAAGATGTATCAATGATATATTATACCATCACTATATTTCTGTAGATCTAACTTGTACAGAAGATTCCATGTAGCCACTAGTCTCTCTAGGGAGAATCCTCAAATCTCCATAACCATTTCACAAACATACATCAAAATCCAACTATTCATAGAAATAAGACATACCTTTTGAGCCAATGGATAGATCCGATGTATTTGAGCACTGTACACCTTCCTGGGATATTGATCTGAGAATATAGAACCTTTTCATATTCATCTTCTCAACTTTCCATGTCTTTAATCACATGTACGCACCCTAATACACTATGATCCTGCGTAAGTACGCACCCTAATACAATGTCAGCCCATGTACGCCTAAAAAATTATTGTTTTTTAGTATTCGTTGTAATTCTGAAACTTTCGCAGTCAACCCTTTGTACTACCTCAGAATTTCCCAACTTCAAATGGATAAATGAGTACTTGCAATAATCATTACACAAAAAAAGGATATTAAATGTGTTCAAGTGTGATTAAATGAGAGAACCTTGCCTCTTATTTATGCTTTCATTTAGCATCCCACTTTCCTTATTTTAGGGAGTTCTCCATTAACTTTATTATTTAAATAATTTCTTTTGCAAACACTTTGACTTTTTAGGGCTTCTAGATGAGTCATTAGGGTTCTCCAACTTCACATGGCCATAAATTTCTAACCACGAGGAATTATGTGATGTTCTACATACCATCGGAAATGGCATGACATGTAATATCCATATAGCATAGTATTACATGAAAATATATCAAAACTCATACCATTATCCATTAAACAAACTTGGGTCCATTAACCAAACCTTTGTTCTACCATAATTCACTATCAGACTTTCTTCAAGGGTTGGCATCAATGACAACCGACCCAATTAACCAACAATATCGGCCATTGGAATTGATTGCAAGACTCTGATGTAATAATTTAGTCATACCACTCATTCTTCCCTTGGAACCATGCCTCTGTCCTCTCCATCTCTATGACCAAGTCTCCCTTTGGAACCATGCATCTGTCCTCTGCATCTAATAAATCTCTCCCCCTTTGTCATCAATGGCAAAGGTATCTTTCCATTTGGGGTTTCTCCCCTTAATTAAACTATCTGATCTCCCAGCTTGAATTGCCCTCTCTATGGTGCTTCCTCATGTACATCTAAGACATATAAGATAAGTATTCAAAAATATTCATTTTGGAGTAGAAATAAGAGTGTCTAGTGAAGATACTCAAAGTCTCCCCATGGAAGTGGTTTTGTAAAGATCCCTGCCACTTGTTCTTTTTTTCCCACATATTCAACTCTGATGTTCTTTTCTGCAACCTATTCCTGTAGAAATTCATGGTAGCTGCAGGAGGTATTTACCTCCACGTGTAAACCTGACGAGGATAGAATACTCTGGGAAGTAAGAAGAAACCCTAATGAGTTGGCTAATAACCCTAGAAGACTTGTCGGCTAAAGAAGATAATTTGTATTAGGTTATTAGCTTCCAATAGAAGAAGTCATACATAAATAATAATATATACTGAATAGATAGATACCCAGAATGAGAAGTCGGCCTAGGTAGTTAGCCATAATTAGTATAAATACAGGAGGCCAGTTCTCATTTTGGCAGGCAATCTTGGAATTACAGAGAAGCAACTTCTGGGCACTACAGTGCCCAGTCTTGTGTGTAGGTTTGAGGAGAGCTTCCATTGTAGTTGCTGCAGCTAGTAGATCATGTTTGGCTTGGACTATATCTTGGTTAGGGTTTGGACTATCTGATCAAATCTTATTGGTGCGTTATCCTTGGGGAAAGGAGCGCTATCCTTGTTTGGCTATCTAGCCCAGGGTTTGGTTCCGGAGTGATTCTCTATCAAGGTTAAGGTTCTCGGAGGGTGGCTTCAGCCTATGGTTGGGTGACAATAGAGATATTGTCAATGGTAAAATGAGCACATCCATTATATTCTAAAAAGTTATCGGCCCACACCTCCTTCATTCAGTCTAATCACTGGAAGGAAAACATAGCCATAAGGATATTAAGCTCGTTGAAGAAACTATCACTAGGGTTTCTAGTAGGAACAGTGACAAAATAATTGTCTCTAGGGTTACTAGAAGGTGCAGTTGTAGAAACCCTAATCCTCTCATTGAGAACCTTAAGTGAAAAGATTCACCTAATCTCCGGACAGATCAGTGCGCCCTAGCCTAGCACATTCCCTGGTACTCTCAGCAAGCCAAGACGTCAAGTTTGATTTTGTGGTCAAATATAGGGTTTAACCAAGCCAAAGAAACCATGACTTATTCTATTAAGTCAGAGAACAAGTTATATGGAGCATCTAACTTCATAGCGTGGAAGACACGGATTGTCCTCATCCTTTCCAAGAATAAAGTGATGGATATCGTGAAAGGAAAGATTGTGGAACTAGAGTTTGAAGAAGGAAAAGAGAAGGAACCACAAAACGTTGTAGTTATGGAGAAGTTCAAAGACAGTGACATAAATTCCATGAGTATCATAGTGGACTCTATAAAATACCACTTGATACCCTACATCTCCCATCTTGACTCATTGCAGAAGATGTAGGATTCCCTAACAAACCTCTTCTCATTCAGAAACATTGTACAAATAATGAGTCTGAAAAATGAGCTCCATGACATGAAGATGAATGATGATAATAGCATAACATCATACGTTGTGAGAATCTATCAGTTAAGAGATAAAATACAAGATATTGAATAGATCACTTCAAAGAAGGAATTAGTAAATGTAGTTCTCAATGATCTTCCCAAGACGTGGGATGCATTTGCCACAGCATGAACAAAAGGAAGGAAAAAACACGAAGCATCAGTTGCCGAAGAAAAGGAACATACAAAGAAGACTAAGTAGGATGAAAAAGACTTCTTCTTCTAAAGATAATAATACTCTTCTTATTTCTTGTACATATCTTGTTTGTATCATCTATGTACATATATTGTATATCTATCTCTTGAAAGATAATGTGTTCCAAGAAGAACTATAGCTATGGAATAAAAACAAGATAAGGATTGATATCATTAGATAATACACATGAAAGGATGAAATATGTCAAACAAATCATGTGGAATCTATTGCAAGACAAGATGAATAAATCACGAAGAGACTTAGAAGAAGCAAAGACAAAAAGAAGTCAACAATCAAGAGGAAATTAGAGAAAGACTTATAATATTTTGTAGAAAACAACAAGATGAAAGAATGGACTCTGTTAGGCAAAGAGAGCCAATTATATATTGCAGAAGACAATAAAAGATGTAGATGGAAGCATGGACTCTGTTAGATGGAGGGAGCCAATTATATGCACTCATACATGAAGCAAGGATTAGGAGGGAGCTAATCCTATGATCCGTTGAAGATGATGAAGTATATATTCATGGTAGCAGCCATGAAAGACAATAGATGTTTAGTTCAACCTCAAAAGAAGTCTTCTTTGAAGAGAAGAAGTATCCCTTGTTGTCCATCCACATCCGTGATCCTATGATGAAAGTAAGAAATGGAATATTTAGGGCATGGAATCTATAAGAAACTCCATGGACCCAAGAGATAAAGAAAAACATCAGGAAGAACATGAAGATTCCAAGAAATAAAGAGAAACCAGAACAACCAGTCTTTGCATCAAGAATCACAAGATTACCAGCCTGATATGAACTCACTAAAAGAAATCAAGCAGAATAAATGAAAGTCGTGATGAAGAATAGTGTATGGAAGACTTATGAATGAATGCATTGCAAGATCTATAACTAGAGGTTCTCCTAGATGGGGGGAGAAGACTATGATCATTACTTGTTCCAGTAAACATACCTCTACATGAGTCATTATATCATCCGCAACGTCCATGAGTTGGATTTCTACATCAGATAAATGTAAAAATTGTTCTCCAAAGAAATTGAGAAAAGAGCATATGAAGAGCAATCTCAAGGCTTTGAGGAATACCAGAAAGAGACCCTTGTATGCAGATGGAAGAAAATAACTTGGTGGAGAACTTCCAGTGCACAACATAAGCATGGTGAAGATTTCCTATAACAAGATATTGTATCAAGATGATTACTCAAAAGATCAAATCTCATGATGACAAAAGAAGTGCCACATGGATATGTTCCAGTTTTCCAGCAATGATATACTCTATTGATCATAGCTACATGAAGCCTTCAAAGAAGACCAATGCTCCAGAACGAAGTACATTTGAAATAAAGCATTACATTATCCATGATGAAGATGAGAAAGGAGAAAGAGGTTCTCAAATACATATCTCCACAGATGAGAAGATAAGAAGACATTTTGGTAAATCTTCCATCTAAGATGAAAGAGTTTTCGTACTCAAGCTGGAGCTCGTGGAGACGACTTCCTTATTGAAAAAGGAATATATGACTCCCAGGTTGAGAGGGATCATTGAAGTATTATTAATTGATGGAAAGTCAATTTTCAGTTCGAATAATGGTCTAGGATGGGAAAATTATTTCCTGTTTGGAAAGTGGATTGAGATTTCTAATGGATAGGGATTTCCCATTATGGTTAACATGGTAAATGGTCCAGATTCCTGATGTACCATAGACAATGACTTCCCATTGTGGTTAACATGGGGAGTGGTCTAGGGAATTCTCTCTTCTTGAGGGTTACTCAAGAAGACTGGTCCACCTCGCCGGACAACGATTTGTCATTGTGGCTAACATGAGGAATGGTCCATTTTGGAGGTTGGTACATGAAATTCTTTTCCTCTTGTGGTTAATAGAGGAAATGGTTC
>ML782843.1:325665-339397 GCA_009831015.1 Picea engelmannii
CTCCCTAACCTACTTCCATCTCCATTCCTATCCTTCCTCTGCTAGACTATCTTGGAGCGTCAACTATATTGACCTAAATCCAAATAGAACCCATAAGTGGAAGTGTCGCTATCTCGACCAAGCTTCCCTAGTAGGCATCTGATAGTCATCATCACACATCTCGGGGAGCATGAACTAACACTGTCCTCCCATGACTTCAGGTTTCGGAGGATACATGGTGGGAAATGCCTCCACCCCTTCTAACAGGACTATGGTCTACACCCTACAATGGAGGATACACGGTGGGAAATGACTCCACCCCTCCTAACAAGACTAGGGTCCACACCCTACAATGGAATACATAGTGGCACCATGTTGCTAGAGGTTTTGTCATCGTTTATTCGGTTTTGGGCAGTGTCATCACCTGAAATCATGCACTGGTCCACATATCATAGCAATGCATCCAAACCAATATAATTTCACATACAATATTCATACCATAATGTTTCATGGCTAGTGTTCATAATATCCACTTTCATCATCTTTATCCTTTGGCTATTTCATAGCCCATAACCTGCAGATTAGTCTGTAACACAAACTCATACATTTCTATGCATTATCATCATGTAATTGCATACTATCATCATTTCAATTTGGTCTCCCTATACCGATAAATTAACATCAAAGTTTTCTAGTTAGAAATAGATCTCATAATATCCCATAATTCAATTTCGACACCCACTCATAAGACTATCATTTACCCAAAATAGATTGCATCATATCCAACATTATCTTAATAGCATTTAAACATTCATTAAATTCACATTCTCACATTATGTTGCATCATATACATCATCATTAATAACATTTAAACATTCGTAAAATTTACATTCACCTAATAGATCGCATTACATACATCATTATCAATAACATTTAAACATTCCTAAAAGTTCATAAATTTTAAAGTTTAAGTGTATCACTTAATAGTTTCACTGTGAATAGAAAATAAAGTATATAGGCCTTAGGTAATCCTGGTTGTCTAAGTCAAAAGGTGGTGTTACATACACCCCACCTTCGAGAAACATGTTCTCGAGGTGGTCAAAATAGTGAGGGCCAGTCTCGCTGTAGTGTTTCGACGTCTTCCCAAGTAGCAAATCCTAGACTATACTTGTCCCACTGGACATTAACTTGGTCTACCAGACAGTTCATGAGTTGTTGGACTCCACGTTCCAATATGCATAACGGTTCTACCGTGAGGGTTCCCACGTCCGATACTTGAAATTCCTTCCAATTTAGTTAATGTGATACATCAACAACATAATGACGTAAAAAAGATACATGAAATACATTATGAGTTTTATGCAAGTGGGCTGGCAGTACGAGACGATATGCAATGGGTCCAATTTTATCCTGGATCCTGAATGGTCCTATAAATCAAGGTGACAACTTTGTCCCCTTCCTGAACCATATGGTACTCTTATTAGGCCTGATACGAATGAAAACCTGGTCTCCCACTTCATAACTTCAGTCGGTCTTGTGTGCATCCGCATAGCTTTTCTTCCTATCATGTTCTTCCTTTAGTCTCTGCCTAATCTAAATCACATGTTCCTCCATTTCTTGAATCAATTCTGGCCCAACTGTTACTCTGCCTTCTAGTCTATCCCAACTCAATGGCATTCTGCATGGCCTCCCATACAAAGCTTCGTAGGGTGGCATTCCAATGGAACTATGATAACTGTTATTGTAGGAAAACTCTACCAAAGGTAGGTACTTCTCTCACTGGGTTTGATTATCCATTACATACATCCTAAGCATTTATTCCATGACTTGATTTACTCTCTCAGTTTTCCCATCTGTTTCAGGATGATAAGCTATGCTTAAATTCAATTGAGTCCCCAACGATGACTGTAAACTTGTCCAAAACCTAGAAGTGAATCTGGAGTCCCTATGTGAAATGATCTTCTTAGGTATCCTGTGCAAATGGATAACCTCACTTACAAACACACGTGCCACATCAGTGACATCGTAAGTGTCTCTAACCGAAATGAAATGAGCACTCTTGGTTAAATTATCCACTATCAAAAGAATGGCATTGTGTCTAGGAGATGTGAGCGGAAAACCCACAACAAAATCCATAGAGATGACTTCCCATTTGGACATAGGAACATCATGTGGTTGTAGGAGGCCTGTCGGGTGTTGGTGGTCGGCTTTCACTTGTTGACACTCTAGGCATTTGGTGACAAAATGGACTACATCGCACTTCATTCCTACCAAAAAGAAGAGCTTCCTCATATCTGCGTACATCTTCTTCACACCTAGATTCACACAATAAAGTTCTCTATGGGCTTCCTTCAGTATGATGATTTGAATATCCCCATTCTCAGGGATGTACATCGTTCCTCGATATCTTAACAGACTGTATGTTTCCAGACTATATCCTTCATAGTTTGGATCTAACTGCCTCCTTCTCTAGAGGTTTGAAGTAACCTTTAAATACCAACTGTCTCCTGGGAGTTGTGTCAACACATGTTCCCTCAGATTGACCTTTAAGGTTACCATGGAGAAGATACGTGGTCTCCTACTCAAGGCATATGTGACCACATTTTCCTTTCCCTTTATGTATGAAATACAAAAATCATACTCACTCATAAACTCACTCCATCGCCTTTTCCTGGCATTCAGATCTCTTTGAGTGAAGAGATGTTTTAAACTTTGATGGTCTATTTTGAGCTCAAAGCTTCTCCCAACAAGATAGTGCCTCCAAAGTTTCAGAGCTAGCATTACAACTTCCAACTCTAAATCATGAGTCACATATAACTCTCCGTGCTTCTTCAACTTCCTTGATGCATAGGCTATCACTCCTCCATCCTGCATTAACATGCCCCCAACCCTTGCTTTGAGGCATCCGTGCAAACTGTGAAGTCCTTTTCCATATCCGACACTCGTAGAATTGGCGCATTGGTTAGTAACCTCTTAAGCTCAATGAATGCACTATCACATTCTTCTGTCCATTCATACCTAACCCCCTTGCATTGCAAAGTGGTGATGGGTTTCACTATTTTTGAGAATCCTTCTACAAATCTTCGGTAATAACCTGCTAGCCCCATGAAGCTTCTCACCTCATGGGCATTTTTTGGCACTGGCCACTCCATAATGGCCTTTACCTTTTTTGGGTCGACAAAGATTCCTTCACTGGAAATGATATGACCTAAATAGTGGATCTCTTTCTGGAAGAAGGAACACTTCGACAACTTCCCATACAATTTGTTCTCTCTAAGGCAGGACAACACTATTTGCAAGTGTTCCTCGTGTTCTCTTTCATTCTTGGAATAGATGAGGATGTCATCTAAAAAGACTTGTAAAAAATGGTCTAAGTACTTCCGGAATACACCGTTCATGAGGCTCATGAATACTTCCGGCGCATTGGTCAATCCGAAAGATACTACAACAAACTCGTAATGCCCAAACCAAGTTCAGAAGGCAGTTTTTGGGATATCACCTTCCTTAATCCTTAAGTGATGATACCCTGATCACAAATCGATCTTTGAGAATACCGTTGCTCCTTTCATCTAATCGAAGAGGTCATCTATTCGCGGCATTGGGTACCTATTTTTCACTGTAGCATGGTTCAAGTCCCTGTAGTCTATACATAGCCGTAAGGATCTGTCCTTCTTCTTTACAAAAATTACCGGCGCACCCCAGGGTGAAACACTGGGCCTTATTAGCCCTAAGTCCAATAACTCTTTCAACTGCATTTGCAATTCACAAAGTTGCAGTGCTGTCATCTGATATGGAGTCTTGGATATTGGTTCTGCACCATGTTTTAGCTCAATAGTAAAATCAAGCTCCCTCTCAGGAGGTAACCCGTGTAACTCGTTCGAAAAAACATCCTGAAATTATGACAATACCTGGTACTGATCCAATGAGGGTCCCTTCCTTTCATTTGTTGCTTCCACTATATAAAGTCGAGACCCTTGCCTCAAGCATCGTTTAACCTTCATAGTTGATATAAAGCATAACGACACTTTTCTCTGTACACCCTGGATCTCTACTGGTCTTCCTTCATCATCGACACAAAGCACCCTCTTTGTGAAACAATCTACCAAAGATCGATGAGCTGCTAACCAATCCATTCCAATGATTAGGTCATATGCCCTGAGAGCAGTGATTTATACCTTCAACCTAGTAGTACACACTCCCAGGTCTACTATACAATTATCAACACTAGGTCCTACCGCTTGTTTTTCCCTTGAAGCCATCTCGACTTGTTTAAAGTCATCATGCTTGTAGGCTGCCAACCCACTCTTTTCTAATGCAGATGGTGAAATGAAACTATCTGTCACACCAGAATCAAACAAAATACTAAGATTAATATGATTTATCATACCTGATGACTCCACCACCATGGATTGATGTTCGGCCTAGCGGTTATCAACCGCTACGTAAATCTGGTGGCTGCTACTTGCTCTCCCGATCGATGCCTTTCCTTCTCTATGCACAAACCCTGATTGTAACTCTGGGCAGTCACGCTGCTAATGGGGTCCTCCGTACCCCCAATAGGTAACACGAGATTGAACCTGTGCATTGTTATGTGACTGTCTCTGAAATGAGTTCCTTCCCCTGGAACCCCTGCCCCTACTCATTGTTCCTTGAGATGGTCGTGGACCTGTCTGCACCGTTGGCGATGATCGAGATGTTGGACTCGCTGCCATTGAAATACCTGCAGCTACTATCCTTAGCGTGACTCTGTTACCATATGGTGGTGGGATTGAGCCCCCTCCCCTAGGAAATGTCCTCGGGGCCTTCCCTACGAATCCAGGGCGATGCGGAAATGTCGGTCTTGTACCCCCGGTTAAGTTCATGTGTTCCTCCACATAACGTGCATTTTCTACCACTTCCGCTACAGAAGACGGTTTCCACATCCGCACCATAGCTCTTATCCTAGGGTTCAATCCATAGATGAAGCGCTATGCCTGTCATTGGTCATTATCCATATACGAAACATATTTGACCAGTTCCATGAATCTGATCTCATATTCTTCTACAGTTCTGTTTCCTTGTACTAAGGCATGAAATTCCCCTACCTATTGTTCCTCGTAGTATGCTGGTAGATATTTCCTTCGAAACCTCTCCTCGAAAAGTTCCCAAGATACTATGTTTGGGGTAAGGTGCAGTTGTCTTTTCAGGTTGCCCCACCAGTTCAAGGCGCTGTCTCTTAACTAAAAAATTGCAATCTTTGCCTTTGAGTTAGATGCATAGTCCTTTATGGAAAAACACCTTGTCATGCCTTCCAACCATGCTTCCACACGTTCACTGGCACGACCCCTAGCAAACTCCAGAAGTTTGATCTTCTGCAATTCTCGCGTGATGTCTTCAGATGGAGGCCCTCCCCACGAATCCCTTGATGCTTCTAGATTACCCGTTCCACACGGTGGGGGTTCCACTTCAGTCCCTATTGGTTGTCTCCCCTTTAAAGTCTCATTAATGGCTTCCAACGAGCGCAGTATGAGGGATAGTTCGGGTGATGGTGGTGGTGGCGCTGGCGGTGTTGGCGGTGCTTGCGATGACGCTCCCCTACCTTGGCTCCCTCGAGTCCTGACCATCCTGTATGCTTTAACCTGCATCAACCCAAAGTTGT
Source organism: Picea engelmannii (assembly GCA_009831015.1). Lineage (NCBI taxonomy): Eukaryota > Viridiplantae > Streptophyta > Pinopsida > Pinales > Pinaceae > Picea > Picea engelmannii. The sequence continues at coordinate 331,283 of ML782843.1, forward strand.
CAGGGTGAGTTCAATGACGTTTCAAATTGGTGCTACTTAAATTTAGAAATAGGGTTAGGTATAAGTTTTCTTTACTTGTCTGTGAATAGACATTACTCCATTAGGGGATTGGCTAGGTTAGGGTTAGGATTAAGTGTCTAAGCTTGATTTCTTCGCCCCTATGAAAAAAATTATTGGTTCCCTTGCCCTGTAGCTACGCTATCCTTGCACCATACTCGCCACTTCCTATGCTTACTCTCCTAGTGCATATGTCGCCTCCTTCCCGCTTGTCCTAGTCTAAGCCCTTTTAAATTTTTGCTTACAACTTGATTAGAGTGACTTCTAACCTTATGTTTATTAATTTACGCCGAAACACGTACACCTATTTACAATGGGCACAATTAATTATTTTTTAATCTTATTTAACCTTAAACCCTTATCTGATGGCTATGTATTGAAGATGTTGGCATATTCTTAGTCATCCTCCAAAATCAATGGGTCAGATTTATTGTTCATAACTTTCTTGCATTTATCAAGGCATCCGTTAACATGTTTACTTTTTAACATTTACCTAATCACATAAAAAAAAAATTTGTGAGGATATATAATTACCACATTTAAATGATTAAATAGGATTAAACCGTGGCATTTAAATAATTGTCCACAACTGCCAGCCACATTTCGGCATTCACCGACGCTATGTACCTTTCGGCGTTAACCAGCCACTAGCCACTTTACGGCTATGCTAGTTTATTAAAAACTAATAATCTAGACTAAACATAATCCTAAGCTTCAATCACCTTAATCAACACTTCAATTTATTCTCGAAAATTAATATTATTATTAGTGTTAATTAATTAGTCACTAATTTACTTAATCCTTCCTATTAATTTAATTATTATTATTTTTATTTTTATTTTTCCTCCAAGGCACATACATGGTGCATTGGTGTTTGGTTGTTCCTTAAGGCTTAGGTAGTGGGTGGTGGTCAGGGGTTCAAAACCCATAGCCTCCATATCACCCCTCCTTTTGTAATTTAATTAAATTTTTTTTTTTTAAGTAAGCTTAGCATATATTATTAAATTTAAATAATTTAAATAATTATGAGTTTTAATTTAATTTAATATAAGGTAATTAATTTAAATTTTAGTAATAGTATTAGTATTTTAAATATAATTTAAAATCAAACATTTAAAAAATTTACATTGAATTTACATTGAAATCTTAACAATTTAACCAAAATATAAAATAAAAACAAAAAAAATAAAAAAAAAACTAAATAAGAATAATAAAAAAAAATTAACATGAGTAGCGGGTCCTCGCATGAGGCCCACGTGCCCCTCCCTTACCATTCTCATCATACCTAACCCTAAAACCCTACACCTGCCAGCTCTTCAAACCCTAACTCTACATGCCCAACCCTTCCTTAATCCTATCATTCGACCGCCTCTCCATTATGCTATCTTTGTCAGCAGGCTCACTCTACATCTCTTCTTCATCATACCAACACTGTTTAACCCATTCAGATCTGAGTGTCGGTGGGTGCATTCTCACCCTAGCTCAATTATACTCCAGTGCACTATTCTGGTTGCAGTCACCATAATGGAAGATCGTTGTGTTGAGGAGCAGTCTTGGTACTAGCTGCTAGTTGTTGTAGTTGCTTGGCAGTGGCGCGTTGTAGTTGTAGTTGCTATGGGTGCTGGAGTCCCAAGGTCAAACCCGCGGGCTTCTCCTCCCATGCCCATATGTTTGGCGATTTGTTATATTATATGTTTGATATATGGCATAGTTTTGCGCATTTTGGGTTCTTTTCTGTTACAGCAGCGCAGGCTTCTCCTCCCATGCCCATATGTTTGGTGATTTGTTATATTATATGTTTGATATATGGCATAGTTTTTTGCAATTTGGGTTCTTTTATGTTACAGCAGTGCGGGCTTCTCTAGATACACTCTCTAACTTGGAGTACAATGGCTGGGGTGGTTTCTGGTATTCCTGGAATGCTCCATTCTCCATCAGAAGTCCGTGTAAGGTCTATGCAGGCTAGAGAAAACAACCTATTTCACTGCCAGGGATCACCCTTTAGGCCTGGATGCAGCTTTGGAAGGAGGACTTTGAGTAATGGATTGAGACTGAAGACAAATTCTTTGTTTTCCATGAACAGTTTCTCCAGTTTGTTGTGGGCAGATGGAGGAAGATGAAAGCTTTAGGGTTTTCAAGGCAAAGGCTGTTAGTGCCAGGGCCTAAGTGCACCTGGTGGCTTCCCATGGTATCTCGGTGTTGCATGATCTTCAATTGTGAAAAGGAATGATCATCAGTAATCAGAGGACTTAGAAAATTCCAGCTGCTATAGATTGTGCAAATCTTTCAAGTTAATGTTCTAGTTTTCCAAACATGATATTGGAGATTTGTACACCGACCATGTTTTCAAGGACTCATCTGTGGATTTCTACAATATTGAATTGATTAGCACAAATGAACTGGTGAGATCTCCCTCGTTTCCTTACCCTCTTTTTTTTATTATTGCCTCTCCCATTCTTCAGTATATAGGGAGTTGCTTCACTCGGGCAGAGCGAGCGAGGGAAACTCTTATAGACAGTGCTCGCAGCTTCGACTATCATATTCTCAGGTATGTAATACCTCTAGTGTCTTCTGAGCCATGTGACAGCTCTGTTATTGTTCCATATTGTTGCGGTTTACAGTATGTTTGCGCATTTTATTTCATTTGAGCCCCTTTTTCTTCAGATATTTTTTTCTGTCTCTTGTTTTACGGTTCTCTTCAAACTTCTCAAGATATATTTCCGGAAAATTTGTCCATTTCAATTTCGTTTTGGTGGTTTTGGTAATTTTTTTTAATCCGCTCGGAGAAAAATTTAGCTATTAGTCGTGAAATTTGTGCAAACATGTCTCTTTAGCCCTGGTCCATGGTATTTTTTTTTAACTGTCTTTGAAGTTAAAAGAAATTAATGCCTTTCTGTACCTAGGGTCTCATCTATCTTCCATTTTTGCTCTTAATGTGCAGAGGATCAATATTTATCCCTAGTGTTAGGGGCTTTAGCTGCGGTTTGACGTCATATATAATTATCTTTTTCACCTAATAGTTCAAACTCTACGCGTCCCACGATAGTTTGAACCGAGGTTTTCTAATGCTTTGAAATTTTGTTTATACAACAAGTCTTATGATTTTGGTGATACTGCTAAAATGATGTGTTTTTCTTTTCAACCGGCTTTTTGGGGGGTTTTAAAGGTCTCTTGTTTTCTATTAAGTCTAAAATATGCTTTTTGGTAGTACCACTAAAATAGAATTACATGGCTCTATTTTCAACCGGCATTTTTAGGTACAAGGATCATTATTGGTGTTACTGCTGTGTCTTCCTATTTTTTTATCAAGCCGTGGGTGGTCTGTAGGCTAGAAGACGCACATGCGAAGCCTTCTCTATTTTGAGTGTGCTAAAATCAATTTCTTTTCTTGTTCTTCTTGTGTGCATGTGTTAGTCTTAGCGCTATATTATGAGATTTCTACATTGAAATTGAGCTACTACTTATACTTGCTTTTAAAGTATTGAGTTTTCCATTTTCCGCTTTTATTATTCAGATATCTGATTTCACTATATGCATACTTTTACTTACTGCAATTGTTTTTAATGAAATACAACGATTAGATGAGCGCTTCTTTGCAAACTTGATATAAGAATCCACAGAGAATATTTGATATTTTAAACGGGAATTGTTTATTTTGGCTTCTTTGTTCAAATTTTATCCATACTTGTAACATCCCTAGTAGTTAAAATTCGTATTGCATTTTTTTTTTTTTTTATTAAAATTTCCGTGTTTTGTTTGAAGGTTAAGCATGGCTGGAGTTAGAGCTTGGAGTTTGGGCCATTAGGCCCAGATTTCAAACAAAAGATCTGATACCATTTGTAATGGCCATATTATTTAACATCAATTAATTCTACAAACATAGCAGTAAAATTCAATAATTCTTTTAATTGAGCAAAACAGTAAAATTCAAAAATTCCTTTAATTGATCACATTCGCATATAAATTTATCAACAAATAATAAAATTTTATAGAAAAATAAAACAAATACACAATTTAAATTACCTAGGTCTGATGCTAACCCTCCGCTTTCCACTTGCCTTGTTGACCACTGCTGAACTGTGTAAACACTGCCCAAACCTTGTTCCACCCTGCCAACTAGAACAACTTCCTAGCTCCAGGATATCATATGGATAGACTGGCCCCCGTGCCCAAAACCTCCAGCAAACCAGTGCCTGAACTGATCCAATCCAACTACAAAACTCCACTCCCCTCTTTGCAATCCAAGAGAAACCTCCAAGAAAAATAATAATCCCGTAGAATGAATCCCCTTCGTAAACCTCCTTCCCCTCCATATCCTTCCGTCACCACCTCTTGCATTTACTTCCTTACCTATGCATAGTTAATGCCCCTTATCCTTTCATTTATTATTTTATCCTTTCTTAAATAATATCTTACGCCTTTCCGTGTATGTAACCTTTTTAACAATATAATTTATTAACCCCCTTTTATTTCTTTACTTAATTAATTCACGAGTTAATTAATACTTAATTAATCCTTGACAATCATGAACAAGTAATTAATAATAATTAATTAGTTAAAGTTATTTAAGAAATAATTATCGTTTAGCTAATTTTTAGGATAGTTAGATTATTAAATTAATTACAGTTAATAATCCTATACATCTATTTAAGCAGGGTGGTTACATTCTCGAAGTTGTTGCAATCAATTTTCCTGAACCTTCTTTTCTTATTTCACACTTTTGTGGATCTAAAGTAACTTTATGACATTCGTCACACATTTGAATCACACATAGAATATTATGTTCCATATCTTATACTAGTATAAATTTTTCTTCCTTGGTATTCTTGTTCCCAATTCTGACTATTCCCCTTCTAATGATTTTGGTTGAACCATCATTTCTGAAGGAGACTGATCCATATCTTTTCTTTCTTAATGAAAGAAACATGTCTCTATCACCTGCCATGTGTTTTGAATCGCCACTTTCAACATACCAACCACGTTCCTTCTGTTTAGCTTGTAGAGTGAGTGTGCATTCTTCATTGCTATACTGATTATGTTTTCTTATCCATGTCCTTTTTTGATGCTCCTATCTATGATTGTTGTTGTTTTGTTATGGTTCTCTAGGAGGGAATCTCATTCTGCAATCTTTGGCCATGTTTCCAATGTTGTTACATTTGTAGCATTCCACTTCATTTCTCAAAGATTCAAACATGTTCTAACTTCTTCTCTGTGTTTCACTAGGCCTTCTTGGATAACCCATTTGTGTATGACTTTCAAATTTGTTTATGTTCATGTTGTTATCTCTGGGATTCAAAACTTTATGTCCAAAATTATTACATGTATAACATAAACCAAAAAATATAGTTTAATACCTGAGAGTTCAATATCTTCTGAAAGGAGGTACTCTTATGAATCGTTCTTCTTCTTGAGGCCTATCTGTTTCTGTCAGTCGTTGATTCTGAAATCTGAATCTTCTCGGTGGAGGAGTGTCCCTGTAATTTTCTTTGTAGACCTTCATATCCCCTTTGATTGTTTCTGCATAGATTTTTGAATATGTTTCTTGTTCGATTGTTTTGGATCTTGATTGATTTTTTGTTTGATTGTAGCCAATTCCAGACCTGTTATGATGTGTTTTTTTACTACTGATAATGTCATTCAAAACTTTTGAGTTCTACATATATTTCTTTTGAATATCCTTTCTTAATGTGACAATTTATGCTTCCAAATTTCCAATGATCCTGTCTCTTTCTTCTTTCTATTCTTTGAGTGCGTCTTCAATTATTTTATCTTATTCAATTTGAACCTTCAAATTTTTTATCATTTGTTCTAGTTACCGAGTGTATTATTTCTTGTCTGGTTCCTCTTGTAGTTTCTTGTTTTTCTTCTTTTCTCTTTTGATAAATTCTATCGGTAGTCAACTTATGCCTCTTCATATTCTTCTTCGGAGTATTCTTTATCAAAGTCTTCTACTTCCATGAATAGAACTCTTCCTGTATCACTGTCACTAACTTCATCTTCATCTGATGATGAGATGTCTTCCTTGTTTCATAAGCTTTTCTTGAAAATTTTCTTTGTGGTTCTTTTTCATTTATATGTTTGTTTTCTATTTGAGTAACCTTCATCATTTCTCATTTTCTTATGAGGACATTTGTTAGAAAACTAACCAATACCATCACAATTAAAACAAATCAAAGGAATCTTACCTCTATACCTATTGTCGGTTCCCTTGTTCAATCTTCTGACAAATTGGGCTACTTCTTTATCATCTTCTGAGACGTCACTGTTGTTGTTAGGTTATTTTTCTTTTTTCTTTGAATTTTGCTTTGTCCTTTCGGATGCTTTGAAGCCTTCTTATTTTATATCTGGATTTTCCTGTTTAGTTCTCATTTCATATGTTGTGAAGATTCCATGTAGTTCGTCCATGCTTATTGAGTTTAGATATGCTCTTTCTTCTAGTTTTGATATCTTAGGGTCAAATCTCATAGGAAGAGATCTTAGTACCTTTTGAATAATTACAGATTCTTTGATTTCTTCTCCCAATCCCATGATTGCATTTACTATTTCATCGACTCGTAAATAGTAAGATGCAATATTCTCATCTTCCTTCATCTTTAGTTGTTCGAACTAAATTCTGTAAGTTTGAAGCTTTGCTACTTTGACTTTTGAATCTCCTTCATAAATATTTTGAACTTTATCCCAAATATCTCTAGCGTATTTACAATGTGAAACTTTGGTGAATACAAGTTCTCTAAGACCATTCAGAAGTGCATTTGTGGATTTGGAATTATTCTGACCAAGTTTCATTGCTTTGTCATTTGTCAGCGAAACTACTGGTACTATGTATCAGTCTACAATTGATTACCAAAATTCAAATCCTTGTGCCTGTATATATGTCTTCATCCTTATGCTCCAAAATGCATACTTTTGTCCATCAAACTATGGTATTCCATTTTTGTACATGTTGTTTCTCTCCATGATCTACCTTTTAGTGGTTAAACTGATTTCTGAAGGAACCTTATCTGATACCAATTGTTAGATTACTAAGAAGGGGGGTGAATCAATAATAGAGCAATATATTCCTTTTTAACCATATAATGCAAGTGTTATATCAATGTAGCATTATCATCAAATATTTGTAGAGTAAATAAACAATGAACAAATGAACAATCATACACATACACATTACACCATTGTTTTTACGTGGAAACCCAAAGTGGGAGAAAACCACAAAATGTTTTTTCTTATATGTCTTGAAGAATTACATTAATTGGAAGCACCAACTTCCTTTATTTTCTAGATACAACTGGAAGGAGGCTCCAACCCCCTAGTTTCTCAAGCTACAACCTGAGGGAAGCTCCAACTCCCTAATTCTTTGGCCATAACTGGAAGGAGGCTACAACCCCCTATGTTCTCCGGATACAACCAGAAGGTGGCTACTACAACCTTTCCTTCACCTGTCCAATCTCCCTAACATAGAAGCAGAATGATGGAACTACTGTCACACTATAAATTTTAGATATAATGATGTAAACTTGTACCAATGACCTGCAACCACTTTATACAAATTCCTTGTAATCAATCTGTACCTAAACTGAACATGTATCAACAAAATGCAATAGGTATGTGACCTGCAATGCTGCAACATGCGTATGTACGCGCCCTATCTGTTATGAAGCTAGTGTATGTACACGAACAAACTATTATGCAACTTGTGTATTCCTTTTGAAAACTAGGGTTTTATTTCTCTTGAAAACTCCTGACCCTCTGTAATATTTTCACATAGATTTGTAACCTATCATTGTATCCAGATTGTATCTGTACCCTCTTCCTTTACCCAAAATATCTATATATGTCTCTAGTCATGTGCCATATAAGAGTGTGTAATCATAAACAAGTATAATATCCTTCACATGATCCAGACGTCAAACCCTTTCTGGGATTCAACCTTTCATTACATAAACCACTTCACAAATACAAGATCTCAACTATGTACCATAAAAATCTTAGCCATATGCCAAAAAATACAAGATGTGCCACAACTCTAACAAGATGTATCAATGATGGATTATACCGGCA
>ML782843.1:360968-379626 GCA_009831015.1 Picea engelmannii
GATATCTATAAATCCAACTAACATCAATTACATATCTAAATTACCAAGTCTAAAATTTGCAATCTAGTCTTTACTCACCATACAAATTTTAATATTTATTACAACCTAAATGAACAATTCTATATTAATAAGAATCCCCATCCAACTAGCCATAAACTTGAATAACAACATTAACATTCTTAAAGTGAAATGCTACCATTAGCACTTATAAGAAATTAAATCTCAACATATAGTCTAGCTATATTGATCGAACTAAAAATGCTAGCGGTCTACTATCATAAAGAAGGGAACTGCTAACTATTAACATTGTTGTAGAAATTTAACAAGGTGATTATCATAGCAGTTACATGACAATTAATATAGCATTAACAAGATAGTTTACATGATTGTTTTCATAATAAGTAATATCGCAATAACAAGGCATTTATCATTCTAGTTAACATACAATTAACATAACATTAACAAGGCAATTTGTATGACTGTTAACATAACCATTCATAGCGCAATAACCAGGCGATTTATATAACTGTTAGCTAACTCATTGTGGCATTTAATGAGTAGTAGGAATCTGCTGACCAATAACATTGTTGTAGCAATTGTTCTGGCAATTAATAAAGTGAAAGTATACCATTTCATATTGCAATTAAGATGGCCTTTAACAGAAAAAAGAGGTTGCTAACCATTAACATTGCCACAGCAATTATTCTAGTAATTAATAATGCAACAAAGTAGGATTTATTATTGCAGTTAACATGTTAATCAACATGGCCAATAACATTGTTGTGGTAATTAAAGCTTGGCGGAGAGAATGTTGGGTATGTGTTCAATGTGAAGGAGGATAAAAGGGACAAACAAAACTGCAGAAGGACCAACTCATGGTCAGTCAACAACAACTCAAGTAATGATTAAGGAAATTCATGGTCAATTAAGATGGCAACACAGTCAATTTCTAATTATAAAAAATGTGGTCACTCCAACAAGTGAAGTTGTTATTTAAATGGATAAAATCATGGGTGATTTCTATAGAAACATAGTCAACTTCTGATTATCAAAAATGTGTTCATCCCGGAAAATAAAGTTGTGATTTAAATGGATAAAATCGTGGATGATTTCTACAGCAACACAATCAACCTCTGATTATCAAAAATGTGGTCATTCTGACAAGTAAAGTTGTGATTTAAATGGATAAAATTGCGGGTGATTTCAGTATGCAACACAGTCCATTTTTAATTTCCAAATCATGCTCTTTCACAGCAGGAATTTTGATGAATTGAAAAGAAAAAACGTTGGCACTAACATGAATCAAATGGCAGCAAAATTTTAAAGCAAAACACAGTCTTCATCCAGGGAAAAATCCCCCCAAAGGTAAAACGAAATGTAGACAAGAATAATTTCTCTTTTCCATCACCAGAATACAAAATAAAAATGCAGACCATAAATCATTTCGTTTTTCATTGCCAGAATACCCAATGTAAAATGCAGAGATGAATTCATTTCATTTTGCATTGCCATAATACCTAATGTAAAATGAAAAGATGAATTCATTTTGTTTCTCATTGCCTGAATACTCAAAATAAAAATGCAGACCATAAATCATTTATTTTTTCACTGCCAAAATACCCAATGTAAAATGTAGAGATGAATTAATTTTGTTTTTCATCGCCAGAATACACAATGTAAAATGCAGAGATGAATTCATTTCATTTCTCATTGCCAGAATACCCAAAATAAAAATGCAGACCAGAAATCATTTTGTTTTTCATTGCCAGAATACCCAATGTAAAATGCAGAGATGAATTCATTTCTTTTCTCATTGCCAGAATACCCCAATACAGCACAGACAATAGTAAGAGAACACAATGATCCAATGGGAAGGGTCATGGAATGATTGCAGGGGTTCTATCATTCAAGGCATAGATAAAACCAACCAGGACACAAGATAATCCACACCCAGAGGTCGTTTCTGGATGGTGGAATCAACAATTAGCCAGGGAAAAACATCAAGGGTAGACAACTAACAGGTTCGTCCTTCTCTCATAATCCTCGCACAAAAAAGCAGGGTGTTGAGATCCATAGGTCTTTTAATGCTAAGACAACGACCGTAGATCAGGCTCCTAATGGACTGCTCAGGCGAGGACTAATGAGCTAGGGACAAAGGCTAAACAACCACGAAGGTCATAATTAACACAACAAGGTGGTCCAGACGTGTGGGGAAATGAATCCATGGGAGCCGATCTATCATTGAGCTAGGTTAAGAAAATTTTAGAAAACTATCTAGACAATCAGTTCACTCACTCAAGTAAAAATGCATATTCAAGCATAAGTTCTAAAACAATTTACCATACAAAACAAAGAAAGAATATCGTTGCTTGTTCGGAGTGGACGTCCTGTGTGCTCCTTGCAACTCCCGCATGTCGACCGACAAGACTACACCGGTACCTCCCAGCCAATGCTAGGGGAACTCTTCTTCCCCCTTATGCCCCCAAGCCGCAAATGGGCCACACACTCAATATCCAGAGATTTTGACTAGCTCCTAGCATGTATCGCAAGGCTGAGCTACCACTCCTCACTGAGATGGGTATCCCAACTCCCACAAGTTAAGTCATTCAAGTAGATATTTCTGCAGTGTAACGTTACACAAATAGAAGAGATCCAACCTCCATCTCCTCCCTTCATTATATAGAGTTTTGTGGTTTCTTACTTTCCAAAATTCTTGTTTAGTTAAGTTTTTAAAATTTAATTCCTAAAAATTCATCCCCGTACAAGTGTCACCCATCCCCTTCATTCCTCCATAAATTAATTTCTTCAATTAATTAATTATCTTTATTTCCCTCACTCACCTAGAGTTACTCCTAGAATCACTCCTAGGTGTCCCCAAATTCTCTTACAGGTTTTAATGACTTTCCCCACCATTAAATTCCTAGTTTAAATTAAATTAGAAAGCTCTTAAATGGTAGATACTTTACTAAGTTTGTCTTTCCACTTTTTCTCTTATGTTCCCTTTTTCCCTTTTTATGTTTACCTCTTTTCCTAGTTTCCTAATATTTTAGATTTTCCCTCTTTTCCCTTTTTAATTAGAACTCAAAAAGGCAGGTGTGGAAATTAACTTTGTTTCCCTTTTCTCATTTAATTAGTATATTTTAAATTATCAAATAGATAAAACAATTAATTCCTTTTTTTTTTTTTAATTTATTCCAACAATTTTTTTTCTTGAATAAATTAAATTTATTACTCCCTTTGTGTTACAAGATTTAATGAAGATCATACTCTTTATTTTTATTTTTTTTTAATTTTATTATATATATATATATATATCAAAATTATTTTAATAAAAAGGATAAAATTTTACCACTAGCATGATTTAGACCTAGACGTTAATTTCCGTGATGGGAAACATTTTATTAGGGATTTTTTTTTTTTAAATTCTTATCACTTTGTTCATCCGAAGGCCGTCTAGGTTCATTAATTTATTAAAACAACGCGACGTTCCCTTCACGTTGCACTATGTTCTCCAACGGTGCCACTTGCCTCATATGTTCCCTTGCGCGACGTGCCCTTCAGGATGCACCACGTGCTCCAAGGGTGTCAATCGCCTCTTGACTAACTTGGTAGACATTAAAAACCCCTGGAGTCAATACTCCGCCAGGTAAAGTTGTGGGAGACTAAGGGCCTCTAAGGAATAAGGACTCTGCCTTATTGCACGCTCCTTAGAATCATCATGAGCGACTGTTGTAGTCTTCCCTCATGACATCGTGGGTCCTCTCGAACTAGGTAAACGTTAAACTATAGTTCGAGCCACGACAAGAGTGCTAGTAGGCTATGGCAGGGTTGTTTTCCACACCTCTCCCTCAACATATCCGGTAGTCATGCGTGACCCCTTTACTCCACATGTGAGTCTGTTTGGCAAGATATAGTCTACCTGCATCATCAACAAATCATGTCAGAACATATCCATTTCATATCATCTAATTATATGCACTAATATCACAGTAAAACAATCAAACCCCAATGGTACACTCCCTAACTCGATCTAGATTCCAAGGGGTTCCATCGATGCCTTTGCATCCTCGAGGTCCAAAATCCTCCACACTCAGTAAGACCGAGTTAATAACACTTGTCTATGTCGAGGAGGTAAAAAACATGTCATCATCCCATAACCCCTTATAATCAAAATCAAAATTTTTAATAGCATAATAATCTGGATCACTTGTGAGCAAGTGTCCTCAAAGAATAAGTTTTCTCAGTGCACTAGAGCAGGATGTTACATACACCCTGTCTTGGTCTAAACTTCGTTTCGAAGTTCCATAGTATATATGTCGAAATAAAGTGTATCACAGTATCATATGTCTATCTATCAAACAAAAATGGAAACTGTTGGCACATATTGTATGCGTCCTCCCAGGTCATCGAGTGTGGATTATAATTGTCCCACTGGACCTTGACCTACTCTATCATTCGACATTGTAGTTGTCGAACACAATGATCCAAGATGCAGATTAAATTAGCTGTGAGCGCCCCCTCGTCTAATACCTGCAAGGAACTAATGTCAATAACATGCATAGGATCACTAATATAATGTCTCAAAACAAATACATGAAAAACATCGGGCATACGCCTCAAAGAATCAGGCAAGGCTACTTGATAGGCCACGGGCCCCTTTCTCTCCACAATTTCGAAAGGTCCCACAAACCTAGGAGAGAGTTTATCTCCCTTCAAAAACTTGATCAAACTTTTATGTTGTTTAATCCGCAAGAAGACTTGATCGCCGACCTTGTAACTACAGTCAACACGGTGCGCATCGACATAACTCTTCTGTCGATCCTGCGCTTCTTTAATCCTTTGTCTTATTGTTTTCATTTGCTCTTCCATTTATTGGATCGCTTCTGGTCCTACCGGGACCCTATCCTCAAGTCGATCCCAACTCAAAGGCGTCTGATGCGGTCGCCCGTAAAGAAAATCGAAAGGCATCATTTTAATGGTGCTCTGGTAACTGTTGTTGTAAGAAAACTCAACTAGTGGCAAGAATTCTTCCCAACGCTTTTGTTGGTCCATCACGTACATGTGCAGCATGTCCTCCAAGGTCTGGTTCGTTCGTTTGGTCTGCCTGTCAGTCTCTGGGTGATATGCAGTACTAAAGTTAAGTTGGGTTCACAAGGCCTCTTGAAAACTCGTCCAAAATCATCTAGTAAACATCGATCCTCGATTGGATATAATCCTCTTAGGCACACCATGCAGCCTCACAATCTCACTGATGAAAACTCTAGCTATTTCAGGTGCCTGATACATCGTATGCACAAGAATAAAGTGATCACTCTTCGTCAGAGTGTTTACTACTACGAAAATCAAGTCATGTATCCTTTCCATCAGTGGCAATCCAACAACAAAATCCATCAAAATAACCTCCCATTTCTCTTCCAGAATAGCGTGTGGTTGTAGTAATCCTGCTGGGTGTCTATGTTCAGCCTTTACCTCTTGACATTCTAGACATCTGGCCACATAGTTGACTCTGTCTTCCTTCATTCCCTTCTAGAAGAATAAGGGTTTAAGGTCTTCCCTCATCTTCGTGACTCCCGAGTGAGGCATGTAAACTTCTCTATGAGCCTCTCTTAGGATCAACATCCTCAACTCGTCGTTCAGCGGTACGTAGATCCAATTTTTAAACCTCAATAAACACTCGCTATCAAATGAAAATCCTTCAAATCGTGGTACCATCATTGTTTTTTGTTCGATAAAACCCTCGACCTCTTTGTACCAGTCATCGCCACGTTGTAAGGTTAGAATATTTTGACGTAGATTCATCTAAAGAGGCAGAACCGAAAAGATGTGCGGTCTCCGACTCAATGCGTCTGCCACTTGGTTCCTTGTTCCTTTTATGTAAGTAATATCGAAGCCGTACTCGCTAAGCAATTCCTACAATTGTCGTTGTTGTGCATTCAGGTCGCTTTGCGTAAATATGTGTTGTAGTCCACAATGGTCAGTCTTTAGTTCAAATTTTTTTCCAACAAGGTAGTGTCTCCAAACCTTCAAGGCATATATGATGGCTAACAACTCCAAATCATGCATCGCATAGTCCTCCTCATGCCTTCTCAATTTCCTCCAAATGTAAGCGATTGCTCGTTTGTCTTGCATCAAGACTCCACCTAAGCCTTCCTTGGATGCGTTAGTGCATACCAAGAAGTTCACATCCATGTCCGAGACCTTTAGTATCGGTGTTGTTGTCAACAACTCCTTGAGCCTCCGAAATTCTTCCGTGCATTTCTCGGTCCAAACAAACTTCTGGTTTTTCTTTTGCAATTCTATGATTGGATTTGCTATCTTCAAAAACCCCTCGATGAACTTTCGATAGTATCCTGCTAAACCCATGACACTTCCGAGACATTCGTCGGTACAGGCCATTCCATAATGGCCTCGACCTTTGTTGGATCCACAACGATACCTTCACCAGAGATGATGTTCCCTAAGTAGTGGATTTTCGATTGATAAAATGAGCATTTGGATAACTTCCCATACAATTTGTGCTCTTGCAGAGACTGTAGTACCAAGTGCAAGTGCTCGTCATTCTCCTCCGTTTTCTGAGATTAAATCAAAATATCATCAATGAATACTTGGATGAACTTGTCCAAGTACTCACGGAACACCCCATTCATCAAACTCATAAATACCCCCGGAACATTTGTCAGTACAAACGGTAAAACAATAAACTTGTAATGTCCAAACCTCGTCTTAAAGGTGGTATTAGGGATTCCATCTCCCTTAATCCATAAAAGGTGATACCCTGATCGCAAATCGATCTTTGAGAACACCGTCACACCCTTCATTTGATCGAACAGATCATCAATCCTTGGCAATGGATATTGATTCTTTATCTTGGCCTTATTCAACTGACAGTAGTCAATGTAGAGCCTCCACAACCCATCCTTCTTTCGTATGAAAATAACAGGTGCACCCCACGGTGACACACTAGGATGTATCAGTCCCAGGTACGACAACTCCTTCAGTTGCATTCTCAACTCCTGTAATTCCGGTGTTGACATCCGATAAGGCATTCTAGCTATCAATTATGGTCCCGGTTTTAGGTCTATAGTAAACTCAAATTCCCTCTCTGACGACATCCCAAGTAACTCCTCTAGAAATATGTCCGCAAACTCTCTCACCACTAGAAGGTGTTCTAAACCTTCCTCTAATCCCTTCTAATTTAACGAAAGGATCACATAAATCTTGCACCCCTTGCGCATTCTCTTTCATAGCTGTAAGGAAGAGATGAACCGCGGGGAAACTCCCTGGTTTCATCCTACAATCACACGTCTCTGTCCCTCATCATCAACCAAGTTCAACCATTTCATCTTATTGTTGAGTATCGCCTCATGCGATTCCAACCAGTCCATACCAATTATGACATAATAAGATCCTAAGATCGTGACGTAGAGGTTGGCCCATGTGACAAACTCTCCTAGGTTAACGATATAGCCCGTAACCCTTCCTCCAACCTTTTGTTTAGCTCCCAAGTCCACCTCTACTAAACCAAACTCATCATGTTCGACTTCCTTTACCTTAATCCTTTTTAGCACTGCACCGAAAATGAAACTCTCGGTAGCACCGGGATCTATCAAAATACTAAGGGTCTGGTGAGCGATGGTACCTATCGTCTCGAGCACAGTCGACTGATGCTCTGCCTGTGGGTTATTCACGCTGCATGAATCCAATGGGCCTTGCCCATATCTCCCATGGTAGTGGGTTCGACTGATCTAGACACTCTAGTTCTCTCCACCGGGCAGTCGCATTGGTAGTGTGGCTCCCTATATGTCCAACACCCCTTTTTTAGCCCAGTAGTCCAGGTACCCGAAGTAGAAGGTGACGGCCCTCCGGCCTGGAATACTGGTCTGTTCTGTTGAAAATGCCTAAACTGTTTCTGCTGCAATGGACGTTGTTGTTCATGCTATGTTCCCCGATAACGTGTTCGCTGCTGAGGCGTCGGTTGCTGATGTCTAGTGAAAGAGGATCCCCTCTGGAAGCCATGATATCCTGACGTATGTCTGGCTGGTGTCTGATGTTGTTGTTCTCCAGAAGACACCTGCCCTTCTAGTGTCACTGGAGTCTTGGTTAGACCCATACTGATAAGATGCTCCTCTGCTATGAGGGCCTTCTGGACGACATCATGCAACTCTTTAGGTATCAAAATCCTAACCTTTTCACATATGTTGTCGTTAAGGCCGAAAGCGAACTTGTTGACCTTAAGTTTCTCAGTGTTAAGGTGTGGAGCATACCAGAGTAGCTCCATAAAATGAGCCTCGTACTCGGGCACCGAACGACCCCCCTGTCGTAAGGTGTTGAAATCATTGAGTTGACACTCAATGAATTCCTCTAAAAGGTACCTCTCTCAAAACCGTTCCTCGAATAGTTCCCATGACATGTCTTCAACGACCACGTTCAGCTGTGGTAGGAGCATCTTCCACCATAGAAGAGTGGTTCCTTTCGGTTGGAAGATCTCCATGCAGACCTTCAAGTTGGAGGTATAATCGCGAAGTGCAAAGCACATCACCATATTCAGACAAGAATAATTCCTCTTTTCCATCGCCGGAATACAAAATAAAAATGTAGACCAAAAATCATTTCATTTTTCATTGCCAGAATACCCAATGTAAAATGCAGAGATGAATTCATTTCGTTTTTCATTGCCAGAATACCCAATGTAAAATGAAGAGATGTATTATTTTCGTTTCTCATTGCTAGAATACACAAAATAAAAATCCAGACCAGAAATTATTTCATTTTTCATTGCCAGAATAACCAATGTAAAATGCAGATATGAATTCATTTCGTTTTTCATTGCCAGAATACCCAATGTAAAATGCAGAGATGAATTCATTTCATTTCTCATTGCCAGAATACCCAAAATAAAACTTCAAACTACAAATCATTTCATTTTTCATTGCCAGAATACCCAATGTAAAATGCAGAGATGAATTCATTTTGTTTTTCATTGCCAGAATACCCCAATACAACGCAGATAATAGTAACAAAATGCAAGGATCCAATGGGAAGGGTCATGGAATGATTGCAGGGGTTCTATCAGTCAAGGCATAGAGAAAACCAACCAGGACATAAGAAAATCCATAGGCAGAGGTCGTTGCCAAATGGAGGAATCAACAATCAGCCAAGGACAAACATCAAGGGTAGACGACTAACAAGTTCATCATTCGCTCATCATCCTCGCACACAAAAGTAGGGCGTTGATATCCATAGGTATTTTAATGATAAGGCGATGAATGTAGATCAAACTCTTGGCTGATTGCTTAGGTGAGGACTGGTGAGCTAGGGACAAAGGTTAAACAACCACGAAGGTCATAATCAACATAGCAAGGTGGTCAAGACGTGCAGAGAAATGAAGCCATGGGAGTCGATCTATCATCGACTTAGGCTAAGAAATTTTCAGAAAACCATCTAGACAATCAGTTCACTCACCCAAGTAAAAATGCAGATTCAAGCATAAGGTCTAAAACAATTTACCATACAAAACGAAGAAAGAATACCGTTGCTTGTTTAGAGTGGACGTCCCGCGTGCTCCTTGCAACTCCCCTGTGTCGATTGGCGAGTCTACACCGATACCTCCCAATAATTGCTAGGGTTACTCTTCTTCCCCGTTATCCCCTTGAGCCACAAAGGGGCCACACACTCACTATCCAGAGATTTCGACTAGCTCCTAGCTCACCTCGCAAGGCTGAGCTACCACTCCTGACCGAGCTAGGTATCCCAACTCCCACAAGTTAAGTCAGTCAGGTAGATATTTTTGCAGCATAATGTTACAATAACATAAGAGATACAACCTCCATCTCCTCTGTTAATTATATAGAGTTTCGTGGTTCCTTGCTTTCCAAAAATCTTGTTTAGTTAAGTTTTTAAAATTTAATTCCTAAAAATTCGTCCTCGTACAAGTGTCACCCATCCCCTTCATTCCTCCATAAATTTATTTCTTTAATTAATTAAGTATCTTCATTTCCCTCACCCACCTAGAGTTACTCCTATAATCACTCCTAGGTGTCCCCAAATTCTCTTAAAAGTTTTAATGACTTTCCCCACCATTAAATTGCTAGTTTAGTTTAAATTAGACAGCTCTTAAATGGTATATACTTTACTAAGTTCTACTTTCCGTTTTTTCCCTTATGTTCCCTTTTTATGTTTACCTATTTTCCTAATTTCCTAATATTTTAGATTTTCCCTCTTTCCCCTTTTTAATTAGAACTCAAAAAGGAAGGTGTGGAAATTAACCCTTTTTTCGTTTTCTCATTTAATTAGTATATTTTAAATTATCACAAAGACAAAACAATTATTTCCTTCTTTTTGTTTTTCTTGAATAAATTAAATTTATTACTCTCTGTGTTACAAGATTTAACGAAGATCATACTCTTTATTTATTTTGTTTTTAAATTTTATTATATATATATATATATTTATATATCAAAATTCTTTTAATAAAAATGATAAAATTTTACCACTAGCATGATTTAGACCTAGGCCTTAATTTTCGTGATGGGCGATATTTTATTAGGGAAGAATTTTTTAAAAATTCTTATCACATTGTTCATCCTAAGGCCATATAGGTTCACTCATTTATCAAAACAACATGATGTTCCCTTCAGGATGCACTAGGTGCTCTAAAGGTTCCCCTCACCTCATCTGTTCCCTTGCGTAATGTGCTCTTCAGGACGCACTACGTGCTCCAAGGGTCCCACTCACTTCTTTCAATTTTTCTTGCGCGACGTGCCCTTCAGGATGCACCACGTGCTCCAAGGGTGTTAGTCACCTCTTGAATGACTTGGTAGACATCAAAAACCTCTAGAGTCAATACTCTGCCAAGTGAACTTGTGGGAGACTAGGGGCCTCTAAGGAATAAGGCCCTCACCTTATTGCGCACCCCTTAGAATCATTGTGAGAAACTGTCGTCGTCTGCCCTCACAGCATAGTGGGTCCTCTCGAACTAGGTGGGAGTGTTAGTAGGCTGTGGCAAGGTTGTTTTCCACACCTCTCCCTCAACATCTCTGGTAATCGTGCGTGACCCCTTTACTCCACATGTTAGTCTGGTCGGCAAGCTATTGTTAGCCTGCATCATCGAAAAATCATGTCAGAACATGTCCATATCATATCATCTAATCAGATGCACTAATATCACAGAAAAACAATCAAACCCCAATGGTACACTCCGTGACTCGATTCAGAGTCCAAGAGGTTACATCGATGCCTCTGCATCCTCAAGGTCCAAAATCCTGTGCACTCAATAAAACTGAGTCAATAACACCTATCTATATCGAGTCGGTAAAACAACATGTCATTATCCCATAATGCCTCATAATCAAAATCAAAATTTTTAATAGCATAATAATCTAGATCACTTGCGAGCAAGTGTCCTCAAAGAATAAGTTCGCTCAGTGCGTTAGAGAGAGATGTTACATACACCCCCTCTTGTTCCAAACTTCATCCTGAAGTTTCACAGTATATATGTCGAAATAAAGTGTATCACAGTATCATCTGTCTATCTATCAAACAAAAATAGAAACTGTTCGTACATATCATATGCATCCTCCCAGGTTGCCAAGTGCGGACTATAATTGTCCCACTGGACCTTGACCTGCTATAAAGTTCGACACCGTAGTTGTCGAACGCGATGATCCAAGATGCAGATAGAATTAGATATGAGTGCCCCCTCATCCGATACCTGCAAGGAACTCATGTCAATAACATGCATAGGATCACTAATATAATGTCTCAAAATTGATACATGGAAAACGTCGTGCATACGCATCAAAGAATCAGACAAGCCTAGTCGATATCCATAGGCCCCTTTCTCTCCACAATCTTGAAAGGTCCCATGAACCTAGGAGAGAGTTTAGGTCCCTTCCCAAACTTGACCAAACTTTTATGTGGTTTAACCTGCAAGAAAACTCGATCGCCGACCTCGTAACTATGGTCGACACAATGCACATCGACATAACTCTTCTGTCGATCCTGCACTTCTTTAATCCTTTGTCTTATTGTTTTCATTTGCTCTTAAATTTATTGGATCACTTCTAGTCCTACTAGGACCCTATCCTCAAGCCGATCCCAACTCAAAGGCGTCTAACATGATCGCCCGTAAAGAAAATTGAAAGGAACCATCTTAATGGTGCTCTAGTAACTGTTGTTTGAAGCGAACTCCACTAGTGGCAAGAATTCTTCCTAACGCTTTTGTTGGTCCGTAACGTACATGCACAACATGTCCTCCAAGGTCTGGTTCATTCATTTTCTCTACCCGTCAGTCTCCGGGTGATACGCAGTACTAAAGTTAAGTTGGTTTCCCAAGGCCTCTTGGAAACTCGTCCAAAATCGTCTAGTAAACATCAATCCTCGATCGGATATAATCCTCTTAGGCACACCATGCAGCCTCACAATCTCACTTATGAAAACTTTAGCTATTTCGGGTGCCTGATACGTCGTATGCAAAGGAATAAAGTGAGAACTCTTTGTCAGAGTGTATACTACTACGAAAATTGATTCATGTCTCCTTGCCATCAGTGGCAATCGAACAATAAAATCCATCAAAATAACCTTCCTTTTCGATTCCGAAATAGCATGTGGTTGTAGTAATCTTGTTGGGTGTCTATGTTTAGCTTGTACCTGCTAACATTCTAGACATATGGACACATAGTTGACTATGTCTGCCTTCATTCCCTTCCAGAAGAATAAGGGTTTAAGGTTTTCCCTCATCTTTGTGACTCCCGTGTGAGCCATGTAAACTGCTCTATGAGCCTCACTTAGGATCAACATCCTTAACTCGTCATTCGGCGATACGTAGATCTGATTTTTAAACCTCAATAAACCATCTCTATCAAATGAAAATCCTTCAAATCGTTGTACCATCATTGTGTTTTGTCCGATAAAACCCTCGACCTCTTTGTACTAGTTATCGTCATGCGTTAAGGTTAGAATCTTTTCATGTAGATTTGTCTAAAGAGGTAGCACCGAAAAGATGCATGGTCTCCGACTCAATACGTCTGCCACTCAATTCACTATTCCTCTTATGTAAGTAATCTCGAATTCATACTCGCTAAGCAATTCCGACCAACACCGTTGTTGAGCGTTCAAGTCGCTTTGCGTAAAGATGTGTTGTAGTCCACAGTGGTCAGTCTTTAGTTAAAATTTACTTCCAAAAAGGTAGTGTCTCCAAACCTTCAAGGCATATATGATGGCTAACAACTCCAAATCGTGCATCGCGTATTCTCCTCATGCCTTCTTAGTTTCCTTGAAATGTATGCGATTACTCATCCATCTTGCATCAAGACTCCGCCCAAGCCTTCCTTGGATGCATCAGTGCATACCAAGAATTCTGCGTCCATGTCTGGGACCGTGTGCATTTCTCAGTCCAAACAAACATCTAGTTTTTCTTCTGCAATTCCGTGATCAAATTTTCTATCTTCGAAAACCCCTCAACGGACCGCCGATAGTATCCTGCTAAACCCATGAAGCTATGCACTTCCAGGACATTTGTCGGTGCAGGCCATTCCATAATGGCCTCGACCTTTGCTGGATCCACAATGATACCTTCACCAAAGATGACATGCCCTAAGTAGTGGATCTTCGATTGATAAAATGAGCATTTGGATAACTTCCCATACAATTTGTGCTCTCATAGACACTGTAGTACCAAGCACAAGTGCTCGTCATGCTCCTCCGTCGTCTGAGAGTAAATCAAAATATCATCAATGAATACTTGAACAAACTTGTCCAAGTACTCGTAGAACAGCCCATTCATCAGACTCATAAATACCCGTGTGGCGTTTTTCAGTCCAAATGGTAAAACATTAAACTCATAATGTCCAAACCTCATCTTAAAGGCGGTCTTACAGACATCATCTTCCTTAATCTGTAATTGGTGATACCCTGATCGCAAATCGATCTTTGAGAACACCATCACTCCCTTCATTTGATCGAATAGATCATCAATCCTTGACAACGAATATTGATTCTTGATTGTCTCCTTGTTAAATTGATGATAGTCAATGCAGAGCCTCCACAAACCATCCTTGTTTTGTATGAAAATAATAGATACACCCCACGGTGACACACTAGGATGTATCAGTCCCAGGTCCAACAACTCCTTTAGTTTCATTCTCAACTCGTGTAATTCTAGGGTTGACATCTGATAAGGCATTCTAGCTGTCAGTTCCTTTCCCGATTTTAGGTCTATAGTAAATTCCAATTCCCTCTCTAATGACATCCCAAGTAACTCCTCTAGAAATTCATCCGCAAACTCTCTCACCATCGGAAGGTGTTCTAAACCTTCCGCTAATCCATTCTCGTTTAACGCAAGGATCACATAAAGATTGCACCCCTTACAAATGCTCTTCCGTAGCTATAAGGAAGAAATGAACCTCAGGGAAGCTACTTGGTTCCATCCTACAATCACATGTCTCTATCCCTTGTCATCAACCAAGCTCAACCATTTCATCTTACAGTTGTGTATTGCCTCATGCGATTCCAACCAATCCATACCAATTATGACATCATAAGATCCTAATATCGTGATGTACACGTTGGCCCTTGTGAAAAACTCTCCCAGGTTAAGGATACAACCAGTAAAGTTTCCTCCAACCATTTGTTTGGCTCATGAGGCCATCTCTATGAGGCTAAACTCATCCTGTTAGACTGCCTTTACCTTAATCCTTTTTAGCGCTACACCGGAAATGAAACTCTTGATAGCATCGATATCTATCAAAATACTAAGGGTCTGGTCAATGAAGGTACCTTTCATATCGAGCATAGTCGACTGATGCTCTGCCTGGCAGTTATTCACCTCTGCATGAATCCAATGGGCCTTGCTCATATCTCCCATGGTAGTGGGTTCGGCCGATTTCAACGCTTTAGTCCTCTCCACTGGGTAGTCACGCTGGTAGTGTGGCTCCCCACACGTCCAACACCCCTTCTTCAGCCCAGTAGTCCTGGTACCCTATGTAGAAGGTGATGGCCCTTCGGCCTAGAATCTTGGTCTGTTCTATTGAACAAGCCTAAACTATTGTTGTTGTTGATGTTGTGGTCCCCGATAAGGTGTATGTTGCTGAGGCATCAGTCGAGGTGTAGTTAAAGTGGATCCCCTCTGGAAGCCATGATATCCCGACGTATGTTCGGCTGGTGTCTAATGTTGTTGTGCTCCAAAAGACTCCTGCCCTCCTGGTCTCGCTAGAGTCCTGGTCTGACCCCCACTGATAAGCTCCTCCTCTGCTATGAGGGCCTTCTAGACGACATCATGCAAGGTTTGAGGCATCAAAATCCCGACCTTTGCACGTATACTGTTGTTAAGGCCGAACACGAACCTGTTGACCTTAAGTTTCTCAGTGTTAAGGTGTGGAGCATACTGGAGAAACTCCATAAAATGGGCCTCGTACTCGGGCACCATACGACTGCCCTGTCATAAGCCGTTGAACTCCTTGAGCTAACGCTAAATGAATTCCTATGAAAGGTACCTCTCTCGAAACCATTCCTAGGACAGTTCCCATGACACGTCTTCTACAACCGTGTTTAGCTGTGGTAGGAGCGTCTTCCACCATAGAAGAGCGCTTCCTTTCAGTTGGAAGACCGCCATGTGAACTTTCATGTGGGAGGTATAATCATGATGTGCAGAGCACATCACCATATTCTCCAACAATGCCTCGGCAACTGCGATGTCCACGGCACCAGAGAACTCGGGAAATTTGACCTTCTCGAGTTCACAGTGAATGCTACCAGTACCGATTGAAGCATGCGGTGGAACCTTAGGGGGTTTCGGTGCCCTAGCCTTAACTCTGTCATGGCTCATTATTGCCTCAGACATTCACTGAAAAGATCTCATCATTCCGACCACATCACCAACTGCTATCTTCTCCTACCCGACAACCTATTCATCTCCCTGGGGATTAGACCCGTTAGGCATGGATGCTATGGGAAGCGTTGTGCCTCCTCCCCTAGAACCACATTGTCTACCTCCACGACGTTCTCTAACCATGATTACCTACATGAATACAGGTCAACTCAATTAGCAACATTAGAATCAAATCATATCAATGAAAGTTGTAGCGATCCCAAGTCGCGCATTGAACTTGGCTCTGATACCATATGTAGCGAACCTCCCATTTCATTATGACAACAAGCCTCACATAACAAGTGATTTTTTTTCTTTTGTGTGTGTGTATTTAGGAGGGTAATAATGGCATTATACTCAACATCGCAACATGATGACGAACACAACACATTCAACTCATGCCACAACAAACATAACAACCTAACATAAAATCACATCAAGAACCTAGAAGCAATGTAGACATTCAACCGATGAATAATAAGAGTGACTACCCTCCCATCCTACCCTGCAATGGTTAGGACCTCCAGGACACATAAGAAATGCTCAAGCCTAGGTTCCCATCGATTTTGACCATTTAAGGTCTCAAGGCTGGAGACTGTTCTGAGGAGAAAGGAGGTGTCTACAACCCACCCAACATAAGAAGACCAGGCCTACTAAGCTAAGGAAAATAATCCTAACAACCCCACGCACCCAAAATTAATTACACAAGTAACTAGAACCCTTACAGTGAGAAACCAAGCATATAAAATGTTTACAAAACCAAGTACAAACATTAATTAAAATGAACAACAACACCCTCAATGGGAAATGCAAGCTAAAAATGACTTCTTTAACAACCCAACCATTAATCAAGGCTAAAAGGTCAATATCTATGATTTAAGTTGGCGTTAATTACAGATCAATTAACCAATCTAAATTCCATTAGTCAACGAGTTACCAACCGAACTTAACATGAATTACGACTTAATTTAGCGTGTCTGAGTTACCAATTAGGTGATATCTATAAATCCAAATAACATCAATTACATATCTAAATTAGCAAGTCTAAAATTTGCAATCTAGTCTTTACTCACCATACAAATATTAATATTTATTACAACCTAAATGGACAATTCTCTATTAATCTAAATCCCCATCCAGCTAGCCATAAACTTGAATAACAACATTAACATTCTTAAAGTGGAATGCTACCATTAGCACTTATAAGAAATTAAATCTCAACATGTAGTCTATCTATATTGATCGAACTAAAAATGCTAGCGGTCTAGTATCATAGAGAAGGGAACTGCTAACTATTAACAGTGTTGTAGCAATTTAACAAGGTGATTATCATAGCAGTTACATGACAATTAATATAGCAATAACAAGATAGTTTATATGACTATTTTCATAATAAGTAATATCTCAATAACAAGGCATTTATCATTCTAGTTAACATACAATTAACATAACATTAACAAGGAAATTTGTATGACTATTAACATAACCATTCATAGCGCAATAACCAGACAATTTATATAACGGTTAACTATTTAACTCACTGTGGAATTTAATCAATAGCAGGAATCTACTGAGCAATAACATTGTTGTAGCAATTGATCTGGAAATTAATAAGGAAAAAATATAGCATTTCATATTGCAATTAACATGGCCTTTAATAGAAGAAGGAGGCTGCTAACCATTAACATTGCCACAACAATTATTCTAGTAATTAATGAGGCAACAAAATAGTCGACACGCAGAGGTCATTGCGAGAGGGTGGAATCAACAATCATCCAGGGACAAACATCAAGGGTAGAAGGCTAACAAGTTCTTCCTTCGCTCATCATACTCACACAGAAAAGCAAGGCATTGAGATCCATAGGTCTTTTAACTCTAAGGCGACGACCGTAGATCAGGCTCCTGGATGACTGCTCTGGCGAGGACTGGTGAGCTAGGGACGAAGGTTAAACAAACATGAAGGTCATAATCAACACAACAAGGTGGTCAATATGTGTGGGGAAATGAAGCCATTGGAGCCAATCTATCATCGAGCTATGCTAAGAAAATTTTAGAAAACCATCTAGACAATCAGTTCACTCACCCAAGTAAAAATGCAGATTCAAGCATAAGTTCTGAAACAATTTACAATACAAAATGGAGAAAACATATCATTGTCTGTTTGGAGTGGACGTCCCACGTTCTCCTTGCAACTCTAGCATGTCGATCGAAAAGACTACATCGGTACCTTCCAGCAAATGCTAGGGGTACGCTTCTTCCCCCTTAGCCCCCCAAGCCACAAAGGGGCCACACACTCACTATCTAGAGATTTCGACTAGCTCCCGGCTCACCTCGCAAGGACGAGCTACCACTCCTCACCAAGGTGGGTATCCCAACTCCCACAAGTTAAGTTAGTCAAGTAGATATTTTTGTAGTGTAACGTTACGCAAACAGAAGAGATTCGACCTCCATCCCCTCCCTTCATTATATAGAGTTTCGTGGTTCCTTACTTTCCAAAAATCTTGTTTAGTTAAGATTTTAAAATTTAACTCCTAAAAATTCCTCCCCGTACAAGTGTCACCCATCCCCTTCATTCCTCCATAAATTAATTTATTTAATTAATTAATTATCTTTATTTCCCTCACTCACCTAGAGTTACTCCTAGAATCGCTCCTAGGTGTCCCCAAATTCTCTTATAGGTTTTAATGACTTCCCCCACCATTAAATTGTTAGTTCAGTTTAAATTAGAAAGATCTTAAATGGTAGATACTTTACTAAGTTTGAATTTTCTCTTTTTCCCTTATGTTCCCTTTT
>ML782844.1:14373-31559 GCA_009831015.1 Picea engelmannii
AAATCCCGAAGAGGACGTGGCAAGGTGGGTCCCCAAGACATAGTGGGAGACAGGTGGCATGTATTCGGGGTTTCGGTACTCGGGGTTTTGTGTTGCATGAGGTATGCGGCAATACAACCGCCGATTTCCCGATAGGGAAATCCTCGACGCAAGAAAAGGTTGACCCGTTGACCATCGGGGTTCGGGACTTGGAAGGTCCTGTGCATGGTGCAGCAGGGCTCGCGAACTCCCGACCGACGATTTCCCGATTTCCACAAGTACGTGGGCCCAAGCCATTAAACATCGCGAGTAGCAAAAATCCCGACGGAAGAAGTTCCGAAGGCCGACGTTGGTTGATGTTAGTGTCTCAGTTAGGAATTAATTTGCTTATGATTAAAAATGATGTTTAGAAATTTTGGGTTGTTACACTTTCATTAACATTTTTTCTCTTTCTCTGTTTTAGACGGGGGTTAGTGTAAGCTAATGATGGTCTCTCACGATGCATTATTAGCAATGCAAACATGGAAAACAAAAAAGTATGTTAACTTTGAGGGATGATTCAAGGTATTTTCACAATGAATTTGAATATGGTGTAAAAAGATGAAATGCAGGAAATTGAATGAGCTTTCTCAATATATAATTTTAATTTATAGAATTTGTGTATGACTATGTGAAATTTGAGTTTTTATAACAATGGTATGCTATTTTTCATGAAAATTATAATGCATATGTTTTTGTTTGTGGAGGTATTGAGTACCTAAATGATGGAATTTCCTTAAAAAAATTGTAGAATTGTATAAAACACATTGTTCTTGTGTAGGGATATTTTTTCAAAATCTATAATGTTAATTTTATATTTTTTTAAATTATGAAAGTCATTGTATCCTTGAAATTACAAGTTCTTGCATTTGTGTAGGGTACAAGGGTCATAACATAATGAAAACAATTTATTTATCTATTTTTAGATTGTATATCTCAGTTTGTACTAGTGTTCTTTTACTAATCATTCATAAGGTAGGTCTAACAAGAATGTGATGAAGAAAACTTGTAGGCATCTAGGGACATCAACAACATATTAACCCAAAGAGGAATTCTAAAGTGTGACCTTGGTATCCTAATGGGGATAGTCAACATTATGTTTTTTGAACATTGAGTATGAGTCTCTGAAAATTGGATATGGCTAGGGGAACAAACCCAAGGTTTAGGACCCAAAGGAATATTATAGTCTTATATGGCCATGAAAAACACTTTGAACCACCAAAAATGACCTATTGAGGGAATCCTTTGCCTCTAACTAGTTATATAGGTACTACTAGAATTTTTGAGCACTTTTGTAACACCCTGTTTCCCCCAGTATGTAAATATAACTATATTGGCCAAGAGACTATGGAAAAATAAATATGTGTGAATTTCTAATTTGATGGACCTTTGTATAAAATGTCGATGAATATAAATTATGTTATTTACTAGAAAATGGATAAGTGTTGCATGACTTCTAGAAGGGGGGTGTGATAAGAGAGACCACAAATGCTATGAAAGAGATGGTGAAGGGGACCAGGAATGGTTGTGTTAACCTCCACCAAACAAGTACCTTGCTGGATTTAATTTCTTAGGAACAGAACAATCCTCTAACCCAGGAATGAATTAAAGTCAAGCTGGTAGGTGGGGAGACCTCCTCAAGAGTTAATGAGGGGATGGGGCAGAGAACCCATCTGTAAGGCTTTCAGACCTGACCACAGACTGGGAATTCGAGCCACACACAATATTGCTGAGGAAGGAAATAAAGGAAGGTGTGGTGGGAAGAGGAAGACCTGCAAAGAGTGCAGAGACGAGAGACTAATCTCTCGGGTTCAAGAAAGAACTAAGAAATGAGCGTGCTCTGGTTGCAGGAAATGGATAGCAGGGTTATGATACAAGCTGATGAATGCGGTTGTTGAGTAACTGAGGAAGTACTTAGGCGGTCCTCCTTGCTTGGTATATTGGAAATCGTTGCCAAGATCCCGCGGGAGGAGGAGAGTAACCTCCGTCCCTGCTGTCACTGAGCCGGAAGAAAGGATTATATCTCAGAGCATCATGGTATAGCTCATTGGTGGCTTGTGGTAAATCCATTAGGAGTGACTGAGCCTATAGTTAGGTGGAAACGGGTATCCCTTTCAGCAGTCACATCACGTCTTTTGGTTCTAATAAGTGTTTTCATGATTTGTGCTTTGAATTTTGGATAATGGATGCATGCGTGTATTTATATATCTATAAATGGTTTTTGTATTGAAATGGTTAAGTTTTATATATGTGTTTGTCTTCTTGTGAACTTATGATTCTGATTGATTTTCTATGTGCCCCAACTTAGCCTTCAAGGTGCCTTGGTACATAAACCCATAGGACGACCGAGATGGAAAGTGTTGTGTCAATTTGGTCATATCCGTCTAATGAGACTATTGTTGATATTATGGTAGTTGAGGGAGGTATTTAACTCCATGTGTAAACCTAAAGAGAATAGAATATTCTAGGAAACAAGAAGAAACCCTAATTGATTGGTTAATAACCCTAGAAGAAAAGTCAACTCAAAGGAATGACTTGTATTAGGTTATTAGCCTCCAAGAGAAGAAGTCGACTAAAGGAAATAATATGTACAAAAGAATTAGTACCCAGAATGAGAAGTCAACCCAGGAAGTTTTCGAGATTTAGTATAAATACAGGAGGCTTGTCTTCATTCTGGCAGGAATTCTTAGAACTATAGAAGAAACACTTGTGCGAATTGCAGTTGGCCAGTTTGTGCACAAGTTTGGAGGAGAGCTATCGTTGTAGTTGCTGCAGCTAGCAGATTTCGGTTTTGGCTTGGACTATCTCTTGGTTATAGGTTGGACTCTTTGATCATCTCTTGCTTGGTGTGCTATCCTTGGAGAAAGGTGTGCCACCCTTTGTTTGGCTATCTAGCCTAGGGTTTTCTTCCAGAATGGTTCTTTGTCAAGGTTAAGGTGCTTGGAGGGTGGATTTGGCCTATGGTTGGGTGACAATAGTGATATTGTCTATGGTAAAACGAGCACATCCATCATATTATGATAGGTTATGGGCCCACACCTCCTTCATTCAGTATAACCACTGGAAGGGATCATATGCATAAGGATACTAAGCTCATTGAAATAAATGCCGCTAGGGTTTCTAGTAGGAGCAGTCACCAAAGTACTGCCATTAGGGTTACTAGCAGGTGCAGTTGCAGAAACCCTAATCCTTTAGTTGAGGCACCTTAAGTGAAGGGATTGACCTAATTTCCAGATAGACCAGTGTGCCCTAGCCTAACACATCTCCCGATACTCTCAGCAAGCCAAGATGTCAAGTTTGAGTTTTTTGGTCAAATCTAGGGTTGACCAAGTCAAAGAAGCCATGACTTACTCTATGAACTCAAAAAAAAAGTTAGATGGAGCTTCTAACTTCAGAGCATCGAAGACAAGGAGTAACCTCATCCTTTCCAAGAATAAAGTGTTGGATATCGTGAAAGGAAAGATCATGGAACTAGAGTTTGAAGAAGGAAAAGAGAAGAAACCGCAGAACGTTGCAGTAATGCAGAAGTTCAAAGACAATGACATAAATGACATGAGTATCATAGTGGATTCTATAAAATACCACTTGATACCTTACATCTCCCATCTTGATTCATCTAAGAAGATGTATGATGCCCTAGCAAACCTCTTCTCAGTTAGAAACATTGGACAAGTAATGAGTCTGAAGAATGAGCTTCGTGACATGAAGATGAATGATGATGACAACATAAAATCATACTTTGTGAGAATCTCAGTTAAGAGATCAACTACAAGATATTGAAGAGATCATTTCAGAGAAGGAATCGATAAACATAGTACTCAATGATCTTCCCAAGACATGGGATGCATTTGCGGCAAGCATGAACATAAGAAAGGAGTATCCTACATTTGAAGAACTTTGGACTTGTTGTGATCAAGAAGAATCAAGGATCAGTGCAAAAGAGAAACCCAAAAATAAGTACGATGATCAAGCCTTCACAACAAGATTCAAGAATTTCAGGAACAAAAGGAAGGAGAAAGATATGTCAGAAATACAATGCTTCAATTGTCGAAAGTATGGTCACTACAAGAATCATTGTCCCGATCTAAATAAAAGGAAGGAGACACACGAAGCATTAGTTTCTGAAGAAAAGGAACCTACAAAGAAGACCAAGCAGGATAAAACAAACTTCTTCTTTTAAAGACAAGGTAACAATACTCTTCATAGTTCTTGTACATACCATGTTTTTTGTACATATCTTGCATATCTATTTCTTATAAGATAATATGTTCAAACATAAACTATACCTATGGAAGAAACAACAAGATAAGGATTGCTATCATTATGAATACAAGTCAGACAATACACATGAAAGGATGAAGAAAATCAAACAATTCATGTGGAAGTTATTACATAAGTAACAACTGAACGATAAGTTGAATTCAGAATCAATCTTGAAGAAACCTTGAAGAAGTAAAGACATAAAGAAGTCAACAATCAAGAGAAAGCTGGATAAATAATTATGACACCTTGCAGAAGGAAATAAGGATGCAGACAAAAGCGTGGATTATATTAGATGGAGGGAGCCGATTATATACTTCCAAAATAAAAACATGCACTCATACATGCAACAAAGATTAGGAGGGAACTAATCCTATGATCCATTAAAGATGATGAAGTGTATATCCATGGTAGCAGCCATTAAAAGCAGTACGTGTTCAGTTTGACTTTAGAAGAAGCCTTGTTTGAAAAGAAGCCTAAAAGTATCCCTAGTTGTCCATCCACATCCATGATCCTATGATGAAAGGAAGAAGTTGGAATCTCCAGGGCATAAAATCTATAGAAAACTCCATGAACTCAAGAGCTAAAGAGAAACATGAGGAAGAACATGAAGATTCCAAGAAAGAAAGAAAATCCAGAACAACTAGTCATTGTATCGTGAATCACAAGACTACCAGCCTTATATGTACTCACTAAAAGAAATCAAGTAGTGGAACTGAAAGTTATGATGAAGAACAATGTATGAAAGACTTATGAATGTAAGCATTGGGAGATCCAGAACTAGAGGTTCTCCTAGATGAAGGGAGAAGACTATAATGATTGCTTGTTCCAGTAAACCAGACATACCTCTACATGAGCCATTATATCGTCTACAATATCCATGGGTTGGAATTGAAATCAGATGAATGCAAAGAATGTTCTCCAAAACAATTGAAAAAAGAGCGTATGTAGAGCAACCTCAAGGCTTTGAGGTATACCAGAAAGAGACTTTTATAGGCCGATGGAAGAAGATTTTGTTGGAACTCAAACAACTTGGTACAAAGCCTCTCATGCACAGCAGAAGCATGGTGAAAATATTCTATGATAAAAGTCAGAATGGTTACTCAGAAGTCCAGGATGATGGATTGCTAATCCATAACAAACTATCATGATGAAAGAAGAAGTGGCACATGGATATGTTCCAGTTTGAGCCTTGCCACGATGTTATGAGCTAGCAGAAAACAAAAGCGTTGAATTCAACTATGTTATACTGTAATGATCAATGTTATACTGTAATGATCAGAGCTATACAAAGCCTTCAGAGAAAACCAGTGTTCCAGAAAGACTGGAGTACATTGAGATGAAGAATTACATTCTCCATGATGAAGTCCATAAAAGAGAAAGTGGTTCTCCAATATATATCTCCATAGATGAGAAGATAAGTAGACATTTTGGTAAATCTTTTGTCCAAGATGAAAGAGTTTGCATATTCAAGATGGATCTCGTTGAGATGACTTCCTTATTGAAAAAGGAAGAGATGACTCCCAAGTTGGGAGGGAGCACTAATGTATTATTCACTTATGGATAGTAATTTTTTAGTTCGAAAAATGGTCCAGGATGAGCAATTCCTTTCTAGTTCAGAAAGTGGTTTGAGATTTCTGATGGACAGGCATTTTCCAGTTCAGAAAATGGTCTAGATCTAACAGTCATTTTTGTAATGAAAATGGTTCGATGGATTGTTGATGTACCATAGACAACGATTTCCCATTGTGGTTAAAACAGGGAGTGGTCTAGGACAATCTCACTTCTTGACAGTCACTCTCAGTAGTGGTCAAAAAGATTGGTCCGCCTTGTGGGACAATCATTCTTTCGAAGCTCACAGTTGTGAGCAATTTTGAAGAATAATCTATTTTGGAGGTTGGTGCAAGACAATCATTTCCTTAGGAAATGGTCTAGACAGTCATTCCCTAGGGAAGATTCATTCTCTTTAGGTTGCACTTTTTTTAGTGCCGGAGGAATGGCCCAGATAGGTGAATGGTCCAAGTTCAGCAATAAGGGATAGGAATTCCCTAGGGAAGACTCATTCTCTCCAGGTTGCACTTTTTTTAGTGTCGGAGGAATGGACCAGGATAGGGAATGGTCCAGGCTCATAAATCAGGACAATTATTCTTCCTTTCTTGAGAATAATAGTCTAGATAGCCCATCATTGATTTTCTGCTCTGAGGGAAGATGCTCTTCCAGAGCTCACAGATGTGAGTGGAAGAATGACCCATATGATTCATTTTATATCATAACAATGTTTTCTGTGCAGGTTGATATCAGATGATTTTTATGGAGACTGTATGTCTTTAGACAATAGATGTATGCTACTTTGTTGGATGTGTTCCATTGATTGTGACTATACATCACTGATCAAGTATCTGTGTGCTACTTGGTGTGGTAGTGTACCATCGGATTGTAGTTGTGTACTACTATGGATATACACAATTATGCTCTATTGAATGATATTGTTCTGATTGCCTTGAATACTATCAGTAGTGTTGTAAATGATTATTAGCTAGATGGATGATCAATGGACAGAGATTTCCCAGACGAAAAATGGTTCAGGACATTTATTCTTCTAAGACATATGTCCAGATTAGAAGAATGGCTCGTGTGTCACTATGTGGAGTAAGTGAGTTATCTAGCATCATGTCTAATTACTCAGATGGAGTTTGTTTTCGAGAGATGATGCAGTTGATGAAACTGATAGTGATGATGGTGCTCATAGTATAGTCATGAGATAGTCTATACGACTATGTTGATGCTACAAGGTGAATGGTATGTTTGTGCTCAATACCATTACCTTCAATACCTCCCTAGCTAGGAGGGAGTGCTGATATTATGGTAGATGCGGGAGCTATTTACCTCCACGTGTAAACTTGATGACAATAGAATATTCCGGGAAGCAAGAAGAAACCCTAATTGATTGGTTAATAACCCTAGAAGACAAGTTGGTTCAAGGGAATGACTTGTATTAGGTTATTAGCCTCCAAGAGAAGAAGTTGGCTAAAGGAAATAATATATACTAAAGAATTAGTACCCAGAATGAGAAGTCAGCCCAGGAAGTTTGCCAGATTTAGTATAAATACAGGAGGCCAGTCTTCATTCTAGCAGGCATTCTCAGAACTGCAGAAGAAACACTTGTGTGGACTGCAGTTGGCTAGTCTGTGCACAAGTTTGGAGGAGAGTTGTCGTTGCAGCTGTTGCATCTAGTAGATTTTAGTTTTGTCTTGGACTATCTCTTGGTTATGGGTTGGACTTTGTGATCAACCCTTGCTTGGTGCGCTATCCTTGGAGAAAGGTGCACCATGCTTTGTTTGGCTATCTAGCCTAGGGTTTTCTTCCAGAATGACTCTCTGTCAAGGTTAAGGTGCTCGGAGGGTGGCTTCGACCTATGGTTGGGTGATAATAGTGATATTGTCTACGGTAAAACGAGCACATCCATCATATTATAACAACTATCCCCTTCAAACTCCTTGCTGTGCGACCAGGATATCATGCCCAAACCCTTAACGGTATCATTGATGAAGCTCAGGAAGGATAGAGATATTTAATTATTCAAAGGGAAGACCCTTTTGTCTGGAAGACGAATGGATGAGATCTATTTGGAGACCTCATATGATCAACCCCTAGTAACCTTAGGCTAAGCTTAAGGGAGCTAATTCCTTTCTGCTTCGGAGCTCTGGAAGTTTGGGACTTCAGAGTATTGTCGGCCCCCATAGTCATAAACCGGTCGAATGCGACCGAGAGTTACGGTTACCCATAAGGTTGACCGACATTGGGAAGTCCCCCAGGTGGTTAGGTGAGCCTATATTACCAACTAAATCGAGATCCAAAAACTCGAGGGTCGGAGCCATGAAGAATCGTGAGCCGTAGATCGAGGGATCCTTCAGGTTATTTCCCAACTGTCGATATACCAGGGATGCATGGTGCTAGCCCCTTTAGTTCAGAGATTGGGCACTTCGGAAGAAAAGAGGAGTTTGCATTAAAAACTATCGAACGCAAAATACCCGAGGTAAGAAGATCCATAGATCTATAAATCTACATGGCCATATCTCAACCGTGAGATTTGAGGAATGTTAGAAGGTTGTCAGTCCAGAGTGATGTGGTGGAGTGATGTCACCCAAGGTGGTGTGGACCCCAGACTAATGTGCCATGTGTCACCCAGATTCATGTGTATCATATACCCTATAGGCCCAGTGGAACATAACACATGTCACCCTGACCCCTCCTACGTGTCAGTTCCTGGTACGTGTCCGCCTAGCCAACATGGTTGGTGAAGTGATCGAGAATCTAGGATACCGGGACTTTGGGACTCCAAAGGATTTGGGATGTAGCATTATAGAGAGACAAAAAAGGTCTGAAGGTCAGAACCATGTGGCAAGATTACGAGACTTCATAATTTCGAGACTTCAGGAGGTATCGTGCATAGATAGCAAGGAGACATGCTGAAGTGTTGAACTCTAAATTCCCCACTAGTCTGCATGTCAGATGAGGGATAAGCCAATCATCAAATTAGTTGATGGATGGACCTTTCCTATGGGATGTAGGAACCAATAGATGATACTAACAAGTTGAAGCCATGGGGGTGTCACGTGGCCCTTAACCAACGAATGCCCGAAGAACTTTGGGAATTCATAAGATATAAACCAAGGGTCGGTTTAGAATCTGGTAGCAATCATTAGAAATCTATGGGCAAGTAGAAGAGAATGAATCATTTCAGAGAGATGATTCGGGATGAATTAGTTAAGGAAAAATGAATTTATGATGCCCCACCCCTTAAAAGAGTATTAAGGAGTCGAGTGTGTTACAAATTGGTATCAGAGAATGGTTACAACACTTGGCCTGCTTGGGCTCATGGACGAGTTGCATAAAAACCATAATTAAAGAACTTTAAGGGTGACGCCCTATCTTACCTATTTCCTAAAAAGTATGGTTAAAATTTTACTGAAGAAAAGAATGAAACCTTCTTCTCTGTGTGTGTATTTAAGAAATATGAACTGTGTGTTGTTCATAAACTAATAGACTGTTGGTTGAAAATTAGTGTTTTGTCATCACTTAAGCAGTTAGTAAATCACGGGAAAACTACAAGTGTAAAGGATGGTGACACACCATGAAGTGGGGGAGGGATCCCACAATAGAGATGAAGAATATGATGAAAGGAGGGTGATGGAAACCCCTCCAGATCTGGCTAAAACAATAAGGATCCTCATGGCCGAATTGCAGAGTTGCAAGGCCGACAATTAGATATTGATAAAAGAGAAAGAAAAAAAATAGAAATTAATGCAATCTTGATGTAGAGCTTATTTGATATATAGAGGCAACTACAACATGGACCTGCAACCAGTCATGTGGACCAACGACATACAAAGAGAAGTCAAAGTTAACTTGAGATACGAAAACGTGGTCCCATAAGAGGCCACAATGGGAGGAGTACCTTGAGGAAGGTCCAACCTAGAGACAGGGGACACTCATTGGGAGAGTTCTCTGGAAAGGAAACTGACAACTCCGAGGGATCTTCTAGTAGAAAAACTAGCTCACATTCTCAAAGGAAAGGAAAGAAGCGAAACCATTCCAAAAGTCATGACCCTGAAGAGTTAAAGAAATCAAAACCACCCTCTTTCAATGGAGTGATTGAGAAAGGGGAAGAGGCAGAACCTTGGCTGCTTGGTTTAAAGATGTACTTCAGAGTCCATGACTACTTTTAAAACTTGAAGGCTCGAATAACCATCTTCAACCTGAATGGAAAATCTTCCATTTGGTGGGAAGACCTTAAGAATGTGAAAGGAATCCATGATCAAGAATTATCATGGAAACAATTTGAGAAACACTTCAAGAAGAAATATCCGTCAGAGAAATGGTTTGATGGGAAGACTAAAGAGTTATATGAACTCAATCTGGGACAACTCATCATAGAGGAATATGTCAATACGTTCCTTGATTTGTTGAGGTATGTACCCTACATAAAGGATGAAAAGGTAAAAGTAAAACTATTTATCAGTGGGGTACCTCAGACCTACTGGAACAAGATTGAGTTTAACGAGCCAAAGACCTTAGAAGACACTATCCAGAAGGAAAGGTATTGTTATGAACAATTTGGGAGTAAAAAAAAACCTCACGAGGACTGGAAGAAGAAGAGTATTTCGGGATTCAATAAGAAGGGGTTCAAATCCTCAGGATTTAAGAACTATAGGAAAGACTCTAGGATAAACCTTCCTACTAGAAGTGTATATTAGCAAAATTTCCCCTCCCAGAGTGGAAATAAACCTTTTGGAGCAACCCCAGGAAAGACTGATAACCCAAAGAAGGAACCCTTGAAATGTTGGGGTTGTGGAGAAGAACATCTTCTGAGGGATTTTCCACACAAACAACAGAACAGTAGAAGAGTCTACAATATCCAAGAAGCTATCACAATTAATGATGTGGCTAGGTGCATGCCATGGATTTATGAATCTTTGGATAATAAACAAGCCGACCACCAAGCTTCAGTGTTAGAAATGGAAGGTATGATCACCAGCAGTTTCTATTTTAATTGACCCTGGTTCTAATTTGAGTTATGTAGCCCCTCAGACTCTTGATAAGTGTAAAATACAACTAGTTAGGCATGTTAATCCATGGTTGGTACAACTAGCCACTGGCACCAAAATAAAAGTAGTAGAGGTCATACCAGCTTTCCAATTCATTATGGATGGATTTCCCACCCAAGCAACCCTTAACATACTTCCTCGAGGATCTTATGACATGTTGATTGGTATGGATAGGTTAGACACTTATAAAACCAAATTGGACTGTTACCATAAAAATTTGGAGTGTGAGAATGAAGAAGGGAGAAAAATGACCCTCCATGGGATTCAAAAGCCTATCTTAGTGAGATGAATATCATCCCTTCAAATGAAAAAGTATTACAGAAAGAGATGTCCTCTATATGAAATACAAGTGTTGGAATATGTTGAGGATGACATACCAAACTTAGAGGACTACCCCATATTAAGAGAGTATAGAGGTGTGTTTCCAAAAGAGGCACCAGGTCTACCTCCGAGAAGAGACATTGACTTCTCGATAGAACTTGCACCATGAGTAGTGCCAGTGTCTAGGACACCCTATAGGATGACTAGACCCAAGATAGTTGATCTCAAGATAAAACTAAAGTAAATGATTGACAAAGGCTACATACGGCCCAATGTGTCTCCATGGGGAGCACTAGTCTTGTTTTTGAAGAAGAAATATGACACACTCTGACTGTGCATAGATTATAGAAAACTCAATAATACCACCATAAATAACAAGTACCCCTTACCAAGAATCGATGACTTGTTCGACCAATTGGGGGGTGCTTCTATTTTCTCAAAGATTGACTTAAGGTATGGATACCATCAAGTTTGAATCAAGGATGAAGACATCCAAAAAACAGCCTTTGGGACCAAATATGGTCACTATGAATTGTTGGTGGTGCCATTTGGATTAACCAATTCCCTCGCCACTTTTATGTGCTTGATGAATAATGTAATCAACAAATTCCTAGACAGATTTGTATTGGTTTTCATTGATGATATCCTAATATACTCCAAGAACAGAGAGGAGCATGAAGAACATATTAGACTTGTACTTCAAGTACTAAGAGAGCATTAGCTCTATGCTAAGTTTAGCAAGTGTGACTTTTTCCAGAAGCAAGTCCATTACTTAGGCCATGCTATTTCTAAAGAAGGAGTGGCACTGGACCCTGACAAGATCAGATCTATTATGGAATAGCCTATCCCAAAGGATGTATATGATATTAGATCCTTTATGTGCTTAGCAGGATACTATAGAAGGTTCATAAAAGGAATTTCCAAGATTGGTTGTTGTTGGGTTATGAAAAAGGTACAAATATCCTCCTTATTCCCACAATTCATGATACAATCTTGATTGACTTTTCTGTTAATTAGGGATAAATAAGATAGAGAATGATTAATATGTCTTCTAGTGATATCATTGAAGTTATGTTGAATAGATTCTAAAATACAATTGGAATTGTTTTATTCTGTTACAGGATTGGATAAATATTGTGAAAACCGAAACAACAAAGGAAATCTTGAAGATGCATGAGCTATTGGAGGTTAAGGACTTTTTGTGCAAAGCAGTTTTAAAGATGATTTGATTTTCTATATTGTAACTTTATAATAGTAAAGAAATCATAAGGGTCTTTCGATCCTCACGATGTCTTGATTTACTCAGATTATTGTATATATAGAGGATAATAGATCCTAAAAGACAATCTAAGAATTGCGTTCAAGTATTCAGACTCAGAATTACTCTACGCAATAAATTTTTGTGAATGATGTAGCAGCTATGAAGTTAGTAAAAGCTTTGATCATTTTCACCATTTTTACATACTGAGTTTCTAGTAGCAGTGCTTCTAAGGACCAAGGACCCAGTCTAAAGGAGCTATTGTTTCAGCTGTAATTGTATCAGTTTGATTTCTGTTTTGCGATTCAATTCTCTTTCCCAATAGTTAAGATGAATGCATAAGCATGTTAATGATTTCATATTGTTTTGCATACAGAAGATAGACATTTCTTTTGAGTGTTGATGATTGTTGATTCCAACTTCCATTATTGTATTTTGTTGCTTGATAGTTCCTCACATTTTCATATGCGTTGTTCCTTTTACTTATATTTGCATTAGTTGTTCCTTTCAAATAGATTACATTTGCCATTCCTTTCAGATAAAGTTACAATTGTTGTTCGTTTTCGTTCAATTATATTTGTTGTCCCTTTTGATTAGATTATAATTGTTGTTTCTTTCCATTAGAGTAATTCACTATTTCCTTTCCAACAATTCGATTCATAGTTAATAGTTAATTTTGCAAGTCTTTTACTTAGATTCAATCATTGCTTCTTAGTTAAATGAATTCAACAGATTAGCTAGTTCATTTTCATTCACAACATGTTAGTAATCAGATTTCAATTATGTTAAATAAGATCTTAGTCTTAGAATCTTTAAATGAACATTTGAGGAACTTGATTGTGGATAAACTCATGTTTTTTTTAGCTACACGATTTTAGCCTCTACAAGATATCTGCATAGACTTTGTTGATGTTCTTGAGATAAAAGATGAATCCTCGGGTTGATAAATTAATGTTAAACTAGGGTTGTTTTTAGGACATCTTTAGAGCCCAACATTTTGGTGTCGTTGCTGAGGAGAATGTCAAAGGTAGCATAGATTTTGTCTCTGGAGGACAAGGTATTGAAGACGGAACGTAAGAACCTACACAGGAAACAATTAAGATGCTTATGCCAACACCTACCTCCAGTTGACACATTAAGAGGTTGCATAGGTGTTTCTTTTTGAATTTCTTTTTGCGTGAAGTGTGTATGAATAAGAAGAAAGATCTTGAAAAACCAAAACCCCCACCAAAAATGACCAAAGTCTAGGGCCCGGTGCTCCCTAGGAGAAGCACTTTCATAGACGAAATCATCTAAAAAGTTGAATCTCAAGCTTCAGTTGGACCTAGGAAAGGACCTACCCAAATCCCTCAGGTAGCAGTCTCACCAACTGCAGCCCATGCTGAGATTCACAGCAAGACTAAAGGGACTGAGCAAAGCTTTCAGAGCACAGATATTCCACCTCTCAACCCTTTAGAAGAGGAAAATTCGTGTAATCTAGAGGAAGGAGAAGGAGAAACCAGTGGGGTTTCCAAGGTAGACCCATCACCACCCCCTGATCCTAAATATCCTATGAAATAAGAAGGCATACCTGAAATCCTAGATAGAGGGAGTGCAACTAAATCCCCTAGAGGATCAAATAATCAACCACCTTGAATAGAACACCCGGATCAAGAAATTTCTGAAGATTTTTGGCACATTTTTTATCAAATGGCACAACCAAATCAACAACGTCCCCAGACTTCCACATTGGAATATTCTATAGTTGATCCAATTGCCAATGCCCCCATGAAGGAAATCCCCCTACAAAACCTGCAATCCTTCCATGGATTGATCTCAGAAGACCCGAACACATTCTTATTCGAGTTTGATGTCCTATGTAGAGGGTACGATTACACATCTGAACCCCCAAAACTAAAATTGTTCCCCTCCACTTTGAAAGGAGAAACTCTACGTTGGTTTATGGGATTAGGAGGTGGAACTATAAACTCATGAGATGAGATGAAACAGGCCTTCTTGACAAAATATCAGGATTATTGTAGAACCAGAGACCTAAAATATGAAATCTTTCAAATGACTACAAAAGAAAATGAATCATTAGAAGAATATGTTGAGATATTTCAGTATAATTTACAAATATCACCCTATGGTACATTACCAAGTGAAGTACCTAAAGCAACTCTGATTAAAGGTATGAAGGATGAATGGGTAAAAACATTGAATCTAATGGGGAAGGGTGACATTTATCAAGAAACTTATGATAACATCATTCAATTGTGTATCAGGTGCTCACGAGGAAGCACACAGACTAGATTAGGAATGTAGACTTCCCTCACCAGAAATAACAATACTACCAGCGGGGGTGTTACGCGAGATGAAGTTCGTAATCTCTTAGAAAATTTCAAAAAAGATATTCTGAGCACTCTGACTACACAATTGGATGTATTGCAGGCCAAATAGAAAAATACAGAAGCAGAATAGACCTTGGCCATAGTTTGCCATTGATGTAGAAGAAAACATGGTCCAAGGGATTGTCCTTTGGATGTGGTTTGGATTTGCGTTATCTTCGCCAAGGATCATGACACAGAACAATTCCCATCGCTTCCTGGACTAAGAGTTGTCTTTAGAGAAGAGGAAGAGGAGACAAAACCATTATATCTGATGGCTCAGTGTCGTCAATGGCAGACCTGGCCTAACCAAATACACTACAAGACCCTTCCTCTTTATTTTCCGGACAGTATAATAAACAAAAAAATTCTGGTAATGCATGGCAGGGTAAACCATTTACTAATCAAAAGTACTAGCATCCCCACCAATACCCACCTGCAAATCCTACTTGGACAAACTAGCCCGTTGTAAATCCTGACTAGCTGAATCAACCAACTGCAATTTCTACCTGGCCTAGCTTGCAATACCCCACCTCATCCTGGAAAAACTCAAATAACCCCTACCCTTCACAGTGGCCCAACAAGACTACCCAAAATCCAAATTGGAATCAGAATTGACAGAGCCCCATGGGGATAAACAATCAACCCCTGATGGCCCCTCAAACCCAACCTACATTGCAAGCTCCACTCCAACTACCCCAAAACTCTCAAATGCAATTGCGCCCCCAACTACCAGCCCAATCTCACCCAAATACTAATAATAGACCGGCTCAGCTTGTCCATATTATGGATAATGGGGAAGGGGAAACCAACTCAGTAGGGTGCAACGAACTCCGGTTGATATCAGGGCATATAATATCTCCTGAATAAAATAATGTTTCCAAAGAGCAGGAGAATGAAAAACAACTCGCAATAACACCCTCTACTATGGTAATAATGGAAGCAATCGAGCAGGGGGGAAACACAGTCGAATCACATGGTCCTGATAAGGATGAAACTCCTTCCCCTCCGTTCCTCGAAATATTGATGATAGAAAAACCTGTCGTATATCCCAGCTTCGACATTGTAGGGGAACTCAAGAATTTATATGTCAAGATTCTACTCCTGCAGGCTCTAACAGATATTCCAATTTATGCAAAAACAATCAAGGAACTATGTGGGAGGAAGCCTGTTAGGAAAATAAAAAATCCATTGTCAACGGTTCGCATAGGAGCCTTGTCTGATCTAATTCTTGGTAGACAAGAACCAATCAAATATGCAGATCTAGGGAATCCCATAGTAACAGTTCAGATCCAGAGCTATTCTTTTCCAAATACACTAGTTGATTTGGGGGCAGCCATCAATATCCTGACTATGGAAACTTGCAATACCTTGGGTTTTGACTCCTTCGAACCCACCCCAATTATGTTACAATTGGAAGATCGATCGGTGGTTCAACTAGTTGGCACATTACATGATATAGCAATCTCAGTCAACTCTTGGGAATATTTGGTGGATTTCCTCATCATCAACCCAAGAAGTGGGCTTGAAGGGCATCCATTGATACTGGGCAGACCATGGCTCGCAACAACCAATGCATACATAGGATGCCAAATGGTTAATATGACAATTTCTAGAAGAGGTGTCATAAAGAATCTCATCTTATATCCTCCTCCCAAGCCAAGCTCGACTTTCGTATATCCACAATTTCCACCACCACGATATCTAGAAAAGGATTTACGAGCCCCTCTCACGCTGGAAGAATCTCTCAGACTCAAGAACCAGCTAGAGGATGACGCAATCAATGGGTTTATTAATATCCCAACCACTGTGGGTAACCCAACATGCCAGATGCTCCAAGTTGTTCTAGACTATGAAGCACAGGGAGACCCGCTGGAAGATTTAATGGAACAACAAATCCCAAATACAGTTGTTCATAACAACAAATCCGTTGAGATTGCACCAGGGAGGTCTCTGAACATCAATGCCAATTTAGATGAGCAACGACAACAAAAGATAATTAAAAGATGAATTAGCTTCAATTCATCTTTTAATTAGCTTTTACTTAGATTCGATCATTGCTTCTTAGTTAAATGAATTCAACAGATTAGCTAGTTCCTTTTCATTCACAACATGTTAGTAATCAGATTTCAATTCTGTTAAATAAGATCTTAGTCTTAGAATCTTTAA
Source organism: Picea engelmannii (assembly GCA_009831015.1). Taxonomy (NCBI): domain Eukaryota; kingdom Viridiplantae; phylum Streptophyta; class Pinopsida; order Pinales; family Pinaceae; genus Picea; species Picea engelmannii. Next base: position 31,374 of record ML782844.1, read on the forward strand.
ATGAACATTTGAGGAACTTGATTGTGGATAAACTCAGGTCTTCTTTAGCTACACGATTTTAGCCTCTACAAGATATCTGCATAGACTTTGTTGATGTTCTTGAGATAAAAGATGAATCCTCGGGTTGATAAATTAATGTTAAACTAGGGTTGTTTTTAGGACATCTTTAGAGCCCAACATTTTGGT
>ML782844.1:47058-71656 GCA_009831015.1 Picea engelmannii
CATAGATGATTTTTCAAGGAACACATGGATTTATTTTCTTAGAAAGAAATATGAGGTATTTGATAAATTTAAAGAGTTTAAGGCTCTGGTGGAAAATCAGACAGAGAAGAAAATAAAGGTATTGAGAACAGATAATGGTGGAGAATTCTGCAGAAATGAATTCGAATAATTCTGTAAGAAGTGTGGTATAGCAAGGCAGAAGACTACTCCATACACTCCTCAACGGAATGGAGTTGCAGAAAGGATGAATAGTACACTGACGGAAAACGAAAGGAGCATGCTCATCAGTGCCAGGTTAGGACACGAATTATGGGCAGAGGCAGTGGGTACAACATGTTACCTGGTCAATCAATCACCTTCATCAACGTTGGATGATAAAACTCCACACGAGGTATGGTTTGGAAAGAAACCCTCTCTTCAACATCTTAGAGTGTTTGGTTGTGATGCTTATTTGCATGCTCCAAAGGAAAATAGAAGTAAGCTGGATAAAAAGGCTGAAAAGTGTATCTTTATTGGTTATAAATATGGTGTGAAAGGTTATAAGTTTTGGAACCCAGAAACCAAGAAAACTGTTTACAGTCAAGATATTGTTTTCAGAGAGGTAAAAGATGTGTCCAAACAAGAATTCCTACCAACGCAAGACAAACCTAAGAAAATAGAGCTTGCGTTGGATGATGCAAAATCTGAATCATCTGAAGAAGAGGAAGCAAAAGAAGAAGAAGAAGAACCTCATACCCCAGTATTGAGGAGATCAGTGAGAGATAGAAGGCAACCAGAAAGGTATAGTCCACCTAATTTTTCGTTCCAATTTTGCTTTATCTATTACTGATGATGATCCCAGAACTGTCAGGGAAGAAGTGAATTCAGAGGATAGTAAACTCTGGAAGAATGCCATGGTTGAAGAAATGGATGCCTTGGATAAGAATGAGGCATGGGATATAGTTGAGTTGCTAGCTAGAAGAAAATAGGTTGGTAGAAAATGGTTGTTCAAGAAGACATTTAGTGCACAGGGTAAAGTGGAGAAATACAAAGCTCAGTTAGTAGAAAAAGGTTATTCCTAAGTAAAGGGAATTGACTTTGGTGAGATTTTTTCTCCTGTTGCTAAGTTAACTTCTATTAGATTTCTTTTATCTATTGTTGTTGCTTTTGATCTTGAAGTGGAACAGATGGATGTGAAGACAACATTCCTACATGGGGATCTGGAAGAAGAAATCTACATGATGCAGCTAGAAGGCTTTGTAGTGAAGGGAAATAAAGAGATGGTATGTACACTAAAGAAGTCACTATATGGTATGAAGAAATCACCTAGGATGTGGTACCAAAAGTTTGACACATACATCCTTGGATTGGTATTTGTAAGAAGCATGGTTGATCACTGTGTATATTCCAAGAAGGTTGGTAATCACTTCATTTATGTAGTGTTGTATGTTGTTGACATGTTGTTGGTAGGAAATAACATGGATATTATCAAGGAGGTGAAATCACAGCTATCCTCCAAATTTGACATGAAGGATATCGGTGTTGCTAACTTCATTACGGGAATGAAGATTAAAAGAGATTGTGCAAATAGGAAACTCTCGTTGAATTAGAGAAAATATGTTGAGACGATATTGCAAAGGTTTAATATGCATGGAAGTAAACTGGTCAATGTTCCAATTCCTATAGGTGTAAAGTTATCTGCATATCAGTGCCCCAAGACATAGGAAGAAGAAGAGGACATGTCCCATGTTCCATATGCCAGTGCAGTTGGCAGTTTGATGTATGTAGTGGTATATACTAGACCATACATTGCACATGCAGTGGGAGTTTTGAGTAGGTGTATGTCAAAACCAGGGAAGGAGCATTGGATAACAGTAAACAGGGTCTTCAGGTATTTGCGTGGAACTAGCAATTATGGATTGTGCTACCAAGGAAGACCAGGATTGGATAGAGTGGTGGACATACATGGCTTTGTTGATGCAAACTAGGCTGCAGATATGGATCACAGAAGATCTACAAGTGGGTATGTGTTTAACCTATTTGGAGGAGCAATCAGTTGGATGAGAAAAAGACAGGTTGTAGTGGCACTCTCAACTACAGAAGCTGAATACATGGAAGTCACTCATGCAAGAAAGGAAGCAGTATGGTTACAAAGATTATGTTCAGGTATTGGGTTGGTACAAAAAGAAGTGAGATTAGATTGGATAGTCATAGTGAAATCTTCTTGTCAAAGAACCCAACTTATCATTCGAAGACAACGCATATTGATGTTCAATATCACTTTGTGAGAGACATGGTTGAGGAAAAGAAAGTGTTGCTGGAAAAGGTTGACACTTTGAAGAATGTTGCAAATTCATTGACAAAGTTTGTAAGAACAAAAAATTTCTCTTGGTGTAGAGTAACAATGGGCATTGTTGCCCTGGATTGTTGACTATATAATATTGGGACCCCTGGATGCAAAGAAAACAACAAGTGGGAGAATGTTGGGTATGTGTTATATTCTTTGCATGTGTGTGTGTGGGCGCGTCAGAATCGACAACTGCATCTGATGATCCCTCGTAGTAGTGCTATGTTTGTGTTGTGTGCGTCGGGCGATTTCCTATGGGCTTCCCAAGGGGGGGAAAGTATGCCCCCCCCTGGTTATGCTCAGCGTTCGGGACAACGCCTCGAAATTGTTTTTTGGGAGGTTTTTGCTATTTTTAGCGGATTTTTCTATTTTTAGCGATTTGCTAAAAATAATCCAGGTTTTAGGGATTAGGGTTTTGGTATCTACGGAATACCTAAAAACATTGTATATATTGTATAGTGAATGGTGAAATTTGATATAATGAATATAAGAAAGGTTTTCCCGGTTGAGGGTTTCTGGTATAAATATCTGTGTACTATGTGAATGAGCCATTTATTAAATTATGTTTTGCTTAAGAATCTATATGCATTGCTTTACTTCACAGTTTTAAAACTTACATTCACATGCCCCTGGGGTACCTTTGCATACAGAGTATTTCCCTTTGGATTATGTAATGCTCCAGCCACATTCCAAAGGGCCATCCTGAGCATATTCAACGATCTGATCAGTGAAGGGCTTGAAGTTTACATGGATGATTTCACTCCTTATGGCGATGACTTCGATCAAGCATTGAATAATCTGGAGAAGGTACTAGAATGGTGCATTGCTACCAGGTTTTGTTTAAGACATGAAAAATGTCACATGATGATGACAAAAGGTGTGGTACTAGGGCATTATATTTCTGCAGATGGAATTAGAGTATATCCAATAAAAATAGAGGTAATCCTTAATCTACCTACACCACACACACAAACAAAGGTACGAAGTTTCCTTGGCGCTTCTAGATACTATCATAAATTTATGGAAAATTTTGTAAGAACCGCTGCAGCTTTACATGCTTTGACTAGTAATGTGGAGTTTCAGTGGTCTGAAAAGTGTGATGTGGCATTTGCAGGACTCAAGAATATGATCTCGACAACAATGGTGTTGAGGGGACCAAATTGGAAAATACCATTCCACATCTCCCCCGATGCATCAGAAATTACTATAGGCACTGTCCTTGGACAGGAAGAAGACAAGAAACCCTACGCTATTTATTTCATTAGAAAGAATCTTTCTCCAGCTAAACTTAATTATATAGTAACAGAAAAAGAGTTTTTAGTTGTTATACATGCCATCAATAAATTTCATCATTATATAACAGGCTATCCAATTATTCTATATACTGATCATTCTACTATTAGATATCTAGCTAATAAACCAATTACTAATGGACGGGTCACTCGATGGTTATTACTATTGCAGGAATTCGACATCACCATCAAAGATCGACCCGGGAGACAAAATCTTGTCGCAGACTTCCTGTCTCGCATACCCAAAATAGATGACTCCTTAACAGTTGAAGATCAATTTATAGATGAGCATCTGTTTGCCGTTACCACAAAGACACCTTGGTACGGTGATGTGGCAAATTATCTAGAAGTGGGAAGATTACCAACACATCTATCATCAAGGGAAATAAAATTGATCATCCAGTGTAGTGCATGATTCTCTTCGATCAATGGATATCTCTTCCACATAGGAGCTGATATCCATATCCGCAGATGTGTACGAGATGATGAAATACACAACATACTGAAGGCAGGACATGACGAGCCCTGTGGTGGGAATTTTGCAGACCGTAGGACTGGACACAAACGTTTACAAATGGGATACTATTGGCCCTCAATATTCAGAGATGCAAAGAAATACGTCCAGACCTACGACAGTTTTCAGAGGATGAAAAAACCAAGTCAGGCTGATGAAATTCCCTTGAAATCACAAGTAGTCGTAGAACCATTTGAGATATGGGCACTAGACTTCATTGGCCCCTTCAATCCAAAGTCAAATTAGAAGGCCTATATCCTAGTGGAAATAGACTACATGAACAAATGGGTAGAGGTAGAAGCCCTACCAAATGCAACATAAAAGGTAGTCATCAAATTTCTTTTCAAATTATTTGTATGCTATGGACTACCCAAGGAAGTAATCACTGATGGGGGGTCACAATTTATAGCCCATAGAATCACCACCACCCTAAAAAATTATCATATTAAGCACAAAGTTACTTCTCCATACCACCCACAGGCAAACGGGCAAGTAGAAAGCAAGAATAAGGTCCTGGAGGCAATCCTGACAAAGACTATCTCAACAAACCAATAGAATTGGGCTACTGAGCTCCCAAATGCCTTATGGGATTATCGCACAACATGGCATAACACCACTGGCTACTCTCCTTATCACCTAGTCTATGGTAAAGAACCCATCTTCCCAATCGAGTTTGAGATCAAAACCCTAAGGATGGACCAGGAAATTGGACTGGATCTAATAGAAGCACATAAACAATGCCTTCAACGACTGAACAATTTGGATGAAGCATGTCTATCTGTTGTGGAGCACACAGCTATTATTCAACAATAGAGAGTGACCTAGCACAACAAGCATATCAAGAAGAAATCATTCAAGAAGGGTGATTGGGCTCTTCTCCATGACTCCAGATTCCAGGATTTTCCGGGAAAATTACAGACACAGTGGCTGGAACCATATGATATTGATGAAGTCCATGATAATGGCACGGTCACTTTAAGCACCATTGACAGGTATGGATCTCCATTTCTAGTTAATGGACACCGTCTACGACTTTACCATCAACCGCCTTCAAAAGAATCTTTCTACCAGGAAGTAATTAAGGACCCTACCGTTCAGGTTTTGGTTGGCTGGGAAGGTAACCCAGCCACTCCAACTCCATAAATGATGAATTATGTTACACTGTACATACTGTATATAGTTAATTTTTTGTTTTTAGATCTAATTGAGTTATCAGATTTTCTTTATTTTTCATTTTATGAAAGTCACTTGAGAAAATAAGAACTAGGGAAGATAACAAAATTAATACTCTTTTTTGTTCTGCACTCTTGCTTTATCTTATCACACAGACCCTACCTTTCACAGAAAAATGAATATGACATGATCCACAACAACAATCAGGAAACCATAATGAACTCATGACATCAACAGACCATCCCATACTCGATTCTGAAATAAACTGACCCATAATAATTGAATGAATTTAGTTGATTACTAATCAACCTTAGATTCAACAAAAAAATAATAATATTTCCATGAGAGGTTTCCAAAATTATCCATTAATATGGTTAAAAATTAACAAATATTGTTCATTTGAAAGGAACAACTGTTGTTGCTTCGTGCGATTATTGTTTCTTTGAGTATCGTTGTTGTTCATTTGAAAGGAACAACTATTGTTCCTTCGTGCAATTGTTGTTCCTTTGAGTATCATTGTTGTTCATTTGAAAGGAACAACTATTGTTCCCTTTGCACAAATTGTTGTTCCTTTGAAAGGAACAACTACTACTCCTTCTGCATTTTTCCTTATTGTCATTCCTTTCCGTCATTACTGTTAAAATGCTAACCATTCCTTTGGGGTATGACTTTCACTAAATAATTTTCACTAGCACTATTTCTAATTGGCATCATAACGATCTGTCATTATTTCGTGGACTATCTCTCATACCTTATCAAATTGTCTTTGGATTAATTTCTTCGACATATCTTAAAAATTGTTCATAACCAGTAACCACCATAATTCGTTTCCTTTCCCTATATTCATACAATATACTTGAATGATAATTCACCCTCATATTATAATAAGGAGTCTTAAGCACACTTTCACTCTGCATCTTTACACTTATTTATGCCATCCCTTACTCTTAAGGAGTATATGAGCCTCCCTTAATAGAGTCCTAAAAAAAATAAAAAAAAAGAGACGAAAACAAATAAATATAAACTTTTCCCACAAAGAATAAGGGGTCTCATCACGAGCCAACCTACCACGATCATAGGATAATAATGTAAGTGACATTACCACTATGGCTACCACACTAGGGCAATGGCCTTTGCAATTTTTTTGACAAAGGACAAGGGGTCTCATTGCGAGATGGCTTGTTCACTTAAATTACAATCTAGTGAATGACATTATCATCATCTGGCTACCAAACTAGGATAGTTGTCTTGTCGGGAAAATATGATTTAAATATTTATTAAGGATACAGGCTCATCTATGGGTTAAAAGGCAACCCTGTCGAGGCTATGGATGACTACTGGAAGCAGTGGCTTTGCCTGTGGTATGGAAGTTTACCTTAAAAACACCAAGTTTTTATGTGCTTCTAGATTTCCTTTACTCAATAATGGGGCTATCATTTCGGTTATATTCAATAAACTCAGGAAAAGTAACAACATTACGATATGTGGAATATTTTTAAAAATGAACAAATTTAATTTATTCAGTTTATTTATCCTTAAAACATTTTTGAGTATAGGTATAATAAATTTGAATTTCCCACAAGAAAAGGACTATCGTTTATTGATTACCATTAATATGCTTTTTGAAAATTTGTACATGATTGGTCCCCATCGACGATGACAGTGAAATTATTACCTATCACCAGAAATACCTACACTCATTACTTTCACCTATGCTGACGGTCGAGTTCGACCTCTACAATAATGAGGGGAGTGGACATTCGACATGTTTTCTGATAAAATTGTAATGATTGTAATAAATGGAAAGCCCACATTTTTATACACTCTCCATTCTCTGATATTTTCTACTTTTGTTAATATTTCCTCCAAGCTAGTCTAACCAAGTCTGCAACTAGGAACGATAATCATTCTCATTTTCTCACAGAACAATGGGTGGCCGAAGTGTGTGCAAGGAACCAAAATTACTACAGGTAACTGAGCAGGCCAGAGAAGTTCTACACCGCCTGGGGTGGACGGAGTATTTCAACCGGTTGAAAGTCTATGATACGAACATCACACTTGAATTCTTTTAAAATTTGCAGGGAGAAATCTCCATGGTTCGAGATATACGAATTCCAGTTACTCTGGAAATCATAGAAGAGGTTACTGGTCTCCCCAAATCAGGCATTCAATGGACAGGAAGATATACAATGCTCAAATAAGTTGTAGAATCCTTTGTAGACCCTAGAGAGGAATTGGATAAAAAAGGAAAGGGGCTTAACCCTAGCACCCTCAGTGAACGATGGAAAGAACTGGCATGAGTAATTCATAGGTACATCACCTGTGATGGGCGATATGATGTAATCCGACCATGCCACCTCAAACTGCTAGAGACACTCAAACAAAGGTTAGTAATCAATATAACTTTTTTTCGAAATGCCATGTTACATGAGGTTGTTGTCAGAACACAGAAGTCCAAGGATCCTGTCACTATCATTAGCCACCATAGATTAGTTAAACTGATAGTAAGCAAGGCCCTGAGTCAAACACAATTAACCTGGGGTGATCTTATTGGGACCAATAGACCTCTGCAACTAGAACAACCTGAATTATACCATGAAAATCCATCACAGGAAATTGAAAAGATACAGGAAGGGGAGACCACTACCCAAACAAAAGTTCCACCTCCTGAACCTGAAGTCGAGGCAGACCCTGTCCAAATTACAGAGTCTCAAACCTCACAGAAAAAGGTTCATACATCATATACAAAGGCTCAGACCTCACAGATAGAAGCTCATACCTCACAAGTAGGGGCACCAACCAGAAAGAGAAAAAGAGCAACGGTTTCTCCTAAAGCCCCCATTGAGAGAACAAGGAGAAGAAGATGGAAAAGAAACCCTGAAGAAATACAGGACACAACAAAACATCCTGAAGAAATTCAGGACATAACAGAGGAGTCCTTACAGGAAAATGTCCAAGATATTGAGCACACAGAACAAAATTCACAGGGAATCAACCAAGAAGACACCCAACCAACATTAGAGAATATGACAGAACAATTTTTGAAAAGCTATGAGGTAGAAATAGCTTAGGTTTTAGGGAGCTTAGGGGCCTCAATTGACAGAGATAAATCAAAATAATACTAAGAACGAGCCTCTTCTTCAAAACCTGCTCAAAACTTCCTTGATATTGAAATGTTATTCCCAGAGGACACATCACATGAAGAACCTCACCCTGAGGCAAGAACTCTTGAAAAGACAGAGCACTTGGAAGGAACAAAAGAAAAACTACCTTCTGATCAAAATGAAGAAGACCTTGAGACCTCTCACAAACAGAAAGAAGGAAAAATCCATAAGAGAATTAGAAATCTCAAAAAGGAGAACAAGTTGTTAAAGAGAAAGGATAAAAAAGTTGAAGCATTAAAACTAAAGGTTGGCAAACTCAGATAAACTATTAAAGAATTAATAAAGAAGCTAGAACAAGAAGATAAGGCCCACCAGAGAAAGAAAAAAAAAAGGCCTAGAATGCAAGGAAGAAACCCTCTCCCTAAAAGAGCAGTCACTACAAAATCTGTGGGAATACAGACTGACCCTGAAGAAATAACAGTAGAGGATGCAGTAGCTCAACATGAAGAAGTAATTCCTTTAGAAACAGTTGATGCTGAGGTACAGACAAATTCCCTAGTCTCAGAGGAAATAAATTAATACCTTGAGCAGGATGCCACCATTAGGAGATTGGAGGAAGAATTGATGCAGTCCCAACAAAGCTTGATTCAAAACATAAATGAATTGATGACTATGGAAGAACATCAAGCATCTCAATCCCAAGAGAAGAGTGCCATCATTGGTAGACTGGAAGTAGATCTTATACAAGCCCAACAAGAATTAACTCAGTCCAAAGATGATATGGGCACTATGGAAGAATATCAAGCATCTCACTCTTGGGAATAGGATGCTATTATTGGTAGGCTAAAGGCAGAACTGGTACAGGCACAACAAGCATTGACTCAATCCAAATATGAAATGATCACTATGGTTGAACATCAAAATGTTGTTAAACAACTGAAGTTCATGTCAGAAACATAAAGTGAAACATATGTTGAGCTCACCAGAGCCCAAGGGAAGATGAAGAAAATACAAAGCCAATTTGAAAAAGCTTTGGAGCAAATCAAAGAGATTTGTGATGTTTACTTTGATGTAATCAAATCTAGAGCCCCTACCACCAAATATACCCTATTATTCCTGGAATTTTACCTTTTGTTAAGGGTAAAAGCCATCAGAGAAAGTAAGCCAATTACATTTTCCACTGTCCTTGAGTTCATTTCATGTTTTAGAGAGCAGGAAGAGAAGGTATAGTACTTTCTATGTGAATTATACTTCCATAATTTCATTTTGGAAGATGCCAGGAAAAATAACTTTGGTCCCTTTATTGGAGACATTCAGTTCCAGGCATTCATGTCCTTCGCTAAGAACCAAGTCAGATGGGGCAAAGCCCATAAGAATTTTATAAAGAGGGAAACAGGGTTAGATCTATGGATCATAGGAGAGCCCCTAAAGTCCTTTCCAACCATTATGCGACATAGAAAATTTATGAAAAGGGAGGGGGTCAGAGACTCTCTAGCCCCCATCCATCGACAAGTTATCCTTGTCTAGAAGTAGAATATTCTAAAAGACCAACAAGTAAGGGTGAATTTTTTCAAGTGAAGACTTGAAAGAATCCTCATGGCTAGTAAATGAGTTGTTGAAATAAAAACATGCAAAGCAAAATCATAACACTCTAAATAAAGTCACAAGTTAAATGTAAATATAAACATTGAAGGAAATCATAATATGCGTCATAAAATCATGGTAGGGTGAAATCATGAAGATGGGTTACACTTTTGCTTGTTTTATGAGAAAAACAATTGTATTTTCACAAGTTCTTCAACTTCCAGCATACAAAAGTATTTTTTTTTATTTAGAATTTCACTTTACAGTAAAAACAAAACTTGTGAAGAATTGTGTTATCTTTCCAATGAATATTTTTCAATTTTTTTTATCACGATTTGATATGTCAATTTGACAATTGTTTTGCAGTATGTTACTTAAACATGAAAATAATGATAATGCATTACTTTTTTCTACAAAAATGTATCTATTATTAAACTTATGTTTTTAGGAAATGAAATATACTGCAACATTCTACAGAGACTCTATTTTATTATGACTATAATTTTGAATTTAACGGATGAATATTATAATTTCTAGAATTTTTTTAAGTTGACCAAGCTGAAAACATTGCAGATTTTAAACACATGTTTTTCTACACCTTGTATCTATCTTATTTTTTACTTAAAACTAAAATATAAATATACCCTTTTGAAAATAACAATTTAAGGATTATGAATATATTTTTTTCCAATTTTTCACTATACATTTTTAGAGATACCAATATTTCATTTCACCGAATCATAATGTCTGCTGAAAATATTATGTAGTGTTTTTTTTTTTAAATTAAATAAAATTAGATAAAAATAAAGAAAATGAAAACAAATTATAAGAATTGAAAGTAGATTCAATTTTGGAAATGCTGGTGTAATTTTTGAAACCAAATTCTCATTATTTGTAGGAGTCCGCGACCTCCGAAGTTCAGGTAAGATTGGGGAAATTCTCTGGTTTTTGTTTTCAGTCCCAATTTCATTTTTTCGGCCAAAATAATCTTTCGGCCGAAAACCTAATATTTCGGCCGAAAGACTAAAATCTAACATAAACCGTCAAAATTGAATAGTTTCCAAGGTTTTAGGCCAAACAAACCTTTTTTCAGCCGAAAGGCTGTTGAGCGAATTTCGTCGGTCGAAAAAAATGAAACGACACGTCGTATTGTTTCATTTCTGACCAGGTTGTATAAATAGGCTTTCGGCTGAACACATTTAACACAATTCATCGGATGGATAGACAGATATAAGCTTGGGGATAGGGATTTCAGAGCATTTCTATTACCAATTGCAGCTGTATTCTTTTCTTTCTTTATGTCATCCCTTTATTCCATAGGGTTAATTGGAGGATCAATATCGATACATGATGGTTTTCTAGAGCACTTAAACAAAGTTTCGAATCATCTTTTTGTTCTTTTTTGAATAAGGTAATTGATGTTTGTTTAAGTTTTTATTGGAATAACAATTTATATGTTGAAAGATAAATGTCAAGAGCATTTTTTCAAGGTGAAGTCTTTGTTGAACATATCTTTTACAGATAACTATAAAATTCATGGAAAACAAAAGTTTGCACAAGAGAAAATTTGATCGCACTCGAGATGATATTCGCCAAATCGAACAAAGGAAAGGGCTTTATCGGAGAAATAAACAAGAACGTGCAAATATTGAAGAAAGAAACGATGATACTGTCAATAGATATTTTCAACAACAAGAAGTTCAACCAGGTATGCATGCACATATCATGATCGAGCACACAACACACATTGGGACTCTATTCAGAAAGTACATAATTCAAGGTATAGAATTCAAATTTAAAATATTGTAAATAATATAATTGATTGTAATTACAATTTGATGTTTTTCAAAAAACATAAATAGTCTCATAATGTCGAAGAATACATTGAAACCGAAATTGAAGCATAAGGCGTTGAAACCGAAATTGAAGAAGAAGACGTTGAAACCGAAATTGAAGCAGAAGACGAATCACCTATAGGTATGTACATAAATTTAGATTAATAAAAGATGAAAACTCAAGTATATATAATTTAATGAATTTGTGTTTGGGTTATGTTTTTTAATATAAACTTTAAATTGAAATATGCAGAAGAATCTATGAACATTAATGATGAAATATTAGAAAATGTTGATACTGACAAATTTGGGACGAAAAACCTAAGCATTATATAAGATATCGAACTAAAAATATGTATAATACTTTTTTCAAAGATGAATCAATAACAGTACAAGCTCAACTTTTACTTTGTCTAATGAAGTCAAGAAAGTTAAAAGAAGCTACATAATTATTGGGTATACAAAAGTCAACAAAGGATACAAAGGTGAAACATAATGTCTTTAACAATATAACTAGTGTATTAAAAGCTTTTGGAAAATCTTGAAAAGAATATGTCCGTGTTGCACGTAGAACGTTACAAACAACAATTGTTTCAGGGAGAAATATAAAAGATCGTTTGACATGACACATAGAAAAAACGATGGGAACGTCAAGAAAAACATTACACAAACATAGAAAATTTCGATTGCAAATAGATGTAAATGATGAATTGGCTTGTTGGACAGTGATTTCTAGACAACCCTACAAAGATAGACTTGCAGAAAATGTTAAAGAATTGGCCAGTAATTGTTGGTTGGAAGAATCTCGTGTTTCACCACATACAAGGGATGTGTTGTGATGAAGAATAGCACGAAAACAATATGAAAAATATCCAAACCATATATTCCAATGACACAAATAGAGTTGTTCAATAAGTTCAAATAAGAGCACAAAGAACTTAAAATTTCCATCAATACATTTTGCAACAAAAACCATGGTTTGTTAGACCCATCATTGTCTGTGACACTTGTGTTTGTCGTTATCATGTGGGATTTGAGTTGTATTACGACACTTTTTTGGATTTTAGTAAAACTTTATGGATAGGTTCACCTCCTCCTTCCACATTCTTTATTTTTATATCTGAAATTATATGTGAAAGAGAAGATGATGATTTATTTTACAAAAACAAATGTGTTGGTGGAAAGAAATGTGATCGTTGTGGAAATCTAAGTTTGTTTCATTCAAAGTATCATATTGATATGAATGATCAATAATTTTCTAATATAGGAGTCAATTGGAAGAGATATGAATATATGAGATGAACGGCTCCACATTCTTCAAATGTTATTTCCAAAAGGATTGATTTGAAGGTAGATAAAATCTACGTGATAGATTTTTTGAAGAAGTTTGAGGAATAAATCTATAAATACACCAAGCATTCACATAGAGATCGATGGAAAGATCTACAATTCAAACAATCCTGTGAAGTGTTTCGACCAGGGACAATTTTCTCCATAGTTGATTTTGCAGAGAATTACACATTCGTTGCACAAAAATAAATACAGAGTGAATATTATCATTCTGATCAAGTCACGATATTTGTCCACGTTCTATATAGACATTCTCAATGGAGTGTTGATAACATAGAAAGTACCAACGAAAATTGACATGTTATTAAAGAATATCACTTTTATATAAGTGATAATCGAGCACACGACACACATTATGTACAACATTGTTTTGATAAATTTTATGATTCATTTAAAGAACGTGAAATCAGATTTGATCGACATTGGATATGGTCATAGGGTGTGCAGGTCAGTTCAAATCTTCTCAATCATTCTATTGGTTATGCCGTCTTCATAAAAAAATTAACATTACACATTGTTGGAGTTTTTTTTAGACTGGTCATGGAAAATGAGAGCACGATGGTGCAAGGGCATGTATAAAACAAGCACTTCGAAGGTATAATTTGAACCCTCATGGTGATCAATTTGATTCCATTGAACAAGTTGTTGAATGGTGCAAAATGGCGCTAAGCCATTATTATAATCCATCAAGGGATGTGCGCAGGTGTGTCTATATATAAATGTTACATGTATGTACACAGGATATATAAATTTGAATGTGTTCAAATTTATATTCAATCTTCAATCATTTTCTTAAGAGATTTCAAGTTAACAAGTTCTTGTCTTTTGCAAGTTTTTTTGGTATGTTGGAATCAAATATGTAAATAGATCAATCACATATGAAGCCAGTACAATACCCGGGACACGAAAAATACATTCAGTTAAAACAAAACATTTTCAAAATGGGTTTGTGTTTGATAGAAGAAATGAGTCTTGTTTTTGTTTAGTTTGCAAAGAGGACACACAATCCATAGATATTTGCGAGAACGAAAATGTTGGATATGTTAAAGCTTGGAGACATGCCGAACTTAATGTAAAAGGGAAAACTCCACTTGCAACCTCAGATGAGATGGAATCAAATGAAACTATAGTGTCAGTGGATGGCGATTGAGTTTTTGATCTTGTTAGAGAAGGTAATTTTTATGTTTAATTTTTTTCAAATAACTTGTAGATGTTACACTTGTGTGATAATCTAACACGAATTATTTGTTGTCCAATATATTCAATTATTTGCAGGAGATGTTTTTTCCATGGTTGCACCTGTAGACAACATTGAAAGTGTGAAATATTATTTGATGCGATGCACAGAACAAAATATAATGCTATTATAATATTTTGATGATAATGGTTTTATATATTAAAGAGGATCCATTGTATTGAAAGGATTATTTTTTCAAGAAACCCATCAAACCTATGCTCATGTTCACTTTCAAGAATATCATTTAGATGTCACAAGTTGTGAATATAGTCATTTGGTATGTGTAGCGCGCATAAAGTTAATAGAAGTTCAATAAAAACAAAAAACAAATTATAAAATGGAAAATGTCCAAAGTTTATCATGAACGAATAATTGAAGATGGAATACCATTACGATGTTTTTTAACAAGTGGCACATGTGTACATTCCAGAAATTTTTATTTTTCATTGAAATTACATTCCAGATTTTGATGGCTTGTTTTGACTATCTTCAAACATATTTCCAAATATGATATTTATAAAAAGGGTACATGTAAAAAAAACTCCAGATCATTCTTAAGAAACACAGATAAAATATGGTTCAACCATATTTTATCTATGTTTTTCAATCATTACACCAATAATATTTTCTATTTTGTTTTTCAACCATTATATTTTCTATTGTAATAATATTTTGTTTCAAATTTTAACTCATTCTGATTTTTATTTTATTTTATGAGCATTATATAAATTAAATTTGAATTGAACATCTTTTTTATTTTTAATATTTGAGCATTTTATTGTATCGTTAACACACAAACCAAAAAAGAGTTGAACATCTCTTCTATCTCAAGATTTTATTGTATAAACATTACCTATATAATTAATTTGGATATCTCTTCTACCTAATTATTGTAATTTGAACATCTATTTTATCCTTGATTTGAGAGCATTGACTTCTCTTTGGATTTTATTTTATTAAGAGTATATGAACCTTTAGGTGAATATCTCTTATAGCTTTAGCATTTTTTTAATGACTAAATTTTCTAATATACATATACTAAATCTAAAGATAAAATTAAAGAAGAGTTTGAATCTCTTCCATTTTAAGGTTTTATTTTATTGTCACATCATTTTGAGCATTTTATTTTATCGTTAACACAAACCAAAAAAGAATTGAACATTTTTTTATCATCTCTTCGTTTTCCTATTGTAATTCTCTTTCATACATGTTATCTGAGTTGTACAAGGGGTATGTGTTGTTCCTTGGAATGTCTAAAACACAATGCTTGAATGCGTATCTCCTCCCTTGAATTCCACATTGGTTACCTTCTTCCGAAATCAAACACAAATTTTCTGAAAGTAAATTGGTAGATCATGAAAATTTAGTACAATTTATACTAGCATAGGCTTTGCATGGTTTAAAATGTTTTCTACTACCATAATATATTCTTAAATAAGTTTTGCATGGTTTAACATGTTGTCTATTATCATATATTCTTAAATAGATATGCAATGGTACATATTGTATGTTTGACAGTTCACTTTTTTCTTGTCCATCTATTAAGTTTGCAAATTCTTAAATATATTTAAATCTATTGAGTCTGAATATTCTTAAATATATTTAAACAACAATTCACATTCTATGAGTTTTCATCTATGATCTCATATGCCTATCTTTCCTTTAATTGTTTTTATTAATTAAGTGCATCAATGTAAACCAATTTATTTAGCAGATCTCATGTGCAGTTTTTTCCTAAATAGTTTTTCCTTTAATTTTTCAAATTTTCGACAAGATTTTTTTCAAATTTTAACTCATTCCATTTTTTATTGTATTTTACGAGCATTATATAAATTAAAGTTGAATTGAACATCTTTTTTTATTTTGAATATTTTGAACATTTTATTTTATCTTTAACACACAAACCAAAAAAGAGTTGAACATCTCTTCTATATCAATATTTTATTGTATAAACATTACCTATAATTAATTTGGATATCTCTTCTACCTAATTATCCTATAATTAATTTGAACATCTCTTTTATCCTTGATTTGAGAGCATTGAATTGTCTTTTGATTTTATTTTATTAAGGGTATATTAACCTTTAGGTGAATATCCCTTATAGCTTTAGCATTTTTTTAATGACTACATTTTCTAATATACATATACTAAAGATAAAGAAAAAATGAAAGAAGAGTTTGAATCTTTTCTATTTTATGGTTTTATTTTATTGTCACATCATTTTGAGCATTTTATTTTATCATTAACACACAAACCAAAAAAGAGTTGAACATCTCTTCTATCTCAAGATTTAATTGTATAAACATTACCTATAATTAATTTGGATATCTCTTCTACCTAATTATTGTAATTTGAACATTTCCTTTATCCTTGATTTGAGAACATTGACTTCTTTAAGTGGTAATTTATTTAGCAGATCTCATGAGCATTTCTTTCCTAAATAGTTGTTCCTTTAATTCTTTTTATTGATTAAGTGCATCTATGTAACCAACAAATCATTAGTAACTAGAAAAAGATAAAATAGAATCTGCTAAAATGGATTTTTTTTTCCATTAGTAACTAGAATCTGCTAAAATTATTCCGCCAAAATTATTTGATGATATGTCAATAGAATCATATTTTTTACAGTCCACAGTGAACATAAAATGAAACATTCAAATTAAGAAAAGTATTTAAGAGTTTGATGCTTAATTTAATGCATTGTAAAAATGAGAATATATACACAACATTAGTTCATTACTAGTTAACTTTGCCACTTTTTGACAATAGAATCATATTTAGCAGAAAATAAAATGAAACATCTAAATTAATACTTAGAAGAAAAGTATTTAAGAATTTGATGCTTAATTTAATGCATTGTAAAAAGGAGAATACAAAAAACATTAGTTCATTACTAGTTAACTTTGCCACTTTTTGACAATAGAATCATATTTTTGACAGTACACATACTTTGCCACTTTTTGACAATAGAATCATATTTTTGACAGTACACATAAAATGAAACATTTAAATTAATACATAGTAGAAAAGTATTTAATAGTTTGATGCTTAATTTAATGCATTATAAAAAGGCGAATATAGAAAACATTTGTTGATTACTAGTTAACTTTCCCATTTTTTTCCATAACTTTGAGAAATCAAATATGAGACAATAATTGCTATTTTGAATTCCAAAATTATGAAATATATATATATATATATATATATATATATATATATATAATCAAAGTTTGAATAGTTATATTGTAAAAGACATAAGTTCCACATCCATTTTAGGATGATAACAAAAACTAAGACATTTAACTCCAAAATTCTGGACTCTAAGTCATCGCTTTAAGACAGATCACTTCATATATGAAATTCAAACCTACAAAAAAAACATAATTCAAAAATTAAAAATTTACAATTCAAACATGCGAAATAATACAGATTTCAAAAATTGTGATTAAAACAAAATTGACATACATACCAAAAAAGTTAAGTGTCATCCTCTAACATACTCTTTCCCACAAAATATATTGTAAACATATTTTCCACCAAATATAATTTAGACATCTGTAAAAATAAAAAACATAATAAAAAAACAACACATATTAGCATATATACTGTAACTAAATATTAAATAAACAATAAGAAATAATAACATAACCAACCATAGTTAAACATATTTAAGATCAAGTTACTCTCCAATTAAGAGTACATGATTTAAATAATTTGTAAATCCTATCTAAAATCTAAAAAACAAATTAAAGAGAAAAATTATGTTCTTGGTTAAAAACAAATTGAATTAGAGTTAGATAATAATTTGAAAATAAATATAAAACTGTGTATGAAGAAAGTTCACAAATCTCTATATTAAGTCATTCTTTCAATGAAATACTTATCTCCTTGTGGATAAGGTCTCAAATTCTTTAGGTGAAATTCTCCTTGTGGATAAGGTCCCAAATCCTTCAAGTGAAATTCGCCTTGTGGATAAGGTCCCAAATTCTTCAAGTGAAATTGTCATCCAGGTGATGTTATCGTGTTCTTAGTAAAACAAATTGTGAGTTAGAGTTAGATACTAATCTAAAAATAAATATAGAACCGTGTATGAAGAAAATGAAAACAAATCTCCATATTAAGTCACTTTTCCAAAGAAATACTTATCTCCTTGTGGATAAAGTCCAAAATCCTTCAGGTGAAATTCTCCTTTTGGATAAAGTCCCAAATCCTTCATAAATTCTCATCCCATGTGATGTTATTTGATCATATTTACACAACAATAAAATACTAATCTCCTCAGCAATTAAATACTTCTCTATTCTTCTTCCGCAGTGATCATATAATCAAATTTCACGATGCCCTTTCAAACTAAAGGACTCATAAATCTCCATATTAAGTCATTCTTCCAAAAAACTACTTATTATACAAAAAAGTTCACAAATCATAATTTAAAAAACCATTCTTCCGGAAAATACTTATCTCCTCTTTCTTCGGTGGAATATATGTTCTCATATAATCTTGCATGTACATGAAGAAAACACAAATCTACACATGTATATTAATTCATTCTTCAAAAACCATTTAAATGGGTTGTAATCATATTAGATATAATGAAATTCTCTTTGAAATTATGTGAGCGAGCTCACATATACAATATGTGTGAGCTACCTCACATATACAATATGTGTGAGCTTATTTGTAAATCTAATTGAATGTAGGTTTTTGTGATTAGTAACCATTTTTGTTAAGAGTTTGACAATAGATGGACAAGAAGGAATTCACTTCGTTGTATGTAGAAAACAAAAATTTGTCCATACTACACTATTCTTTGACAAGAAAGAAAGGAATGCAATCGAGGAAAATTTAGAAACTCTCTTTTTTGATGTGGGATAGAGTCTGTTCTCAAATATTAAAACATGTTCAAGTTCAAAATTTGGTCTTCATCATGATCTAACCTTAAATAAGTTTGAATGTACACAATTTAAGACAACGCTAAACTTATCTAGGGGTTCTATATATTTCAAAATAATTGATCAAAACATTGAATAGGAAAGGATAAACTAAAAATTTGAGAAAACAAATTTTTGATAGAAGTCAAGAACATACATTTATGAATCATCCTAAATGGACACATCCTTCCCTAATCTGGGTGCTTCCTCTTCTTCCTCAATCCCAATCTCCCTTCCTAGCACACTCTCATGTACTCTCTTCTCCACATTAGCCTATATAACACATTTCAAATTTGAAAATTTGAAAAATTATATTTAAATGATTATAACAAATTAAATTTAAATGATTTTAAGACATTAAATGATAGTTGTGAACTCCCACCCTCTTCAAACTCTCCCAACGAGAATTGAGACAAGCCTAGTACTCTCTTCTCCACATTAGCCTATATAACACATAATTTCAAATTTAAAAATTACATTTAAATGATTATAACACATTAAATTTAAATGATTTTAAGACATTAAATGATACCTGTGAACTCCCACCCTCTTCAAACTCTCCCAATGATAATTGAGACAAGCTTGTCCAAGTAGTAGGAGATGGAATAGAGATCTCTGAACAACACAACTAAGAAATAAATCTAGGATTCAATGTGTTCATAATTATACAAAATTATAAATGTTGTTTATCTCTTATTAAAAATAGTGGAGATTGAACAATTATTAGAAAACACATACCTGATTCAACCCATTCAAATTTAAAATTGTCGAATCAAGTCCCCTACTGACTGGAGATTCGTTTAACATATCTCCAAACTACAATTAATGGCAAGAAGAACTAGATTATTTTTATAGAGACAATGATATCTAAATCTAGAACTAGAAGTAGACTATCACAAAATGTGTCAAACATTTCTTAAATAGAACACATACCAATCTGCTATTCGGGTCATCATTCTGAATGAACTTCTTTCAACCATCCTTGCAAAAATTTCCATACTCCAAAACATCTTCTGCTGACATTGTATCTAACTCCGCATCTATTTTATCAACAAATGTGGCCCGAGAATTGGCTTCCGCTTTCTGACGCTTCATGCCAATATCAACACCATAAAAAATATCTTCCAAATTTTCCCCGATTGCAGTCCTGGCCTCTTTGCCAACTTCTGATGTAGCCTGGAACTCTGAAAGTGAAGCAAATGCCCCTATTGGGCGAGGTACTAAAGGTTGTGGAGGCCTAAAAAATACCACACTTCGATATGCCCCTTTGTGATCATATGTATGTCATCTACTAGTCCCATAATATTTGGACAGTAGACTAGTATAATCGGGGTGCATGTGCAAAAAAAAATCTGCAAAAAAATGTTTTGAAAAATAGTGTGGAACCTCATCATTTCACGACAATTTCCCATATGCCGCCAAAAATCTGTTATACAGATGTCTGGCAAAGTCAGGGTGCTTAAAATATTGCACCTTCAACATCTTCCATTTTGGGCCCTCTTTGAAATTGAACATGGAAATGGCGTCTTCTTTTGAAACTCTATTTTTCACTGCCTCCCATTTACCAGGACCCATCACCTCTGACTTTCACTGCCTCACTAGATCAGCAAAATTGTCAGTGGTTGGCCACATCTTCTGATATGCATCCATAAAGTTTTCCAATGAATGAAAAATAATTTGCAAACTTTGTTTGCTCTCCTGACGGAGTTCAAAGATCACCAAATCATTTTCCAACCTTTTTTTAACACCTGAGCATTGCTCAAGCATCATTGCTTCAGTATTCCCTTCCCAGGGAAGTTCATCATCAACATCTGAAGGATAGGTGGACATAGGTGTGTAATCTTTTGTTTCTTGATAATACAACCTACTAAATCCACCTTCATCCTCTGCATCGACATTTGAATCTTCGTGACAACCACTCTCATTTTCGTCCCTTGCTCTAAATTCACTGTCTACCCACATTTGAAAGTAACTTTAAGATTTAACCTCACATAAATTTAAATACAACAAAAATAAACAAAATCAAATAAAATTACCAGAATTATTCTCTTGTGCAGAGGTATTCCCTACATTATCAGGTGTAGGAGTATCGATGTGCAACCTATCTAAAAAGGTTGCATCCATAACATTGGCTTGAGTAGGTTCTACAGTTGGTCTGTTTACAAACTCGTTTGAAAATCTCCTCTGACGAGATTGTTGTTGCTCACTTGGAGTCTCAGTCGAAGAAGGAGTTCTTGTTTTTCCTTATTCAGAATACCTAGAGTGTTTGTGAGGAATTTTTGGGAAATCTTGTGTCGACATCTGTCCTCAAAATATATCCAAAATGCAGAGTTTATCAATAAAAATGCAGATATGTACACAAGTTCAAGAAATTAAAATCACATAGATAAATCAAAGTTTTAATCAATCAAGCCACATAGGTACTCTCTCATTAGAAGGAACAAAGACTAGACATTCATCCATGAATCAATCAACTCAAATATAAGTAAGAGGTCCATAGACAGTATGAAAAATTCTTATCCTTCACTCATCATCCATGGAAAGAAAAGCAGGTCATTTGAATCTATAGGTCTTTAAACACCGAAGTGACGATCATCGATTCAACTCCTAGACGACTTCTTAGGCATGGACTGATGACTAAAGGGATATGTGACAGAAGATAAAACCACAATATTTTCATAATAATCAATAAAACCAACACACAGAAGTCATTGAAATCATAAGTTGGGTTCCCCAAGGGAAATTAATTCAAAAAAATAACAAGCAACGAGATTCATTAAAAGTTTTGTATGGTTGGATCCACTAAGAAAAACGTATTAGAAAATTTCTTTAAGATTCCTTAAAAGTTCCCTATCGTTGGATCCACTAAGACCACATATAATGAAATGCATTAGAATCCCCAAAACAAAGAGTTTAATCTTCATAACCTCACACACCCACTAATAACATAAGAAATCTTTAGTAAGTGGTGCACAAAAACTTGTTATGCCTTTAATATTGGCACATAAGAAATCTTGCTTTACTAAGTGGTGCACTCTTATCTGATCACATATTGGATAATGTTATATTATATAACATATGAACTGTGCAAATGTTATATTATATAGTTGGATCACTTGAGAGATTTAAGGACAAATTGTTGGATAGTTGTGGATATGGTTGAACTAAATACATAACTGTGAAATACTTTATGGTCACCTAAAGTTACATAAAGGGACCTAATTGTGTACTATAAACTAAGGGATTTCTACATTGAGTGGATAACTACCCAAAATTAACTCAATAGCACGTGCATATTAAAAGTTCCCTATGGTTGGATCCACTAAAAAAATGTATAAGAACATTTCTTTAAGATCCCTTAAAAATTACCTATGGTTGGATCCACAAAGATCACATATAATGCAATGCATTAGAATCCCCAAAACAAAGAGTTTATATTCATAACCTCACACACCCACTAACAACATCATAAATATTTAGTAAGTGGTGCACAGAAAATTGTTACACCTTGAATCTTGGCACTTAAGAAATCTTGTTTTACTAAGTGGTGCACTCTTATCTGATCACATATTGGATAATGTTATATTATATAACATATGAATTGTGCAAATGTTGTATTATATAGTTGGATCACTTGAGAGATTTAACGAAAAATTGTTGGATAGTTGTGGATATGTTTGAACTAAATACATAACTGTGAAATACTTTATGGTCACCTAAAGTTACATAAAGGGACCTAATTGTGTACTATAAAATAAGGGATTTCTACATTGAATGGATAACTACCCAAAATTAACTCAATAGCATGTGCATATTTTTTGAACACGGATCAATCCACTAAGACAATATATATATTCCTTATAACATTTCTTTAAGAATCATTAAAAGTTCCCTATGGTTGGATCCACTAAAAAAAAGTATTAGAACATTTCTTTAATATCCCTTAAAAATTCCCTATGGTTGGATCCACAAAGACAACATATAATGCAATGCATTAGAATCCCCAAAACAAAGAGTTTATATTCATAACCTCACACACCCACTAATAATATGAGAAATCTTTAGTAAGTGGTGCACAATAACTTGTTATGCCTTTAATCTTGACACATAATAAATCTTTCTTTACTAAGTGGTGCACTCTTGTCTGATCACAGATTGGATAATGTTATATTATATAACATACGAACTGTGAAAATGTTGTATGAGGATTTCTCGTATTCCTAATATAAATTTTGAAGAGGTGATGCAAATGTAATATTTGTGAAGCTTAGTTGGAGTTAGAAATCTAGATAAAATATAGTCATATAAGGTGGCAATTCACGTTGATTGAGAGTAATCATGACAATAATTTCAAATGTAAGTGCATCATAACCTATTGTAAACATAGTAATGTGATTTTTAATGGGATATATATTAAAAAGAAGATGATTTTGAGTGATTCTTAATTGTCACAAAATTTATGGTGGTAATGAAGCCTATTTCTACAAATAGTAATGTGAGTTTTAATGACATATATTTCGAAGAAGATGCAATTGAGTGAGTCTTTTAATTGTCACAAAATTAATGGTTATAAAGGGCAATGTCTATAGATATCCACACTTCCCTCGTGTTGTGGGAGGGTCATGCTATCCACACTCCCCTAGATGTGTGATGACTAATACTAGTTGTCTACTAGAGATATTAGGTGGAAAGGTTTGAAGATTTCTCATTTGGATTATCTCTAGAGTTAGTTCAATATTGTCAAAACTCCAACATATTTCAACAAAGGAAGGGATGGGAGATGCGAGATGGAATTAAGGCTTTAAAGGGAGCCCGTTGATTTACTTTATTTATTTGTTTGCATTATTAGTTGTTAACGTTTTAAAAATTACATTAGGAGCATCGCTTGTTATTATCGTCTACATATTGATATGAGATATGTGTGTGCTAGATATGCTTAAATATCCAACACACATACAATATTATGGTTCAATAAACAAATTAGTTACTAATGTCTAGGTTATTAATGAATTAATTAAAGTCCCCGAGGTGTAGGACAGTCGGTGATGGAGTGTGTTGTTAAGCCACTCTGTGATGTTAAAGTCACCGGTTCGAAACCTGCGGGGACAAAAAAAATCCAACCATGTTAAGGGTTGGTGTGGCTCAGGCTGGGTGCGATCCCCGGGTGATTTTGACGGCTTAGATGCCCCTGAGTCGCGGTTTCTCAAGCCACAGGTTAATCGCAGGTCCTGCACAAATTAACAAACAAAAA
>ML782844.1:85305-108763 GCA_009831015.1 Picea engelmannii
CTGGAACACATCCAGGGGCCCTAGAAGACATCTAGGGACTTATATCATCAACCACCAAGGAACACATCCAAGGATCAATCCAAGCATCGAACAAGGATTCCCTGGAAGACATCCAGGGGCCCTAGAACACATCTAGGGACTTACTGCTTGGTCCTTGACCAAGAACCCCAACAATATACTGGGGACCCTCACTAGGGTCTTTTTCCATGGCTTTAACTAGTTGGGTCCGAAACCAAGAACCCCAGAAGTGTATTGGGGGCCCTAGATCTCAGCTAGGGTCTTTTCTATCCTCCGGAGAATGGCTCTTGTATCTGCATTAAATTCCACAGAATTAAATGTTGTTCCAGTCATATGCATGATCTTGAATGGTGATGCTTGCATGTATTAATTCATCAACAATAAGACAATGAAGAAATATTGTATCAGAGCTATGAAAATGTTGGAGCCCTAGAGGGAAGAGGAATAGCCTGAGAGATTGTGTGGTAGAGAAGGGGATCTCATTCCTTGGGTTGTGCACATATTGGGATAGTTGCAGGAGTTAACAGACTGTGATTTTAATTGCTAATCCCAACCCGAAACAACACCCTGAAGTGCTCTTCCTGTCAACTGCACATCGTGCCCAGTCTAAGTTTGTATAGCCAATCAACCTGACCCCATAAAGTGACATTGCATGATATTTTAATGTCACTTTGAATTAGAAGGAAAGAAAAGTGGAAATGCAGTAAGGGATCCCTTTAGGGAAAAAATGGAAGATTTGATTTCCTACTGGGAAATGATAGGCATATATCCAAGCAAGGGTTTATTCACTAGGTCGAACAAAAGAACTAGTCTAGCTCACAATGTTTCTCACTTGGATCACTTTCTTGTCCAAAGTGATCTTCTTCTATCCAATCACTCTTTACCCTCCAATATTTTTCCATGGGTAGCCTCATATCATTGGCCCATTATTCTTTTGATTGAATATTTTCCCAATTACAGTCCACTACCATTCAGAGTTAATCCTCTATTGTTACAAAACAACAAGGTGTTGGACATGATCTCTAGAGAATGGGGAAAATGGATATTGGGTTCCCCCATATTTATATGGGAACGAAAACTCAAGGTTGTTAAATTGGTTTTAAAGAAATTGGATAAAAATAAATACTAAACTCCAAAAGAAAAAGAGGATATAGAGAAGAAAATGGAACATGTACAAGGATATATGGAGCATGAAAATATAACTAAGGAAAGCATCCTTGAAGAAGCCAAAATATTTCAGAAATACCAGCAAACTCTTCGACTAGAAGAGGAGGCATGGAGGCTCAAATCTTTGGCTCAAGTCAGGGGACATAAATGCATCTTATTTCCATAAGCAATAAAAGTCTTGGTTACAAAGAAATAATGTTAAAAATTTTTAGAAAAGAGGATGAATCAGTGCGAAGCAACTTCCAAAAATTAAGAATGCAACAAAATATCATTTTGAGGGGATTTATTCAAAAAAAGAAGCAAATCCAGATTCAGGGAAAACCATGCTTGAAAATATACCTTCTTTAATCCCTAAGGAAGAAAATGATGATCTTGAAAAAATAATTTCAAAGGAAGAGATCATACAAACTATCTGTGGGGTGGAACCATATAAGGCCCTAGACTCGGATGGTTTCACAATCTACTTCTATCGAGCCTATTGGAAATCAATCAAAAAATATCTCAAAAGAACGTTACAATATGTACAAAAGTTTGGGAAAATGGGGGGAAATGATAATTCTACTTTTCTATCTCCCATCCCTAAGGAAGAAAACCCCTCAATCTGGTCTATATTTCAACCTATCTCTCTTTCCAATGTCTCATATAAAATTTCCTCAAAAATTATAGCGAACGAGTAAAAGGAACTCCTCCACAATATCATTTCTAAAAATAAAGGGGGTTCCATGGAGGGAAAGTAGCTAGTAGACAATATTATTCTTGTTTAGGAAGTTATCCATTCCATTAGAGTTAATAAATACAAAGGTATGATCACTAAAATAGACATGGCTAAAGCTTTCAATAGGGTTATGCATTCTTTTCTTCTAGATGTTCTTGAAAAGTTTGGTTTTAGTTCTTCTTTTATTCATTGGATATATTCATGCTAGAAGATATGGCTTGAAAGAATTAGAGCTATCTTTAGGCAAGAGCTTGGTCCACCTATTTGTGTGGAAATGAAAGCTAAAGGCATAGTAGTAGAATTCATCAATTATAAAGGTAAATAGTTCTCTGAAAATTAATTTTGGGAGGATGATAAGTAGAGATGGATCAATCACTTTCAAATTTCTTTTACTCAATCATCAAGAACAAGTTTTAAACCTTTCTCTAGATCATTTTGGCAACTTCATATGGATTCAATCGAATTCCAATAATGGATATTTGAGAAACAATCATACATTCTCTTTTTTTATGGTGCTTCAAAGAGAAATATAGGGGTGGCAAGAGCAATGAGATTTTTTTTTATCTCGAACAAAAAGTGGAATTTTTGTATGCCTAGGGGTTGGGTATCTTTCCAACAGTCAAACAAAAGCCTACTCACTATTCTAGGACTAATATTAGCAGAAAAAAGGATTATTTCTTGGTTAAAAGTAGTAGGATACTTTACGATAGTAATTAGGGCTATGATAAAGAAAGACCAAGATGATTGCATATTAAACTCTATCCTAGCTCAAGCATAGAATGAAGCTTCAAAGATTCAAGATATAGATTATTTCCAAGTCCTTTGAATAATAACAAGCAAGCTGATAGTATGGACAACAAGGTAATAAATCTCAAAATGGGGGTTTTGTGGGTTAATGGACATCAATCTACCCACCATATTCCTTAATCCAATATTTAATGACTATTACAAGGACTATTAAACAACAAGTGTCTCCCAGGAGTAAGCTCTTAAGTCAAAGCTCATAAATTAACTTGAGGAGATCCTCACACATGCTATAAGCTATAGGGGATCTTGTTTTTTAAGGAATGGAGTCACATTTCCCTGGTGTAGGTGAGATAGTACCCATTTTCAGGTACTTTCAAGTTAGGAAAATAAGCGCAAGTTTATTCAGTTTGCCTCCCATTAGGCTAGTCCTTGGATTGTTATTTTCCTCTTTGTTCCTCCCTTAAATTCACATGTTTGCAATTGATATTTTGGTTATGTTCCTTTTGATATCTTCTATGGATTTAATCTTCTTTATCATTCTCTATTTTTCAACATTTTCTAACTATATGTTTGGCTCTAGCGTATTGGTTATGGGTTTCTAGCGACCTATGGGTTATATATTCTCTTATTCTCAACCTTTCCTCTCAATTTTATCTCTGTCTAAGGTATGCTCAGTTTTAATTTTGGGTTTCCTTTCATAATATTTTGGAATAGATCATTTTATTCTATAATAAATGACTCATTCCCAGTCTTTTGGGATCTTTGAACGACTAGGAAAGATCATCTCTTTCAGTTCCTTGGATTCTTCTTAGTCACTAAGAATAGACTGAAAGTTTGTCCTTCATCCCCAAAATGCATATTCATTATGAAACCAAGAGATCTGATGGAATTTAGAAGGGTTTTAAAGTCTCATGATGAGATGATACATGGAAATAGAGCTTTCATTTCCAACTTCAGAGAACTTGAACAGTAATGCATGCATCAATTCATAGAAATTATGAACATCGTTTTATTGGTCAAGTAGAAGTTAGCAATACTGGAGATAAAGTGTAATCTCATCAAGCACATGGTGGAATCTATGCACAAGGATTGATCTCTTAATGGCATCGAAGCAGTAGATTTCAAAACCTAAGAATAATGAGAATGAGAATACATTAATACAAATGATTGAATCCATGGACATATAAGATCAAGAACCAACATGCATAAATGTTGGAGTTGAATAAGAAATAAGTCACCACTCTTTTCTTTATATATGTCTTACATAGTAATTAGTGTTGTAGGAGTTTCCACAGGTAAATGGTGTTAGATCTACTGGTACTAGTAAGTCACCACTCTTTTTTTTTAACCAACATAGAAATGCTATTGGTAAATGGTGTTTCCACAGGTTAGAAATAGGCCTTGTTATCCACAGAATTTTTAAGAAAGTGTTGTAGATATCCTTTGTTCATAGACAGCCCCGGATGAATCCATAACTCACCCTCTTGCTGATATGGATATTTTGAGAGTAAGTGTGGAAAGTTTCACCCTTTTGGCAGGTCCGAAAACACACAAAACTTCAAACTTACCCTTTCCTTAACATAGTTTTCTAATTGATGCCATAATTCGTTTTAGCTGGTACTTCTATGTAGGGTCGATCTATTGTTTAGGCCGAGGTATGAAAGTGACCCTTTCCCCTCAAAACCATGTCATGAAACTGCCCCTTTTCTTACAACTGATCATTCTTGAGGGCACCCTCAAACTATAGTAAAGCATTCTAGAAAATGCACCCATGTTATCAGACCTTAAGGGTCATTTCCTGGATATAGTCCTCATGTTTTTATGCTGCCCCCAAAAGAGTTATCCACATCAAGTACTCTAAAATTTGAAGTCTTGCAGGCCATCAATACATACTTGCTACTTGCCATCTTTATCATTCAAATCTTCCTCTTTCCACTCAGTAGATCATAAATCTGGGCAACAAAAATTTCAAAGAAACTGAAGAACAATTGATATCCTCGATTTTTTGTAAACTTGATCCATCTGTATCTCCTTTCAGCATGTTGTGCAAGTTTGGTGTATGTGATAGTTCAGTGATATCTCTGTTTCATTGGTCACCGAGTGCTATGAAATTTCTTTGAGGGTGATCCCTGAGAGCATTTGCAACTCTCACAATGCCATCCTTGTCTTGGATTGTGATGGATCCCAAGTTTCAGGGTCCATCTTCTATGATCTCTCCTATGAACCTAGAGAAAGATCTTAGAATTGCAAGCCTTTTTTTGAGATCTCTCTCCCAAACCAAAGACTCCAGTAGTGCATCAGAAAAATTCTTTGGAAAGAAAGTTCAGAAATACCCATGCTATCTCAGGGGGTAACATATGGCTCCAACTTGGGGACAAGTGTCCTCCTTGGGGGCACTTGAGAACCCTAGAATCTTCATCATTTTTTCAACATGTTAAGGTGAAATCCATGATCCATTTCAACCACCTCAAAATCTCCAATGTACAATGTCCCTTACCTCTGTGGTCAGTGACCATGCAAAATAGAGCAATGCTGAATTCTGGGTGATGGTAAGCTGGAAACTCCACTGAATGTGCATTAGTCTGCCTGTAGCCAGCCTTCAAGGGTGTACCAAACAATCAATTTCCACCACTGGTCCAGGGAAAAAACCTTATTACTTGGCACATATTTTCAAGCAACTGATATGCTTCTGGGTAGGATCCAACGATTTCTATGCAGATATGTTTCCATTATCTCTTAACCAGCAGATGACTGGTTCTTTACTTGGCTCAACATCAAGTAGACCCTTCTCAAATATAAGATTACTGCTTTCACCTTTTAAACTTACAGATTCTACATTTTCTGAATTTTTGACAGCTATATTGGTAAGTGAAACAAAGACCGAAGAGTCACGTCCTTCCTGGCATATCACTGATCCACGAATATCAACCAAAGCATGTATAAGTTCAATGCTAAGTGCAGGTGGACACCCACAACAGAGGTTTCCCAGATCATCAATCCTATTCATTTGAGGCTCAACCCTTTCTGGCCCATCATGATGGCTGGAGTCTTTAAAATTTTGTTTCAATTTTACTTCACTAATGCTATTGCAAGTGTGCAATTTTTCCACATTGGATCCAAAAAATACACAGGATTTTGACAAGTATATTTGTTCCTGGACAGAGACCAATTTTGTTGGGCAGCCTGGTGCCTTGTTTCTTTTTCGGCTTCCAGGGTCATAAAACAAACCCTCGCAAAGGTCGTAAGTTGAGAATCCATTTAGGGTTTTCTCATAGCTATCTTCTGTCCCTGTCCAGACAACAGGCTTCGAAGGGTCTTCATTATACTTATTTCCACCAGCCACGCCTTCACCCAAATGGTCCCTATATTCCTGTCCACCATATTTGAATTCAAAGGCACACAATTTTCTAATATCAACACACAAGAACTTGTCATTCTGCTCTAGGATTAGAAAGTCCAAGTTGATCATCAAATCACCATTAATGCCAAAGGTCTCATCATATGTATATTCTGAAAAAATTTCTGCCTCTTCAGAGTTTTGCTTATAATTATTGGCATAGGGTTGTTTTTTTGGGTCAACGACATCTTTTATCTGGCTAGCATTTCCAACCGCCACAAATTCTGGTCTTCTTTCTTCAGTGGCTTCACAAAACTTTGCTTTCCAAATGTTGTTCTGCTCATAATCATCTTCAAAATCAGGATCACTGTCAAAATTTGTGATGATAGGTTCCCATATTGAATTGTGTATGAAAAACTTATCTAGATTACATGATGCTGGTTCAAAACCCGACTTATGTCCACTAATTGCTTCACAGTCATAATTTGGGGCATCAGGAATATCATCATCCAAAGTTTTCAGAACTACACCACATTCTCCTTCCACTTCTTCAAGGGGATTTAGCCCTTAGAGTGTTTCACAGCCATGTTATTTCTTCTTCTTTCAAAATCATAATGCTTTGTAGGATATTCTTCAATGGTGGTTTCATCCACGATGCTTTCTTCCTAAAATTCTGGGCAGAGAATTTTACTAGCAGCAATTTTGACACCATAGATTAAGGTATCAGCATGAATATCTTGAGGGCCTTGAATGATATTGTTATCGTGCAGTTTGTACTTGGAAGTCGATATCTTCATTTCATATGCAGAGCATAGAAAACGATGAATACTTGCACAAGGATGGTCATATTAGTTACGAGGAGTTTTCATCTATGATGAAAACTGTTAGAAGTCATAACATTTGTTTGTTCATTATCTCATAAGATCTGCAGGTTAGATCGTTGTTATGATGGTTCCACTGGTTGTTTTTGCTGATTTGGAGGCACTCACTGGTAGGTTCCATTTGCACCAGTGGCTCGCAATCTGAAGAAGAAGAAAAGAATCCCAAAGACACACAATGCTTCCAAGAGTACCTCTTGAGTCTTCACAGTCTTTTTGATCCACTCTTCTACAGTCCCAGGGCTATTATACTTCTGCACTACAACAAAACACCATGGATCCTTACCTTGGATAAGCCTCCATACACTCTTTTCTGCCAAGGCTTTGGAGAAGTGAAAATTGTTTTTTAAACCCCAACCCCCCTAAAAATATTCTCGCTCTTGAAACTTCCATCACTATTTTTTGCTATGGACGAAGATACCCGAGTGTCAAAAATATATCATTCTGGCTAGGGATGAGTGTACATTATTATGGTATACAGTATTTTTAAGAATGAAACTAATTTTTTTCATATCCTACTAAGGATAACAATTTGTAGTGTAAGTAGTGATGATGACAAAGTTACCCTGACATGGTATTAGCCTTTGTGTATTGTTACTCTCACTTACATAACCATGATTGGTTTGAACTTTGAATGCTTTGAAAATATTGTTGATCTTATTTTTGATTGTTTTTGTAATTGTATAACATCTTTCTAATGCTTTGATATCATGGTAAATTCGGGACATACTTTTGTTTCCAAATTTGCGCCCAGAGTTCTATCGGATGCTGCAGCCATATCCACCACATTTTGGCCCCCATGACCTGATTGAGCTTTCCCGGATCACGTAGTCCCAGTCCTCCAGACTTTTTGGGTTTACAAGTTTATACCATTCGACTAGTGCCCACTTTTTATTGTCTTGGTGTCCATGCCACAGGAAATTCTGTTGGAGGCTCCTGATTGCCCGAATGAACGAAATAGGCACTGCCAAAGCAGTGAAGAGGTAGGTGGGCAGTGCTTGTAGGACTGACTTGAGAAGTACCAGTCTGGCAGCAATATTAAGAGGTCTAAAGGTCCAGTTATTCAGCCTATTGACAATATACAGTAGCAGGATGTCCCATGAAATGGATCACACCAGCTCTCCAGTGAGGGGTATACCTAGGTAAATGGAAGGAAGGGAGCTTTTGGAAATGCCTAGAAGTCTTGAAAGATGATTCTGGACCATGGATGGTGTATTGAAAAAGTAGCGTTTGGATTTGTCTAGGTTCAAGAGCATGCCTGAGGCTTCCATGAAGTCAGAGAGAATTGAGTTGAGCTTTGTAGCTTCTCGGACAATAGGGGTGTTCATGAGTAGGGTGTCATCGAAAAATTGACTGTGCGAGGGAGCCGGGTGGAGGTTATGAAGGGGCAATCCTTTGAGCGATCCTTCCAGAACCGCTTCTTTGAGATAGCGACCTAGTCCTTCTTCCATGAGCACAAAGAGGAAGGGGGAGAGAGGATCGCCTTGTCTGATTCCCCTGGTGGAATGGAAGGACTAGGAGGGTGTCCCATTGACTAGGATGGAGAAAAAGGTAGAGGAAGTGATCTTGAGAACCCAGTTGACCCAGAGTTTATCAAAGACAAAGGACTCCAACACAGAACGCAAGTATTTCCAGCTTAATCTATCAAAATCTTTTGAGAGATCGAGTTTAATAAGCATACCTGGTGTTTTGCTCACTTTCAGAGAGTGGATTGCCTCATTGGCCAGAATGACGTTGTCCACAATTTGTTGTCCTTCTACATAACCAGCTTGCTCTTTGGAGATAATGAAAGGTAGGAGCGGTTTAAGGCGGGTAGCAATAACCTTTGTGATTATTTTATAAATGACATTGCATAGGGAGATTGGCCTAAACTAGCTTGGGTGAGTGACTCACTCCTCCTTGGGGATAAGAGTGATGAACGTTGCATTGAGTGCAGAGAGTACTTGTCCAGAGGTTCTGGATTCTTCAACCGCCAGCCAAACTTCTTCCTTGATCATGTCCCAACAATAATGGAAAAAGTCTGTGGTGAAGCCATCCGGACCTGGTGCTTTTCCTGGGGGCATTTCCTTTACTGCTATGTCCACTTCAGCCTAAGTGATGGGCCTTAGCAGTGCTCTGTTCTGCTTGGGGGTAACCAATGGGGGTATGTGCTTGGTTATTTTCTGGATTGCTTCTTCTCTGTTCACATTGGTCTCCGTGAGGAGATCTTTGTAATAAGAGTTGAGTTCCTCCGCTATTTGGTCATGATCTCTTATGGGGATGCCTTGAGAATCCTCCAATTGAGTGATACAATTAATGTATCTTCGGTGTGTCATTGCTTTGTGAAAGAATTTTGTGTTTCGCTCCCCCTCTTTAAGCCATTGAACCCTGGATTTCTGCCTCCAAAGGATTTCTTCTTTCTCTCTACGTACCTCCATTTCTGCTTGTATTTGCTCCTCTTCCTTTGCAAGGTCTAGAGTTCTACTTCCTGAGATGAAGGTTTGTTGAAGGTCTTCAATTTTGCACTCGATCTCCTTCTGTCTTTGGAAGATATTTCCAAAAGTGGATTTGTTCCAGCTCTTCAGTTGTTGCTTGAAGTTCTTGAGGCACTGCTGGAGTTTATACATGTGAGTACCATGATCTATTGCCACCTGGGCCCACCAAGTGTGAGCTAGCTGGTGGAAGTTTGGGTGGGAGAGCCAGAACTTTTCAAAGCAGAAGGGTTTGGGTCTAGAGGGGATACTCGGGTCCAGGCAGAAGACAATAGGCCAGTGGTCCGACCCTGATTTTGGCATTATGTTTGCTTCCATTGCCTGATCACCCTCAAGGAGGGATTCAACTACTAGAAAGTGATCTAATCTGCAGGCTACATGCTGGTGTCCTATTCTTCGATTGGACCAGGTAAATATTCCATTTCAGGTTTCCAAATCAACCATATTTAGTTACTCTATTAGGGTTTTGAACTTACAGCTATCTTTCTCCAGTCGTTTTGTTCCTCTAGTTTTTTCTTCCAGCGTCAGGATCATGTTGAAGTCTCCGCCAACAATCCACTGGGGTGTATGTAATAGAGTTTTGACGTGCTGTATAATTTGTATGAAGCTCTCCTTTTCTTGGGCCATTTGCGGACCATAGACATTTGTGATGGCTCCTTCCTTAGTAGATCCTGTGACTGTGAAGTAAGTCGTTAGAGTGCCTATCATGGAGAAGGGTTGTTGTAGAGTGACTGTGTGTGGATTCTAGAGAATGGCTAGTCCTCCTGAGGCTCCCACTGAGTCTTGGTGAAAGAAATCGCAACCCCTCCAGCTTCGTCGAAAGATATTTTCAGCTTCCTTCCCTGCACATTTAGTTTCTTGCAAGAGGAGGACATCTGGGTTCTACCAGTCCTTGATCCAGCATGTGAGATCCCGTTCGGTCGGCCAAAGGCCCAAATTTTTTTCGATTAGTGCATGATCCATCATAAACTGAGTGTGATGCCCTACCTGAGTTGATTTGATGTGATAGTGTAGGGGTTTGTCCATTTGCGGTATACACTTTCCTGGTTCCCATCCTTTGGAAGATTTTGGATGAGACGTGTTGGGTTCTAGTTCCATTTATTTTCTGTGTCCTTGTTCTTGGATAAAAAGCTGATCTCGCAGGTGCACTGGTCGCTCGAAGGCAGTTCGCTTAGCACGGAGTCCTTTCCTATCATTGGCGGTGATATCGTTGTACGAGGGGGGTTTCCCCCCCTCTTCTGAACTCATTATGGGTACGCAGTGACCTCGTGAGGTTATCACCGTATGAGCTTGGACTTTAGCGGTAGAGCTCTGGTGTCAGGGCGCTCATCAAAAAATTCGTTGTTGTAGAGCACTAGGGTTGCAGAGCCACCGTCCCTCCATTTTTTTTAATCCAACAATTGCATGTCAACAATGTTAGGGTTACATTAAAGCATGAAGAGTAATTATGACAACAATCCAACCTACTTATTCGAACAATAATTGCATTGGGTTTCCATTTTGGGAATGCAATGTAATTACAATAAGATTCAAAACCACATGTGACCCAAAGTAATCATGTTAAGCTTCTAGTTGGAATGTGTAGCATAATTATGTCGGGCTACAAACCATGCGAAAGGTAAAAAAAACACATAATTATTCCACAAGTTTGTCATAGATTATAAGACAAGAACATAGCCAACATATTCCTTGAAAGACTCTTTGCCATGCCCACTCTGAGCATATCTAGAAATCAATGCAATCCATGAAATAATGTCCTGTTTAGGCATTTTCTCAAAGACTTTGTGAGCATCTTCTATTTTTTGGAATTTAGCATAAAGAGTAACTAGAGTATTCCCAATTGAGAGGTCTGATTCAAACTTCATTTTCAAAAATACAAGCATGGATTCCCTTGCCATGTTCCAGATCTCCAAGGGATGCACATGAACTTAGAACACTAGCTAACGTGAATTGATCAGGCTTTATGAGAGCCCTTTTCATCTTACAAAAGAGTTCAAGGGCTTCATCATAATGCTCATTTTTTTCATATCCTGCAATCATGGTTGTCCATAAAACAACATCTTTCTCGAGAATGTTATGAAACACTTGAAATGCATCCTCTATCATCCCACATTGATCATACATGGTGACTAGGGCACTAGCTAGACATATATCTGGCTCAATTATAACTTTAATAATGTGGGTATGACACTGCATACCTAATTTGACATCAACAAGGTCACAACATGCCTTAAGCATAGTCACAATAATTGGCTAGTTTGCAGTCATTCCTGCTCACTGCATTTCACAAAAGTGTGAAAGAGCCTTCTCACCACAATTGTTGTGGGCATATCCTGAAATAACTGTAGACCATGAGCCCATGTCTTGTTTGGTCATTAGGCAGAAGAGTTTTCTCACATCATCTGTACTACCACATCTACTATACATGTTAAGGAGGCAATTTCCCATTGAAACATCCAACCCATATCTAGTTTTAATGATATGGGTATGGATATCCTTACCATATCCTAAAGTTTCCAAACTGGCACATGCCTGGAGAATACTTGCAAAGATGAATTGATCTGATTTCATACCTTCTCGTTGCATTTCGTAGAAGAGGTCCAGTTCCTCCTCTCCAAAATTAGCCTGAGCATATGCTATAAGCATTGCACTCCATAAGATAAAGTCATGTTTGGTTTCTCTTTTGAACACTTTGTGTGCATACTCTATGCTACTACACTTAGCATACATGGTAACGGGGGAACTAGCTGCAGATATATTTGACTCAAATCTAGTTTTGATCACATGGACGTATATCTCTTTTCCCTATTCTAGAACACCAAGGTTTGCACAAGCCCGAAGAACACCGACAAACTTAAATATGTCCAATCTCAGGCTTAGATGACACATTTCAGAAAAGAGTTCAAGGAATTGTAGATCAAGTTCATTCTGCACACATGCTGCAATCATTGAATTCCACAATATCGAGCTTACTATGGCCATTTCATCAAACACTTTGCATGAATAATCTACAATCCCATATTTTGCATACATTGTAACAAGATCACACCCCACAGAAACATCTGACTGAAATTCAGTTTTAGCAATGTGAGCATGCAAATCCCTCCCCTGATCCACAACTCCGAGACTCGCACAAACTCCTAGAATGCTAGCCACTAAACTCCAACGGAAAGGGCCTTTACTCCCATATTTTTCCTAAATGCCACTAAACTCCAACAGAAAGGGCCTTTACTACCGGTCACAAGGCAATGTCACAACCTAGGCCACTTTATCCTTACAGTTCCAAGTCTAGTTTTACGTTTGCAGGTGACATTAGTTGTGACAGCCATAGCAACAATGCAAGCTAGAATTATGTAAAAAATGTTCGATTTTTTCCTTTTCACAAGATGCTTCCTATTATCACTATGTGGCAAGTGTTCTCTTCAACAATCTGGGAATATTATAATGCAATGTAATCAACTTGCAACACTCTAGAAATATCCCTCTAGCTAAGAAGTCACAGGTGGGGGGGTATTTATTCCACCAAAGTCACCTAAGTTTTGGTCAATTTCAATAGCAGGGGAGCTTGTAAGTTGTAACGTTGAATAAGCACCAAAATGGTTCACTGTGAGAGAAAGGAAGAAAGAGGTAAACAACTTTGTTGAGGAAAATGAGCAAGATAGATGCACAGTTAGAAAGTAAACAACTTTGTTGAGGAAATAGGAATCCTTCAAATTAAATTTTATAAAGGTTTCAACCATAAGTTAACAACTAAAGAACTTGAGAGCTCTGAATTTTAATGACAGCGGACTCAATTGTAGAAGTTCCCATTGGATTCAATATTTGAAGTGTTAGGATTAGTGCTTATTTCTAATTGGGCCGAATCTAGTCAACCAGACAATCACTTTGAATATATCCAATTTGATTGAATAATGACCTCAAATCAGAGAATATGATCAAATTGGATAAAGGCTGCATTTGATGGCACATGCATTAGTTTTTATAAGAGTTTGCTTAAGGTCCCTGCCAATTGCAGTTCAGTCTGACAAAGAGGAGGGAGATGAGTATGGATGAAAATGAGTCTTTTAAGCATAGCCAGATCATAAAAAGGTCAACAGAAGACGAAATATAAGGTTTTTGATCACAGTAAACCTCAATGTCTGCAGTGTTGGGATTGATTCTTATTGTTGATTGGTCAAATCTAGTCAACTAGACAGTCATTTTGAACATATCCAATTTGATTGAATAATGCCCTCAAATTGGAAGATAATCAGGTTGGATTTAAGTGCATTAGCTTTTATAAGAGTTTGCTTAAGGTCCCTGCCAATTGCAGTTAAGTCTAACAAAGAGGAGGAAGTTGAGTATGGAGGAAAATGAGTCTTTTCAGCATAGCAAGATCATAAAAAACGTCAATAGAAGAGGAAATATATGGCTTATGATCCCAGGAAACCTCTATTAGATTTTCATTATGTAGATTCAACAACTATTCCACTTACCTGCCTTAAATTAGATCCCCACCTATGGGAGAACATTTTGTCTTTTCCCACATGCAAGCATTGTTTTTTCCTACATGCCTCTGGTGATAATTGTTGCAAGATTGATAATGACCTCTTTCAATATTCTTTCCATTATTTTCATCCCACCATTCTGTGCAACCTTGTTAACTCAAAATGCATTGCCTCTAAGTTGGCTCAAGTTTGGTTACACAACAATAGTTCATATTTTCATATGCATCATCAAAAACTTTGAATTGAAGTATAAAATGTAGAAGAAAGACAACAATATCCTGCAAAAATCAAACCATTCTAAGCCTTCAAAATATCATATATATTGTAGTTTATGACTAAGAGATTGCAGCAGTCAGCTTGTTAACATCAACCATCCAGGCAGACTACAATTTGGATGTTCAACCAAAATTGTCGCATCCCTATTTTGCAACAATTCGCTTCAGATTACAAAACACTAACAAGGTTTAAAATATCCAAGCCATTATTAAATTATCACAACAATATTGTGTCCATCTATTTCAGCTTACAAATTCTAAAGTCTGCAGAATGTGAGCCTGACCAAAGTAGACAACTATGTTTGTACCTTTCAGATGTAGTATTTACACCTGACTAAAGTGGTCACATTAGGCATGGGAAACGAGCATAATCTCTCCAGTAATAGAGAATGGCTACAACCAACAACTTTTCAAGCTTCAATTTGCAGACCTTTATATGGTGCTCCCTTGACAATAAATTCATCTGGCCTTTCTATCTCCTCCAGCCATGCAAAACCTTGATCATCATCATCAAGAATTGTATTTCCATCATCTGCAAAAGCACATATGTATCAATTAATTTGTGCCATCCACAGAAATACCAGAATATAACCCAATTCAAATAGTTTATAGTAACCTATATGGTGTCATGACAAAACCTTTGGAAAATGGAACAACAGATTAATTTACCAGGAAGACTTGAGTATGGGTATTCACTATAGTAAGTGAAATTCCTTCCCTCTATATCTGAATATGGAGGACCAAGTACATCAAGAACTGCACAAGATGTAACTGCTCGAAAAGAATGTATATTGCCTCCAGATGTGGGATACAATACAGATGTGTCACAAGGAGATGTAAAAACATTATCAACCTCCAATCTTTCTAACCTTACTGCATGAAAGAACCGACATAAAATGAGTTAAATTTTCTTCAAGCATTAACGAGAGCAACTTTCTTTCCTCTAGCTGAGAGACATCAAAAAAGTTGATGGGAAAACCAAGGGTTTTCAAGGAGAGGATTAATATACATGATCACTTTCATGGCTAAAACTAGCAATCTCTCAAACATACAATAAACATATACATCTCCAATTGAAAATATAAAATAGCAACGTAGTAAAAGGAATTATAGTTAAGAGGGCTTACATTTGGATGGGTTAGAGTTTGTTTCTGTGTTGATGGGGTCAACCCAATCATAAGATTTTATGTACATAGATCCAAAAAGAAGCTTGCTAAGAACAGTCATTCCAGGATGATTGTGAAAAGGAATAACCACTGATGCTGGCAAACAAAATATACTTATCTAAACAATGAATAAAGTTAGTTTTTCCTGTATACAACAGTATGCAAACACCTCAACATAAAATCTTCCAAAAGTTAAAGAGAAGCAGTATTCGAGCCACCATTCGAGAGAGGAATTGAGGGTTTGAAAAGAGGAGAACAAGAACAATTCGAGCCACCATTCAAACCAGAACAATAGGCATGATTTTAAGCACAATTGGGCATCTAGGCAGAGGGGAAAAATAATTCAATTATCAAGGAACAAAGGTAAGCTCCAACTCAGCCATTTTCCTTCAGATGTCCAAAAACGAATTGGTACTTGGGTATCTTTGAAATCACTATTTTGAAAACAAAGGTGTGCATTTTTGTGAAGTCATTTTCTGAAAACGAATTTATGAGTTTTTGAAGAAGAAAAGTTGTGAAGGGTTTGTGCATTTTTTAAGTAGATTCTTGTGAATTTATGAAGTGGAAGAGTTGTGAATTTCTAAAGGAAAGAAATTGGGCATTTTATGAAGAAGAGGATTTTATTTGCAAATGATAATTAAACATTTCAAAACATAAATTACTCAACTAAACCTTTGTTAAAGTTTTTCAAACACCAGCAAGCTTTAAAAATTGAATATTTCTTGGATGGTTGTAAGATTTGAAGTCACACTTGCAAGTCTAGGTGCAAGCTGGAAAGTTGGACATGGAGTTGGAGCATATGAGGTCACTTATAGAAATTTGGGGATCAACCCCATGCATGATGAGTCGGGTTCCCCCCGAGGTACATTCCCCCCTAGTTCGTCTTGTCTCGATGACACCATTCCAATAGCATGCCACACCACAAAGCATAGCACCTGGATTGTTAACACAAGGAACAATGAAGCCAAAGCTAACAACACCATGGTCAATCACTGCCTCCTCAACCAAAGAAAAATATGTTCCAACTTCCCCAAGCTAGAGTTTGATATCTCAATGGAGAAACACCTCGAGCAACAAGGAGGTGGATGGGACCCTACCCTACTTGTTGACAAGCCACCAATTAATGGGTGGGGCCTAAACCCAAATGATGGTGACCCACCTTCAAAACTATCATCAATGTTTAGTTATTGTGCCCATCTTTAATGTGGCTAGCATGCCATCTTATTTGGTTTCATCTCTCTATTCTCTGGACTAGGGCCATATCATTGTTCCAATTCTGGAATTGTGAAGC
Source organism: Picea engelmannii (assembly GCA_009831015.1). Classification (NCBI taxonomy): domain Eukaryota; kingdom Viridiplantae; phylum Streptophyta; class Pinopsida; order Pinales; family Pinaceae; genus Picea; species Picea engelmannii. Next base: position 101,858 of record ML782844.1, read on the forward strand.
CCTCCAGGCTTAGACTACTTATTTTTTAATATCCCTATGGGAATATGATAGGTGCTAGTTTTTTCTTGTGGTTGCTGCCTTTGCAGCCAATTTTTCTTTTGTATAAAATGCCTGTAAATATCACTTATTAATAAAGTTTAAAGGAAGCATTTTATTCCAAATAAACCCTGACTTCCTACTTACTAACTTAGTTTTTTTTGCTTCAAAAGACATGAAGAAAACATGTCTATTATAATCACAATCACCACATGTCATACACATTTTAGAATTTCATTTTTTTAATAATGGTTAATACACGTGTTATTTTAATTAATTTATTAGTTCCAATATTATTATTATTATCACGTACATTACAGGCCTTACGTTTTGGAGCAACTTCGTCCTTGAAGAATGACTACAGCTGTTGCTACCTCTAGCTAACATGATTACACAAACTAGATGGGGTTTGGTGTCATTTTGAAGCTGACATTTGTAATGATTGTGGAATCGATTCAAATTTTGAGTGGCATGTAGGGAATTTTTGTTAACTTCTCTATTGTTGTGATGAATATGTGTGCATCCTATTGCTAATAATAAGACATTGTGATTCTTGTCAATATCACTTTAGTCCTATTCAAGAACATTACAAACCTCCCTTTCTTTAGAAGCTTTGTGCTTGAAGCATGGTTGAAGTTGTTTCCACCTCTAACTAGAAGCAGGGCTTCATAAACTAGATGGGTTCTAGTCACTTTGGATATGCCATTTGTAATGACCATGGAATCCTCTACTCAAGGTTTGAGTGGGGCATATGTAATTGCCGTTTCCTTCTTTATTCTTATGATGAACATACATGCAACCTCTCTCTAATGTTGTCATCACGGGTATGGTGGACTCTCAATATGGGTTCTCAAATCCATGTAATGTTCCATTCACAAATATTGTTGGATAAGCATTAATCGTTGGTAGTTGGGCAGCAATTACAACTTACTAATTCCATGGTATTTTACAGATAAAATTGGTATAGAGTAATTGATTCCATAGTATAGTCCAAACAAGGTAGGGAACAAATATGCATTATTGACTAGAAATCTCAAGAAGTGATGGTTGTCTATTGTGACATGCACTCTCCTTGGTGGTGGATGGCTAGGGAGTTCCTCATCCCAAGTGCACTGGAGATGAATTTCGTAGGCCATTGGCCTTATTGAACCAATTGTAACCCCCCCGAGGGAAGTATCCACCATCTTTATTTGTGATTTGAAATTTGGCATGACCTCTCCTATTTAATATCCCACATGTTCTTCATATTTCTTTTGCAAACAATGTTGTTCTTAAGGTTCTCTTATGAAGATATAGAATGATACATTGATATTCCTTAAGGTTCTTTATTTTGTGATGTAGGTGAATAATCTTTGATCTGTTTTGTTTGAAGAGTTTTAACTAGGTGTTTAAGCCTTAAAGTTATTTTTGGTTCATTGTATATAGAATTAATTAATCTTTAACCCTTTCAACATTTGCTAGGGAATCACTGCTGCCTATGTTTATCAAGAAGTTCATGGATGATGTTTCTATTGCTCTATCCTCTATTGATGCTTCATTAATGATTGATTCTTTATTTCGTGATGGGGGTGAATAATCATTGCTCTGTTTTGTTTGAAGAGTTTCTTACTAGGTGTTTAAGCCTTAAAATTATTTTTGTTCATTGTCTATAGAATTAATTAAATCTTCATCCCTTTCATCATTCGCTAGGGAGTCACCACTGCTTATGTTTATCAAGTAGTTCATTAATGGTGTTTATGTTGCTCTATACCCTAGGGATGCTTCATTATCGATTGGATCTTGTGGATGTTGGAGCAACTTTTCATTGTGATCTTCTTTATCCTTTTCAGTAGGGTCATATTATATTTCTTCTTCTTTGGTGATACCAATTCTTTTTTCTTAAGGATGTTTACAAATGAGTGTTTTCTTTGCATTTTGGAGTAAACGCATGATATATTTCACAACAAAAAATTATCGAGGCCATCTCCATAGATTAACAATCCGCATCACAAATCCTGCTTAGTGTATAAGGGCAATTGCTTTTCATAATCATGTATCCTTTCACAATAGTAGAATTAGATTGTGATATTAGTTCCATAATTCTCTAATGTGCTCTGCTTTCTCTGCTTGATATACATAATAAAAAATTCCTTTAAATATGATACCACTAAACATTTGAAAAAATTATCTTCAACTTATACTAGAGATAAGCGATATATACATTACGAGGTTGTTAATTCATTACAACTGATTTCAGCCACAGAGATCCGATTTTGGTAACAACTAACATAATCTGTAACAAACTCCAAAAATAATGCCTGTCACAGTCACAATTTTTGAGCTTCCCACGGGTCAAAGGCACTCTAGTAGACTTGTCAAGTTGATGTCAAATGAATTGTGGAATCACCAAGTTGATTTAGATTCATCCTGAGTTAGGTCACTGAATCACCAACCTGAGTTGAAGTCTTAGAGTCATCCTGAGTTCGGTCGCTGAATCACCAATCTGAGTTGAAGTCGACTTGGGTATCAGGTTGTCTTATTGATGTTGATGTTGACCCAAAGACACATATCTAAAAATGTGAAGAAACAATAGACTCAAAACTTGTCAAGAATTTTCCCTCGTTTTCAATAAAAGATCTCCTACTACTGATCATGCTCTCCAACAATGAAAACCAGTGTAAAACATGGCCTTCAAAACACTAAAAAATGTCCTGCAAGATTTAGTCACCCCAAGCATAAGGCAACTCATTAAGTTGTGAAAATGGTAAGACAATGGGAGATTTAAGTTAAATTGAAGATACAACTTTATTTTTTTTCTCAACTGTCTTTTTCCCAATTGGATACGGATGGGAGTCCATATGGCACAATGGATATATATCACAAATGGATATGGGCAATATCCAAGTAATAGTCATAAATGGTACAAGTCCAGGTCTAGTTATAGAGATATCATCCTATCTTTAGTAGGGGTTAGATACTTTCCATTAACTACAACTACCACTACTACTATTAGTATTATTAATGTCACTTGAACATATGTAGGATAATTACACATTGGCTTGTCATCTTAATAACCTTTTATACCTCATCTTAAAAACTCACAACAAAGTAAACCTCCAACATATATTTTTTTATCTTTAGCATTCGATTATATAGGAAATACCCTTTGTCTTCCTAACAAGTTTTGGAAAGTTATTTATCCATATATAAAAATTTTAACATGAGAGATTTCTACTCCTCTATTTCAAGGCCATGGGGACTGTCTTGGATCTTACATGAGTTACACAAATGCCTCACTCAATGGATGCACATACCTTCATATAAGGCCTCACCAACTACAATATCCTCATTTCAATGAGTTACAACCTAGCTTTGTAGAATTCTAAGAGCATCAAGACGAACTCTTAATTGATCAATACAAGGTAACCTTGCAAAAATTACAAGCAAACACAAATCACCCACTGTAATCTATAGATGTCCAAATCACAACCATGCCATTAAATGCTAACCTTCCAAACAGTGTTTTAAAAACCGGTTGAACCGGAACTAGAACCCACCGGTTTGATCGGTTTGATGGTCGACCAGTTCAAACCAGCCAATAAACCGAACCGGTCGACCTGTTCAAACAGGCCAATAAACTGAACCGGTCGACCGGTTTATACATGTCAATTAAGGAATTCCCAACAAACATATCTGATTCATATCCACTCCTGATTATGTAACCATGGAGACACTTGCCTGGTTGCAGAGCCAATAAGTGAGCACATGCAGGGAGCACATTTACAATGGTCACTGTGTCAGGTTTCATGTCTGCAGGTTGCATTTGATTAAAGAGTGCCAATGACTCATTATCTTTCCCAATATGGACATACCCTACAATCATTGCACTCCAATAAATAACATTTCTCTTGGGCATTTTGTCAAACAGTCGATGTGCAATCTCCACACTTCCCCTGCATTTAGTGTACATATCTATCAGAGCTCTTCTCTGCATCTGGTGTGCTTCATTCTATGCATCTGTTATTATACCTACTTAGCGGCAGGTATACGCTTCCATGCAACCTTGTTTACTATACCGATCTCTAGTTTGCATTTTTAAGTTCTTAAATTCTATATCATATAGATTGTTCTGTATCTTTGCTTGGATTGGAATTATTGGCATTGTTTTGCTACATCTTCCATCTTTATTTCATTCTTTGTTTCCCTTTAAAACTTAACATATTTCTTGGATTCCAAAATAAAAGATGTCATTTCAATCCTTGCTGCTATTCTGTTTTTGTTTTTAAACTACACCAAACTCTATAGATCACTGAAATATAGGATGTTTTGGACATAGCCTTGTATGCACCTTCCAAGCTACAGTGAGAATGCAGGTACCTTACACAAGTGCAATGTTATGTTTTATCCCTTTGCCACATTAAATCAAAATCTAAAATTGGGAAACTGTGAATTGAGGTCCACATCGTCAACATATTCTTGATAATGATGTTGATGTTGTTGAAAACCGTGAAGCTCTAGTGCTCTCAAACTTTTTTCTTTTGATTAGGACATCCCATAGTATCTACATGAGACTCTGCCTCTATTTGATCTCTTTTTCTATAGTGAAATCTTATACAGCCAGATCCATTGTCTGGAATACAACTTTGATAGCTCATATTCAACATTTTGATTTCATAGTCTTTTCACTACGCTGGCAGGTAATGTTCTTTGTAAATGCCTGTTTTAATGAAATTTATATTGATGATCAAATATATCTTTAGAACAATTTTGTGGTGAGCAATTGCATTTGCCTTGAATTGATATATGTTTACATTTTTTGTTTTTAGAGATTGATATTTGTTGTGACAATCTAAATTCTCTTATTGATCTATGAATAAAGTTGCTTGTTCTAACACCAACAAATGAATCTTTATACAAGTCAACTGTGATGGATTTGAACATATGAGTTGATTCACGACTGGTTGGGATACTGACATTCCCCATCAGATATTGTATTATACAAATTTGTACAATAGTAGAGTGGGACTTTAGAATGTCGTATGCCATGGCATTCATATTTTAAGAATAGCTCACATGATTTCTAGTATTTTTCTGAAATAGGTTTTTTCTTGTATCCAACAGGCACTTAGCTTATGGGCCTTCTGTGATCACTTGTGGCAGTTGCAGGGTTGTGATTTTTTTGGGCAAATAGTCTCATTTGCAATGTGTCTAGTTAGAGTTTTGTCCCTATTCTTACATGTACATGGTATCAACAAAGAAATCACATTTGTTTAGCGATTGCTAAAAAAATTGTGTAGGGATGATCTTTTATCAAGTATGAGTCTTGTGTAATTTCTAGAATATCAATCTAATATAATATGCATTCTTAGTCCCTACCTTCCACCGCGATGAAAAAAACTTCCCCTCATTTCTACTTTCATCCAAAATCCAGGTGCAGAAATTTATTGTAACCTTTCTATTTAAAAATGTTCTTATTGTATTTTAAGCTGATATTTATTTAGTTGCAATTACCTAAACTATTCTGATTTGTATTTCGACTTGTTTATTGTTCCATGTAATTGTTTTTTTTTAAACATAAACTATAGAAGAATTGTATTAATAGGATGCGCCAAAGCTAACAACATCAAACCAGTCTACAATCAAGGCATATAGCCGAAGAATTTGGAGTATTTCAAATTTCAAATTTTCTCACCCTCTCCGGACCTTGTCTATGATCATCTAGACTGTATACATTGTTACAAAACTGCCCTAGGCACCAAAATATCTTAAAATACATTAGCTATCTATTGGGGCAGAGACTTGAGCAGTAATGAGTTAAGGGATGGGGAGTGCCCCCCTTACTCCATTTGTTTCAAATTCAACTTTGCTTATTCTCAATCCGTCTTAGCCCAAAGATCGGCAAGGGGGTTGAGATCTCTCTTGATATGGAAGAGATTAATTTCTCCAAATTTTTCATCAATAGTCCTGATTTGTTGAAGGATGCCATTTAAAAGGTTTTTCTCCACTGTTTGTTTTTTGAGAATTGCTTTAACTATCAACACAGAATCACTGAAGATTGAAATATGAGAAATTTTATGCTCTTTGACTATTCTTATCCTCACATATAGAGCATATGGTTCAGCTATATTATTTGTTGCGGTTGAAACTTGAGAATGGTTTTGGCCCTATAGGGGAATACTTTATGCATGGAGAGGGAAAATGTTGCTACTACGTCTTCAGGGGATTAAATTTTTTTTCATGAGTTGAGGGTTAGCTAGGTTACATTCTAGATGATACAGATTTTTCTATCATCAAGAAGAAATGGTTATGGCTCCAGGGACGAACATATCAGGACTCAGGAGCATGGTTCAACTCATTTTGAAAGAGTGCAAAAAGTATAATACAAAAATATGAAGTTGAATTCTTGAGCACTTCAATCAAAGGAATTATGTTTGTTGAAGGTCTTATGTAGATTTTCGAGGGCGTGCTTACCCAATGCATCCGTATTTAAATCATCTAGGTTCAGACATGTGTCGAGGACTTCTAGAATTTGCTAAGGGTCGACCATTAGGAAAGACAGGGATTTATTGGCTTAAGATACATTTGGCCAACTTATATGGTGGTGGTGTAGACAAATATTCTTTTGAGGGCCAACTAACATTTGTTATTGAAAAATAATATGAAAAATGACTGTGATGTTCAGTCACTTAATATATCTACTACACGGATTAATTGTGTATATGACAATTAACATTGGTTGTTATTTGAAACTAGATGGATTAGTTGTATATATAACAATAACATTGGTTGTTATTTAAAACTAAACTTGGAATATATATGTGTTGTATATCTGCAGGCCAAATCTGCTATAGTTGTTGAAGTATTTAAATTTGTCTTTTTTCGCCCCTTGTT
>ML782844.1:108838-125007 GCA_009831015.1 Picea engelmannii
TATTTTTGCAGTCTTATTACGCATGATTGCACTTGAGCTTTTGGACTTTAGCTCAACAATTGTGAGTTCATGTGATAACACACCCAAGACATATCCTAGTGATCCTAAACCTCATTAGACAAGACCCCCTTTACCATTGGAAGTTAGTCCTCCTCCTCAACCAACCTTGCCTAAGACCGATGATACATATTTAAATATTGATATGGCTAGTATCTTAGCAAAGGTTAATGTACCTGTCCCTCTTAGTATTGATATTGTATTTTTTTTTAAATACCTACAACATAGTCTCTATTGCGACATCTTGGAGTGTCGCTCCCATAGAAACCACGTCGGAGATGATACCTCTTAACGTCTCTCTTCCCACGTTATAGATGTCTCTCTTGCCACCTTTAAGACGTTAGTCTTGCCACATTCAAGACGTCTCTCTTCCCACATTATAGATGTTTCTCTTTCCACCTTTAAGACGTCGGTCTTGCCATGTTCATGACATCTCTCTTGTCGCGTTCCATACGTCTCTCTTGCCACATCTAAGACGTCTCTCTTGCCACGTCTAAGACGTCTCTCTTGCCACATTCAAGACGTTGGTCTTGCTACGTTCAAGATGTCTCTCTTGCCACGTTCAAGACATCGGTCTTTCCACGTTCCAGACGTCTCTCTTGCCACGTTCAAGACATTGGTCTTGCCACGTTCCAGACGTCTGTCTTGCCATGTTCCAGACATATCTCTTGTCATGTTCAAGACGTCGGTCTTGCCACGTTCAGGACGTCGGTCTTGCCATGTTCAAGACATCGGTCTTGCCCCTCCAAGACATCGCAATAACGACGAAATCTATGTTGTCAGAAAAGAGACGTCATGTGAAACAATGTTTGAGGGGGTCCGTTGTTTGTCGTTCTCCTGACAATATAAAGTGGCAATTGCGTCGAACGCACCGTCGGAATTTGACCCAAATGTACTAGTGTGGGAGACAAGTTCCCTTTTGAGGAGATTACAATGATAAGAGTCTATGGTTTGGAAGAGAAGCCATATCAAAAGTGAGTGTTGAATTTGGTAGAGAAGCCATATCAAGAGACTGAAAAAAGTGAAATTCACTCAGTTACTGACTAAAATTCCAAGCATATTAAATTAAATATTGATCGGATGAATTTCAAGGAAAAACCAAATCTACACAAGTAGGCGCAAAGACTAAAAATTCAGCCATGAATCAATCAACTCAAAGATAAATAAGGGATAGATGGCATAGAAAATTCTTATCCTTCACTCATCATCCATGCACAGAAAATCAGGGCATTTGAATCTATAGGTCTTTAAACACCGAAGTGATGACCATTGATTTGGGTCATGGCGAACTGCTCAGGTACAGAATGATGACTAAAGGGATAAGGGACAAAAGATAAAACCACAATCTTTTCATAATAATCAATAAAAAACACACATAGAAGTCATTGAAATCAAAAGTTGGGTTCGCCAAGGGAAATCAATTCAAAACACACATAGAAGTCATTGAAATCAAAAGTTGGGTTCACCAAGGGAAATCAATTCAAAACACACATAGAAGTCATTGAAATCAGAAGTTGGGTTCACCAAGGGAAATCAATTCAAAACAACAACGATGGGATGGTAGACTTTAATGGTTGAGATAAGTCTAGACAACCTCATTATATAATTAGAATCAAGGAGTTCCAAAACCACTAGAGACAAATAATGTGGTTGACCAAGAAACATTGCCATGGTTTAATCCTTGTGGTGTACCACATGACCAATACACTTGTTTAGTTTCCAAAGCAGCTTTCGAACAAGCAAAGTGAAGCTCATATTGATAAACCAAATTATCTAAATAATTATGTGGGTGAATGTACAAGTATGATCAGAAATGTTTCTAATGATCAAACAAATGAAAGAATAATTGATCCTACCATCATTGATATGGAATTATCACCCAATCCATTCGAAGAGGAAGTCAAGAGGAGAATTTGTGAGAAGGATTGTGTTACTTACGAATGTAGGGGTAAACAAATTAAAAAATAAGCCAAAACTAATCCAACTCAAAGTAACCTAATTTAAAGTCTAACCAATCCAAATCCCAGCAATCAAAATCAAATAAATCTAAGTAAGTGACCACATGGAACTCCTAAATGAACCCAACCAACTCTAGTTATGAATAAAAAGTGGTTACTTTAAAAAAAAAAGTTATGGATTGTTTTTGCATAATTGCATGTTGGATTCTAGGGCATTAAAACATGTTATGCCAATAAAATTTATGAAAATATTAGGAGTTGAAACCACCAAACCTTATAGTAAACAACTTGGCGGTTTCATTCCTTGGCCCTCAGATCCTTTAAGAAGAAACCAATGTGAAAAGTAATTTGTTTTAAGAAATTCTATCATTTAGATATTAAAATGACATCTTAATGAGAACATATGCATTATATTTTAAGAGGAAAACTAGCATACCATTATTAGTGATTTGTTTTATTTATATAATTTTCTCATGAATTAAGGTTATATATTTTGGAAGATTTAATTCAATTTTCTAAGTTTCAACATTTTACACCATATTCTAATATGTTGTGCATGTACCCAATAATTCTTCCTAGTAACGAGATTGTATTTTTTTATAGATTTCTATTACAATTGACATGTGATGAGAGGAAAGAATTAGCTTACATCAACCCTTACATTTTTTCCTTTAAAGAAAAGATAATATAGTTTATTCATAATCTCATTAGTTGAGTTTCATTTGCATCATGAATTTCTTAAAATACATCCCAAAATACATCTTAAATAAACTCAAATTTAATCACCATGGATTTCATCAACATATACATTAACATAAAACAATGTTCATATTCAAAATGGTTCCATGAATGTAACAACCATTGTATAACTCTATGCATGCAAATCCAATTTTAGATTTTAGTTTAAAAAATAAAAATATTATTGTAGAAGTTGCTTGTATAAAAAAATAAGAGAACAATGTTGTCACAACAAAACTATATTTATTGTTTTCTATATCAATGAAATTGTAATGAAGGCTTTCTTTAAAGTTAAATACATAAACACACACTAAACTGGGAGTTGATTTGATTCTCATCCAAGAACTTCCTAAAACTACTTAAAACGACAAATCACATCAAAACATTTTATACTTGACAACAAATAACTAAATATTAGTACAGAAGACAAGTAAGAGTGATTTTGAAAATGTATCATAAAAAATAGATGTAGTCCAATAATAACAACTTAGTATTTAAAAATACACAATTAAGGAAAACATAACAATGGTATTACATAATCACTATTTTCTAAATCCAAATGTATTGACAAATTTTGTCAATGTTGTACTAATTTTTCTCCTATTGCAGCAACTACTATAGACATATTTTTATATTTCAAGATTTTTGTTAGGTCTATAAAATATTGTGATATGTACTAGGTCCTTTATGGTGATGTTTCCCTAAAGTTGTTGTCAGAGTCTAATTTTGTTCAGTTTGGGCACTATTCAGAGTAGTGGTGGCCCTGTAGCAATTATGCTTAGCCCCTGGTCTCACTGTTTATAGTTAGAATAGATAGTCTATGTTCTGTCTATTTTCTGCAACTCTGTCTATTTTCTTATCGGTTGTATGGATTTCATATGGAACTGGGCCTTTGTTACTAGTTGTATATATACTTATATTGCTTCTTGAGGTACTACATGGACATAGACGAATATGGCCCTGTCCATGTACATTGACATGCCTGAATTCGAGTTGGTCCCTATACATGGACAGGGACATATTCGTCCATGTCCATGGACAGGGACATGTCTGAATTCGGGCCTGTCCCTGTACATGGACAGGGCCGAATAAGGCCCTCTCAACATTCTAAACTCAAATTTTTAACTAAAAAATTAAAATTTCCAAAATTTAAACATTTAAACATATTTGAAATTCGTCCCTGTTTAAAATTTGAAAATTCGGCCTTGCTTAAAAATTGAAAATCCGGCCCTGTTTAAAAATTGAAAATTTTGCCCTGTTTAAAAATTGAAAATTCGGACATGTTTAAAGATATTTTAATCATGTTTAAGAATTTAAAAGTTAAACTTATTTAAACATTAGGGACAAAGACATACTCGACCCTGTCCATGTACAAATACAGGCTCGAATTCAGGCTTGTCACTGTAAATGGACAGGATCGAATAAGGCCCTGTCAAAAATAAAAAATTAACTTCTATATTATTTAAATAGAAATTTAAAAATTAATCCAAAAATAGAAATTTAAAATTTAAAATTCCAAAATAACTTTAACTTCTAAATTCTAACTTCTACAAGGACAGGCCAGTTTAGTTTTATTTGTCAAATGATGCAATTTCTTCTTTGTTCTTTCCTTAACAATTATTTTATTTCTTGTCCTGTTTTTACAGTAGATCGAGGTTTTATTTGACAATATTAAAATTTGTTTTGGCTTCTTTTTTCACAGTAAAAATTGGCCCGAGTACATGGACATAGGGTACCTAAAGGGAGTTTGAGGTATATTGTAAATTGGTAGGGCCGAAAGCAATATAAATAAAAAAAAATTAAATCCTAATTAAAAAAACTAAATTCTAATTCTAATCTAAATTATAAAAATTTAATTTAGATTTCGGCTTTGTTGTAAACTTAAAAATTTATAAACATTTAAACATTATTGGCAGGGCCATATTCAGTCCTGTCCATGTATAGGTACACGCCCAAATTCGGTCTTGTACCTGTACATGGACAAGGCCGGATATGGCCCTGTCAACAATCTAAAAAATAAAATCTAAATCCTAACTAAAAATGTAAATTCTAATCAAATTTAAATTCTAATCTAAAATCTAATTCTAATCTAAGCATACTTGAATTCCGCCCGTTGCTCCAACGTCCACAACACCACCACTACTCCAATGTCCACCTCCCATCCGCTCGCACCAAATGCCCCCAACAAACACCACCACCAACAACAACCTCCCTACACAAACGACAAGCGACAAATGCTCTCTGCACAGCCTCTCCAGAAACAAGCTATGAACTCGCAAAAACTGTGATAGGTGCGATGTGTGGGTAATATATAAAGATTTTTTCGGCCGAAATATCTTTCAGCCGAAAAGACGTTACCGGATAAAAAAATATCCATTCGGCTAAAATTGTACATGAAAATCGAGGGCGTCGTCATATTGTCGTTCGATTTGACATTCAAAGGTTCAACCAAAAGGTTTTTCGACCGAAAAATAGTACTTTCGACCAAAAAAAAAATTAGTTTGGCTGAAAAAATGATTTTCGAGATTTTGGAGACCCGATTGTCATGAAAGTGTAACCCACCTTCATGATTCTACCCATAAGAGTAAGGAAACAAAATCACGACAAGAGTTAAAAATTTCTTTCATGGTTGCAACTATACTCAAATGCATCCAGGCAGGCATATAAAAATCATAACATGAGATAACTATGTCTCGTGTGTTTTGTTTGCGTCCATATTTCAGGCTATTAGAAGTTAACATACACCTTGATTGTAAATATTATATAAGTGTTATCTTTCAAGGTTACTCTGAAAGTGTTTACACTGTGTTTAGGGGTGCTTCATGGGATTTGGGGTGCATAGTGTATGGTAGACCCTTAGTGTTCCACGATGCATTTTCACATCATAGGTGGCTTGCTCTTGGTTTATATACCTTGTATGGATGCTCATATGAAATTTTTCCTTAGAGCGTTGGATACCTATGGACCCTCGTGACTTCTTAATTTAGCCGACACATGAAGGGAGGTTGCTTGCTTTGAGGAATTTTTAGAATTCTGGAAGAGGGAGTTGAGCCCTAGAAAACATAGCGTTTCTTGGTTGCTTGCATGGAGGATTACACTCGATTTGAGGACGCTTGGGTTAAGGGAGTTAACTTGTAGGTGTGGTGGTCCCTGAGTAGGCATGTGTCCTTGGAGATGCATTGTAGCTTTGGACCCTTGGTGGAGAAGCGTTGGACCTTCGGGACTAATGCTCATGTATTTCACCCTTGCTCGTTTATTACAATCACCTTGGAGCTTATGTTTACCTTTTAGGTCACTGGTATTGGATGAGGTCCTCCAATCATTGGTGACCTCCCTTAACTTCTCACATAAATAGAGGAAGGTGAGAGTCGTTTATCATCATCATCATCATTGTACTCTTTTCTTATATGTAGTATACCTAGGGAGGTAATATGGGGTACCTAGACATGTACCCAAGGGGAATAATAGTAGTTAGATAGCTATGTGTTGTTATGTATGGAGGCAATTTCTAGTAAATAAGGCCCATGTAATAGTGTGAACACAATGAAGGTGTGAAGGCTTACTCAGAGGATCCTTCCCCTAGAATGTTGTTAGGAGGTAGATAGTAGTATAGAAATAAGTATAATGAATGTAACGAGCATAGTGAAGAATATTGTAATTGTATAAAGATTTGCCTGAGGATTTATTTCCTTCCCTTTTGTAACACATCAAAATGCCACACTTAAGTATCTCACCCTAAGTGATGCAAGTGTCGTATGCACCTTGGTAAGTATAGCAAGTGTCGTATGCACCTTAATAAGTGTCACATGCACATTTTTATGTGTTTACATGTGTTTTAACCCCTTTAAACCATTAAAAAACATTTTCCATTATCCCTAAGTCATATTAGAGGAAGAAACCCATCATTTCAAGGCCAGAAACACATTTTTTACTTGAAAAATCGAAGATTTTTTCGGCATTTTTGAAGGGTAGCGCCCCCATGGCCATGCTTAGGGAGTTATACCCCATAGATCAATGTATCCTTTACCTTATTTAGGGAGAGTTGATATAGGATCATCCCTCTGTCTCTAACTATAGGGGAGCATTGATCTTGGATCAACCCTCTGTCTCTAACTATAGGGGAGCATTGATCTTGGTTAGAGGAAAATTTGGAGAATCTTGCCTCTTTCTGAAGGCCATCTCTTGGAGATGAGGTTGGTTTGGATCAAATAAAATATTATGGCACTATAATAGGATCATATCCTAACCTAAAGGATTCATATCCTCAACTAATTCCCAAATATACTCATAGTGGTTGAGACTCCCAAGCCTATAAAAGGAGGTCATTCCAAGGTGAAGAGAGGAAGCTTTTGAATATCAAACTTATGATCTTGGGAGAATCGTTAAAGGAATGGAAGAGGAGGAATTGAATAAGATTATGAAACATCATCCATGATTGTAAGTATCTCTTTAAAGTTCTCATCAATAAACTTGACCTATTCCCTTCAATCTTGTGTATTCTTGCATGTGCTTATCGATCTTGGTAGATGAATTTATTTAATATAATCTCGTAGAGTAGGAGTTATTTGTCTCTCTTTGTTGTCCATTGTATTATAGGTATCAAGTTCTGTTGAAGAGTTTGGAGATAAAGATTGGATTAGAAGAAGCGATGATGAACTACAGAATAAGGTGCATCACACTTTCTTCCATATCTCTCTCTTTTTGATTAGTTAAACTAAATTCAAAAGGATGTTAGTGTCCATTTGTGTTTTTCTGTCTTGGTATTAGGGGTCTATAATTGAAGGGAAGATTCACATGTCCATAGGGGAATTATTCCAAGGTGTAATTATGTCAATAATTTCGCCAACGTAACTGATCCACCTGCTCTATCCCAACCCATTCCTTTATTGATCGTGCGATGTTAGATTTCATCACCAACCAGTGGTTTCATTGTGGGAAGGTTTTTTTGATTGTTTTCTTCTTAGATTTGTAGTGTGTCATATTTATTTTCCTTAGTGGACCTTAAGTCGAGTCAGTGTCAATGGCGTCAATTCCTGGGAGTACCAACGAAGGAACCCATTTTCCCAAGGAACCTTTCTCCTTTCCTTATTTTGGAAACATTTTTCCTTCATGCATTGCCACACTGAGTCTTTCGGGACTCACCATCGGGTTACTAGTTTGGTTGTTCCCCACTTTGGTGAACTCAACTTTTCCTAGTGCTTCAAATGCACCTAATGCTTAGGATGTAAGAACAACACCCACAAATCAAACTCATGTTGACCTTTCCCATTTTTCACCCATCAGGTCTACTTCCCTTTCTCCTTCTTTGACTAGTGAAATATCTAAAGCAAGTATCCAGGTTGATAAGAAGAAGAAGAAATGAAAGGGGAAGAATAAGAAGAATCGGAAAGATACCAAGCCTCCAACTGCATCTGGTCATGTTGGATCCGAGAAACCAACTAATGTTAATCATATTGGGAGTGTTGATAAAGTTGCCAAGTCTAAAATGAACAATCCTAAACCCAAATTCCCTTGCATTCTTTGTAAGGTTGACCACTTTCTTAGGGATTTCCCTGGTCTTGCCAAGGTCTTAGAAATGTGGTCTTTCACGTCATCAACCCCTATGGGACATGTTGGTGACACCCCATCATCTAATGATGTTAAGGTTGGTAAGAAGAAGAGAATTGTCAAATTTCCTTGCATGTTATGTGAAGGTGATCATTACTCTCACCTTTGTCCTCATATATATGAGGCTTCCTATCTTTTGGAAAATATTCAACTTCCAACTGGTGATCATGAGATCTCTCCCAACCCATTATTAGTTGATTGACTGGTCAATCCAGTTCCATCCCCGGTTAGTCCAGTTGATCAGGTGGTCAATGTTGTTCCATCCTTGGTTAAACCAATAACCCAATTGGTCGATCCATTTCTGTCATCGATCAATCCCACTCCTCTCTTTAAGAGTGCCAAAGTGGTTGATCCAGTTCCATCATCGATCGATTCCACTCCTATCTTGAAGAGTGCAACCAAAGTGGTCAATCTGGTTCGGTCATTGGTTGATCCCACTCCTCATTCAAAGAGTGAGGATCTCACTCATTTCTACCTCTTTAATGTTGATTCACCTGGAAAAGGGGCAACTCTGCCCATCCCAATGGCACCCCCTTCAAGCAATCAGATGATTTCTATTAATTGGAATCATTTGACAGAAACTTGTCTTCCTTCTTATGTGCCTTTTCAAATCATTGGGTAGGTTTTTGATAGGAATATTCCTAACACTATAATAGACGAAGGTTCTTTTGTTAGCATCTTATCTGCGAATGCTTGGCAAGATTTTGGTTCCCTGCAGCTTACGTCCGTGACTCAAAATATGTTGATATTTGACATAAGAGTTATTCAACCTTTAGGGATCCTTTCTTAGTTTTCGATTACTTTGAGAGGAAAAATGATCTACGTTGATGTGATGGTAGTCCATGACCCCTTGGACTTTATCTTTCTCCTTGGGAGAGACTATGTCGATGTTATGAGATCTTTTGTTTCCACTCTCTTTCGAGTGATATGTTTCCCTCACAATGGAAACATAGTAACGATCGACCAACTTTCATTCATTGACCCTCATCTAATGTTCAACCATCCTCCTTCCCTGAACGGTCCATACATGTCACCAATGTCCTCCCCACTGCAGGTCAACTATGTAATGACCTACCCCATGCATTCAACCCTGCACAAGAGGGAATATCTCCCTTCCCCTGAATAGGATCCGCTAGTTGACATGGTCATCTCTTCGATAGGGCTATTAGAGCCAGATCTCCCTACCCTTATCGAGGTCGTCAACATGTATTCCTTCTGGAGTGATTTTATTCCATCTTGTAAAGATCTCTTGGAAGCCATCACTGACGTTTTTCCCTTGACATGTATTTCTTCTAGAGCATTGTCCTCTTTGAAGGAATGATCAAGCATAGGTTTTGAGCATAGTTTTCCTTCTTTGTGGAAAGCGCGTTAAAAAATGAAACAGAGGTCTTGAGCATAGTTTTTCTTCTCTGTGGAAAGCTCGTTAAAAATGAAACATAGGTCTTGAGCATAGTTCGTTTCACGTGTCAAGATTGTTAAAAAATGAAAAATTGACCTCTCCTATCAAGTTGAGTCTTTTCAGTGGATATCATAGATATCGAGTCGAGTATTTATCTATATCCCTTAGATGTCAATTTGAGTGTTTTGTTAGGTCTCGTATTTGACCCTTCATTTCATCTTCCTTAGTTACTTGACCTTTTTTCCTCATTCAGTACAAAAATCAGTGAAAATATAAGCATCGACATATGAAACAAAGCTTGGGGGGGAATGTCTCCAACCTTTGATTATTATTTTGGAGTTAAGCCGCTAGATTTTCAATCTCGGGGAAGATTACTAACCATCCATAGGTATCGCTCAAAACCTTTGGAAATTACGTTGTGAAATTACAAGCATAGTTTAATTTTGTTTATATCTTGTGTAAAAATGAAGCCAATTCTGAGCTTAATCTTCGTTCTTTCTGTTGCTAGTAAATACATGAGAATGTTACCGAGTATAATTTTATCACTTTTTTGGACTCGTAAAGGTTATACAAAAAAGGAAACCCATGGAGTCTCCTTTAAGCTCTTTTCAGAATCTCTAAACATGAAAATATTTTCGAGTGATATTGCTTCCTTTCACACTCGTCAAAAGGTTCGAAAGGGCGTATTTCGAGTAATAGTTTATCTCTTTTTTGGACCTCAGAGACTAAAATTATGAAAAAGGACAACCCTGGAGTCCCCTTTAAGTTCTTTTCAGACTCTCTAAAAATGAAAAACCACTGAGTTTTCCTTCTCCAGACTCACTAAACTATACATTGAAGAACCCATATGGGACCGAACCCATCCTTCTTCAGGTTCGTTAAACATATGACGAGGGACTCATCCGAAGGCTGAGCTAAACTGGGCATTTGTTATCCTCCTCAAGCTTGTTAAAAAATAAAGGGGTACTCTGATATGGATTTTATGAGCAGAACGAAATGAATAAAGATTATTAAAAGATTCTTAACACAATGTAACAGAGATACAGTGAAGTTGGTTTTCTATTCAATAAGGAAATAAGTTGAAACAGTAAAAATGCAGCGGAAAACAAGCTTGTTGGAATGGTTGTGGCTTATCTCTGAGAAGAGATGTGACGGTTGCACTCATTCGCAATAATATGATCACAATGAGGTCTATGAAGGCCTTTTTACAATAAACAGGAATGTCAAAAACCGTAGACATCCAAAAACCTAACCCTTGGAGATGAAGCGCCAAAATTCATGTGGGCCTCATTTGGGTAAGTTAGTACATCAACTTACTGGGTCGTAACGTTTTCATACGATATCTATTTTAGGTGCGCGATAGCCCATTGGAAAGGTCTAACTAATAAGAATTATTTTAGAATGGACCAGGTCATTGCCTTTGGCAATCAGTTGGGCCCCAAATCCCCAAAAAACATCGTTTAGGGCCTCAAAATGGCCTGAGGAGTTTGGAACCTGAAACACTGTCGAAAAACTTCCAAGGTGGAAAGATGTTTTTCGAGCCAGTGGAATAGGTGGGTCAAGTTTTGAGAATCATTTATGGAAACTTTTTTCTCCCTTTAACATGGCACTTGTTTGTGTCTCGTCTTACAAATTGGTAATCTGCTTGTCTCTAATTCATACCAATTCCATGTGTCGCCATAATTTTTCATCCAAACAAAGATTTCTCTTATTTCCATCACATTACATTCTTGGTAGTGGTCGAGTAAATGTTTCCAACTCAGTTGTCATGCCCCATAATGTTCAAGGGAAGTTTCACTTCAAACAATCCATATGCAGTATTTCCAATTTCCATTTCCTATGTTAGTCCATACTCATTCAATTCACCATCTTACATCACTTTCCTGTGTCATTTTTTTTCGATGATGGGGGATACATCAAGGCCCTAATTCAATGAGTATTTTCTTTTCGAATTCAACACATCATCCAAGAATTAGACTTAGAAACCAGTTAGTACCTTGGGACCTGCATGCTTCAATGGCAGGCCTCCTCGCTTCCGACAATAGGTTTACATCAATGACCTATGATCAGATGATTCCATGAATGTTTGACCTCAACTCATCTATTAACATACACTGGATTGTACTAGGGTACCTTGGGATTCATTGACATCATTTGTGATTTCCCTTGCAGTTGTTAATGATTTACCTAAAAGACCAGTAATCAAGTGGTTTCTACCATGTTCAACATGAAAACATTTACTCACATGGATAGATTCGTACCACATTGGGATTGGGACGAAGACCCTGGGTTGAGCGTTCACTCTATTATATGCTCTTCCTAGGATGTGAAGGAGATCATTTGAGCATGTTGATATATATATTTTCACATAGATCCACATTGTGTTGGTCGGTGGCTATGTTTTATCATCTTGTAGCTTCACTATGTATTTTTCGTGGATACGATCAGTTCATGTCATAGAGGTTTGGATCCACATTGTATCTCTAGTGGCCTGTTGACGGGTGAAATTGACCGTCCGTCAACTGGAAGAGTGGATCTGGTCCGGGGTTGTCTAAATAACCCAAGCCGTTTGGGATAACCCACCCTGACGGGTTTAGCGGCTCCGTTAGCCGATTTAAGTCCTAAGGAAACAAAAGAAAACTACTATAAACAAACTAATCTAAACAAAATAACAACTAAAACAAACTAATAAATAAATCTAACTACTAATATATACAATTCACTACCTAAACTATAATAATTCTATAAACTTTAACATTCAACTATCTACAACATTAAATATTATTCACAAATGTACAATATTTATAAATTACAGATTTAGAAGAAAACTTGCAAAAATCAATTGTAAACTGTCCTAAGACAGTGGGACTATTTTTTGATTTTTATAGTTTTGTGAGAAACAAATAGAATAAAAACTAACTATCTAAACTAAGCAACTAAAATACTAACTCTAACTACAAATCTAAGCTATATATATATATCTAAACTACTTAAATTATACTAACAAACTAACTATCAAATAACAAATAACACACTAACCTGAAGAAACGCTCCAGGTTCGTCCTGTATGCAATGATTGTCTTAGCTGATCGAAGGGGGGAAACCCGCACCGAATTATCCACGAGCTTCTCGTAAACTAGAAGCAGTTGTGCTCTTCAAATATAATTACAAGACAAACAAGACATAAAAATTTACAGCAACCTTATGATTTATAAATCTTCACGGTTAGATGAACCTGTATGCAAAGATCTATACTAAATGATTCAATTAACGAAGAAGAGAAATATGTGATTCATTAACTGAAACCAATTAATTGTTGTACTTTTAAATAATGAAAGAAATCAAATATGGATAGCACATTAATCAAATCATATCATCCTGCAATAGATTGTGATAGCTAAAGTAGTCTATAATCAACTACAAAGTGATATGCATAAAACTTGAAACAAAAGTTTGATATATTGAAAGCGAAAGCTATTACAAGACATCAACTTTCGTCTCAATTTGTATCATAAATCCATAGCCTGGTTCTCCCACAAGTGAGGATGCCCATTATTAAAAAAAAATAATAAGTATTTAAAGACCTCTCACAAGGTAAAACATCCCTGTGGCAGTTATCAAAACTGTTTACAGAAAATATGGGATGATATCCCAAGTTTGACTAAACTAACATCCTAAAATAAAAACTATATCACACAAATATCTCCTAGACTGTCTAGCATGCCCAGTGCAATTCGAATGTACCTAAAAGAGGACAAAAATGGAAAGTTAAGAGGATATTTTGCTAATGAAAATGATAAAAATCTAATTCTAAAGACTAGCTACAGAATCTTGCGATTCTGTAGCTAGTCTAAATCAAACACATAATCGTATTAAAATCAATTCGAATTTTAAAGAATTAAATTCAAACTATTAAACAAGTATCTAATTGCTGTTTGAAAAACAAACGAATCATTCAAATCGAAATTGGTATACTAATTTAAGATCAAACAAGACTAAGATCAATCAAATGACTACAGAGATGCATGTACTATGTTCCATATGTTATCACCAATTTCGGTATACAGAATCATATTGGATAACCGACAGTAATGAAATCGATCCATAGACCAATTGAAATCAACACAAAAGGTTTCTTCTGCTATCCACAGATCACTTCGAATCCAAACCAAATTAACAGGATCATTTTCTCAAATTAATCGCACTATATTAAACATAACAAACGATCCATGCTATTAACGGATCAAATCAAAACTGGTATGTAAATTATCACAAACGAAATCATAATGGAATTAATCAATTGATAATAGGGTCTACGGGACTCGTCCAATCGTTTGTTATTGCCAATTGGGGATAGACAAAATCGATTGACATTCAACAAAATCATTACTTGAATTCATTTCAAAACGAACTATTAACCGAATTTTCTCATCCAAATTCAACAGAAATAACATATGTCGATCTGAGTTTAACAAACTCGTTTTGAAAATTAAAATCAACAGAGCAACATCAAGTCTATTTTCGATACGAATCCAACTCATAAAACAATCGTGCTAACTCAAGATACACAACAATCCAATCAAAACAAGAGCGAATCGAGCAATTTGAGTTTGACATAGTCGTTATGAATCAACACAGTTCCATGATTTTGGTGAAGAGATCTTTTGCACAGCTCAGATATGATCCAAATCCAAACGAAAATGTTGACAAAACAAAGTCGTTTTTCCATTTTAATAGACTACATCGTATTTATCAAGCCAATTCAATCCTATGAAATCGTCTCAACAATCAAATCACAAGAACTAAATCAGAGCTGTTGATATCCAATGACAACAACATCATGTTCAATCAAAACATAATCATGTTCTAATTTTAGCGTAAAATCTCCTGTTCAGGTTAGATACAAACAAAATCCAAGCGAAATAAAAAACCATTGATTTCGTTAACTCAAACCAACAGACAAACGAATCCAACCCAGTGAAAACCAATCAATTGCTAAACTGGGCACGACCAAATCGTGTAACGAAATCATAACTTCATTTAATTTTAGAAAAACAAAAACAATGTATAGGATCTACAGCATAATCGTTTTTTATATGGCTATGACAGAGTCATTTCAAACAATGGACAGGGCTATTTGAAAACCAAACTCAATTTATTATATTAATCCTAGCAATTCATAGAACGAAATTGATATCAAAATTCATACCTGGATAATGAGCAAACAACTTGGTCATGATAGTTTGGAATTGACGAAGGCTGTAGCCAATTCGACATTCCTAAATACGATAGAACCAGTGGTTTTCTGTTTCTTGTCATTAGCTTGAAGCTTTTCCATTTGGCTTGTCAACACTGTAACTTGGTTTTCCAACAATTTGATTTTGGACTGTAATAAGGGAACGTCGGTATAGTAGCATTCCAACCACACATTACATTGGTTGCACGATGACTGCCCGGGCTTCGAAATTTTAGGTGAGGGTTTGGTTAAATCACCGAGGGTTTCATTAGGTAGCTTGATCCCTGGGTAACTAGGATTGTTCTTTAAGCACGGGGGCAAATTAGAAACGAAATCATAGGGTGTCTTGGAGCACAGACCTTGGGAATAAGGGTACTCACTAGCCAGGAAGCGCTCGATATCAGAGTCTGAGTCTTCATTGAGGACTATGGGCTTTTGATCAACACTAGGTTTAGATTTATTTTGGGCAAGTCTCGATATAAGTCGAGCATTCTTTTTACCTTTACTGTCGACAGTAGGGTTACCCTTGACCTTCTTGCTCACAGGATTTTTTACAACCTCAACCTTGTCTATTATAACGTCAGTTAAGTCGATATCAGGGCTGACCGAGGGTTTGGGAGAAGGTAGAAGGGAATGAAAGGGCACATGTGGCCCGACCTTAGTCTCACTGACCACAGACTTATCGATTTGGACAGACTCTGAATCAAAAAAACCATTCCGAGAGAGAAAAGCTTGCCAACTATCGTCGTGGAGGTTTAAATGATGAACGACGATGATGTTGGAAATATGGCTACAGCAAAGATGACGCAGATGATCAAGGTTGTCATTGATGGCAATCGATTGTTTAAGAAGAACAGATACGGCAACACAAATGCGAACTGCTGCAACACAAATGCAATTGTTTAAGAAGAACAGATACGGCAACACAAATGCGAACTGCTGCAACACAAATGCAAACACAGACGTTGAAACACAGTGTTGGAACAGAGCTGGAAACACAGACGCTGAAACACAGTGTTGGAACAGAGCTAGAACACAGAAGCTAACGCAGAAGGTTAAGGTTGTCATTGATGACAATCAGTTGGTTATGGAGCACGCACAAGTGTTAGAACATAGAAGCTAAAGATGCCGAAAC
Source organism: Picea engelmannii (assembly GCA_009831015.1). Classification (NCBI taxonomy): domain Eukaryota; kingdom Viridiplantae; phylum Streptophyta; class Pinopsida; order Pinales; family Pinaceae; genus Picea; species Picea engelmannii. The sequence goes on from ML782844.1 coordinate 124,969, forward strand.
ACAAATGATGCCGAAACACAAATGCTGAATCACAGATGT
>ML782844.1:125107-138519 GCA_009831015.1 Picea engelmannii
GATAACCCATGAAATTCATTAACAGTCGAAGGTGATAAAGAAAAACCAATCCATACCGACCCTCACAGGTCACAAATTGTTTAACCACTATCAAAAGATCATGCCACCTAGGTTTAAGCGTGGAAATAGGCATACCTCTGTCATAGGATGTGACCTTTCGTGAGACGAACAACAATGGCCATGGCACCTCATCAACTTTAGAGTTTTTAAACCATTGCTGGCCCGTGGTTGCTAATCCTGTGGCAGAGCTAATGAACTCTTCACCGATTTCAAGATGAATGTCACCTATTTTGGCCCTACATCCATCAAAGGTAAGGGTGAATTGATGTGCAACAAACAAATTGAAACCGTCGAACTTATGCACAAATGTGAGCCAACCATTATCCTGTAAATCTTTCCGGGCATTATCGAACAGTAGCAGGGCTTGACTACCGTTTGGCTGAATTCGCACCACCGATGCTATGGAGAAGAGCACATGGTAGGTCATGTGAACGAGCCAGGGTTTGAACGCAGCCTACGCAGGGGAAGAACGCTCAAAGGTTTACCCGATGCTAGCAGAGGTGAAACAGGGATAGGGGTAAACATTAATGACATATCGTGCGAAGGTGGTGGAGTTGGTTCATACATGCACGAGAGTCATATCTACAGTACAACCACCGGCGCAAATAGTTGTTCAACCCATTATTGTATAGGTTAACGATTATGCCAATCAATCAACCAATGAAATCAATGGTAAGTGGTTTAAACATTCGTGTGATCAAAAGTTATGCCATAGTTTTAAAACCAAACACACAAATCGAAACCAATACCAAGTTAATGCCAAAGGTTTTGATAACACGAACTAGGTGTCATATTAAATGATATATATCAAGGTTTTAACCATAACACCTATGTGATTTTATGAAGCTAATGTGCTAAGTGAATTGATCAAATAACATGTAAATCCAATCATCAATGCATCAAAACCTCAATCACTCATGAAACGAAATTACATAATCAATCAAATAATGTCAAATGAGTACAGATCAAAAGGTTTTGCCAACTGCATAATGATAAGTAAAATGTAAACGCAATGGGCATATCGACAAGAATGATAACGAAAATTCAGTGAAGTTCTTAATGCGACTTCGAAAACCAAGTTTTCATTCTTGCAGTCGTGAAAACAAGAATAAAGGTAAGTGTGTAAACAACGCAAAGAATAAAAGTGTCATTTTATTTGAGAATTGCGATGAAAAATTAAAAATCAAGGTTTGCAAAACACTGGTGTAGGCGGCTTATAAGATAGTAGAAAAATGTGAATTGGCTACCAGCAATGGCGACACACTCGTAGAAGCAGTTATCTCTGCCAAAAGAACAAATTCAGATTATGATAGCGAAGATAATTCCAACTAAAAAATAACAACCAGAAAATCGTATAAACATCATCATTAACCAACTATTCCAGCAGTGTTTTAAAAGATGAAAACTGATAATAGTCTTAAGACCAACGAGTCATGATATTAAAGATAAAATCTCCAATACTGTTGATAGAGCCACTGCTTCCAGCAGGCGTCCATAGCCTTGATAGGGTTTCCATTTAACCCACTCTAACATCTGTATCCTGCCAAGAATTTCTAGATAAGAATAAAGGACATTAAGAGGTTTCTTATTTGCAAATTTTCATATACCCGACATTGCTTCACTACCAGTGGGCCTGTTCAGTACCCCGACAAAGTTGTCTTGGCGTCATGAATGCATTTACCCGCTGCCAGCAGACCTGTTCAGCATCCCGACGGGTTTACAAGCACTTCCCACAGCTCTATTAATNGATGAAAATCATGATATTTTAACATATTTTTTTCAGACCTCATCAGAATGTTTTAGAACTGTCCTTCATTAAGATCCAGAGATGATTTATTTACAAAACCAACCTTCGAAGGCAGGGAGACATCTTCTAAGTCGTTCCTTTAAGGAACAGGGAAAACGTAAAAAGATAATGGATGATTGTGACAGGATTTACTCAGAGATCGTAATCAGTTAACTTCTTTCAAACAACAAACTTTTGCCAATTATGGATGTAAATTCCAGAAGCATATCATAATTGATGTTTAGACAAATTTTCAGCAGTCATTTTAGAGAAAGAACTTTCTGTTTTCTTTGTCTGAACAGTTCCAAAATTCAGGTATGTGTATTTCCAAAAGAAAAATTAGTAAGCATAAGGGAGAAATCAAAACACACCAGCGAAAAAAAAATTAGAAAGAAAAGAAATCCAAAAACAAAAAAACAAATATGCACAGAAGGTGCATCTAAAAACCTCATGCAACAAATCCCTTGGGAAACTGAAAGGAAGAAATGGAAAATCCTATTGATGAGAAAGCAGTCCTACTCATGGTACCTTGGGTCAGGGTTAATTTATATTTATTTATCTCTTTACTTTCCATTTAATATTTTCATGACGATACTGCGTTTTTGAAAATAAACGTTCAACTAGAAGTAAAGATAAAAAGGATCAAGGGGACTTCCCTAACAACAACCATATTATGGTTCTCGTGGTGCGCCCTCTTGCATTCATGACTGCATTATTACAAAGAGAAATAGTGAGAAATATAACTACAAGAAAACTTATTCCTAAACCTACCCTAACTATTAAACAAATCAGGATACTATGTGAAGTTATGTTTCCAATGTAGCCATCGGAGTAACTCTAATCCTGCAATGGAAACAAGATCAAGCATTACTAATAAGAATAATAATATATCAACCAATGACAGAAACATATCACACTTACCTTCATAATCATCATCTAAAAACAAAGTAAGCATGATCTTACCATTTCCTTGGATATTCTTGTTGTACGAATCCTCCAGCCATTGCGCAATCTTGTCGTGATAAGGGTCATATTGGCATGGGCGAGTGTAAGTAGTTTTGAAAAACTCGTTAGGATTACGAGGAAATGGAATAACCATCAGCCAAGGCTGAAAAGCCCCATCCTCCTTACAATTCTCTAAGTGTTCATTAATTTCTTCACTTGGAGGATCTAAAAGAAATATGTCGCGCCTACTTCCAAGATACTTGGGTAAAAAGAAAGCAAGCTCAACTTTTTCTTTATTGTGAAATTTTTTCATATATGAATATTCAAGCCATCCTAAGATCCTGTCACAAAAATGGGGATGCAAACCATGACTTTGATGAAATGAATATATCAATGGGCAACTCATCATAGGAGGATTTGTGCAATCAATTGGGTCATTGGTTTTAATGTTTCCTTCGATGAGATTGATCATTTCAAAATGTGAAGCATAAACATTAAGATTCGAACTAATTAAAGAACGAATGTGAAACTTGGAATGTTTGATCTCCATAAAACATAAAGCATTGTCTTTTTCAACAATAAACTGTGTAAAATCATCTTGCAACATGTCCTCTTCGCATGTGAGTGATGAAAGTGAAAAAGCGTCAAATCCAAGTTTATCAATGTTAGGTTTGGAATTGATTTCACCAAAATTTAGCAGATCGAAAGGATACAATTGTGGTGGAAAAGAGTAGGATGTTGTAGGTAAGATGTCAAGTCCACCAGAATCCAGGAATAGATCAGGATATAAAGAATAAAAGGAATGAGAAATAAGCAGATGAAAAGAATCTCTTGAACTATGATAATCAACAATGGTATTCTCAAGACAATTCTCTTCACTTTCTTTAAAACTCTTACTCAGTTTTGGTGACGAATTCCTCAACATAATATGATCATTTGGATTTGCCTTTTGTGTGATAGATAATTCCAAATTTATGTGACAAGCATCTAGTCTTTCCTGTGAACAAAGTGCATTTTGAGGATCAAGGTTTAAAGTTTCTTCTTCTAGTTGCGTAACTTCTTCTCTAATCAGTTTCATAGGAGTACTAGAACATTCAAGACAATTTTCGTTGCTTAAGTGTTCTTCAATGACTGATTTTAAATGTTGATTAGAGCATGAGTTACAAGAATGAGGGTATTCACCTTGAGCCGGAAACGAATCATCCTCCATACTAGTCTTAGACTGAAAATACAATGATTCAAAGGAAAAACCAATTAGGTTGTCAATAAGAGCCTGATCAATAGACTCTACCTCCCTAGCTTGTTCAACATTATCAGAAGAATCTTTCTCTTCTTGCGAAGAAGATTGTTCTTGCAGTTGAGTGATAGGGTTTGCAATTGGTTCTTCGTTTGTGATTGAACATGACTGGATGGAAGGGATGGAAGCATCATAGAAGAGATTTAATGCCAATGAAATGTCATCGAGATTAAATTTACAGAGGATATGATAGACTCTTGTCAAAAAGTCTTCTGAAGATGGATCGTCATTGATTAGCGAAGTATGAAATTCTTCACATAATTGATCAAAATCATAAATTTCAAAAGCATCTAGAAACTCATCTACAAATTGAAACCAATCAAAAATGTGGCATGCTGGAAAGGATTCAAACCAATGTTTGATTCGACCTCTAAAAGTAAAAGCGAAAATTCTGCATAAAACTCCTAAATCTGAGATGTCATGTTTGATGCATTTGCACCAAAACTTGTTAAGGTGGTCTTTAGCAGATAAATTGCCTTCACCATCAAAGGTGAGTTTGGACAAGCGAGAGACTGTCTCGTTGGGAACATCGGGTAATGAGAAGTTGAAAGCATGTTCCAACATAGTGATTTGGGGAGCCATGGGGGAAATTGAATACATTTAAAATAAAGACTCCTACAAGGATAGCTTGTCAGTCGACCCTCCTTCTAGCGCCATTTGTTGATGGGCAAAATTGACCGTCCGTCAACTGGAAGAGTGGATCCGGTCCAGGGTTGTCTAAATAACCCAAGCCGTTTTGGATAACCCACCCTGACGGGTTTAGCGGCTCCGTTAGCCGATCTAATTCCTAAGGAAACAAAAGAAAACTACTCTAAATAAACTAATCTAAACAAAATAACAACTAAAACAAACTAATAAATAAATCTAACTACTAATATATACAATTCACTACCTAAACTATAATAATTCTATAAAATTTAACATTTAATTATCTACATCATTAAATCTTAATCACAAATGTACAATATTTATAAATTACAGATTTAGAAGAAAACCTCCAAAAATCAATTGTAAACTGTCCTAAGACAGCGAGACTATTTTTTTTATTTTTATAGTTTTGTGAGAAAGAAATAGAATAAAAACTAACTATCTAAACTAAGCAACTAAAATACTAACTCTAACTACAAATCTAAGCTATATATATATCTAAACTACTTAAATTATACTAACAAACTAACTATCAAATAACAAACAACACACTAACCTGAAGAAACGCTCCAGGTTCGTCTTGTATGCAATGATTGTCTTAGCTGATCGGAGGGAGGAAACCTGCACCGGATTATCCATGAGCTTCTCGTAAACTAGAAGCAGTTGTGCTCTTCAAATATAATTACAGGACAAACAAGACATAAAAATTTATAGCAACCTTATGATTTATAAATCTTCACAGTTAGATAAACCTGTATGCAAAGATCTATACTAAATGATTCAATTAACGAAGAAGAGAAATATGTGATTCATTAACTGAAACAAAGTAATTGGTGTACTTTTAAATAATGAAAGAAATCAGATATGGATAGCACATTAATCAAATCATATCATCCTGCAATAGATTATGATAGCTAAAGTAGTATATAATCAACTGCAAAGTGATATGCATAAAACTTGAAACAAAAGTTTGATATATTGAAAGCGAAAGCTGTTACAAGACATCAACTTTCGTCTCAGTTTGTATCATAAATCCATAGCCTGGCTCTCCCACAAGTGAGGATGCCCATTATTACAAAAAAATAATAAGTATTTAAAGACCTCTCACAGGGTAAAACATCCCTGTGGAAGTTATCAAAACTGTTTACAGAAAATCTGGGATGATATCCCAAGTTTGACTAAATTAACATCCTAAAATAAAAACTATATCACACAAATATCTCCTAGACTGTCCAGCATGCCCAATGAAATTCGAATGTACCTGAAAGAGGACAAAAATGGACAAGTTAAGAGGATATTTTGCTAATGAAAATGATAAAAATCTAATTCTAAAGACTAGCTACAGAATCTTGCGATTCTGTAGCTGGTCTAAATCAAACACAGAATCGTATTAAAATCAATTCGAATTTTAAAGAATTAAATTCAAACTATTAAACAAGTATCTAATTGCTGTTTGAAAAAAAAATGAATCATTCAAATCGAAATTGTTATACTAATTTAAGATCAAACAAGACTAAGATCAATCAAATGACTACATAGATGCATGTACTCTGTTCCATATGTTATCACCAATTCGGGTATACAGAATCATATTGGATAACCAACAATAATGAAATCGATCCATAGACCAATTGAAATCAACACAAAAGGTTGCTTTGGCTATCCACAAGATCACTTTGAATCCAAACCAAATTAATAGGATCGTTTTCTCAAATTAATCGCACTATATTAAACATAACAAACGATCCATGCTATTAACGGATCAAATCAAAATTGGTATGTAAATTATCACAAACGAAATCATATTGGAATTAATCGGTTGATAACAGGGTCTGTGGAACTCGTCCAATTGTTTGTTATTGCTAATTGGGGACAGACAAAATCGATTGACATTCAACAAAATCATTACTTGAATTCATTTCAAAACGAACTATTAACCGAATTTTCTCATCCGAATTCAACAGAAATAACATATGTCGATCTGAGTTTAACAAACTCATTTTGAAAATTAAAATCAACAGAGAAGCATCAAGTCTATTTTCGATACGAATCCAACTCATAAAACAATCGTGCTAACTCAATATACGCAACAATCCAATCAAAACAAGAGTGAATTGAACAGTTTGAGTTTGACATAGTCGTTATGAATCAACACAGCTCCATGATTTCGGCGAAGAGATCTTTTGCACAGGTCAGATATGATCCAAATCCAAACGAAAATGTTGACAAAACAGAGTCGTTTTTCCAATTTAATAGACTACATCGTATTTATCAAGCCAATTCAATCCTATGAAATCATCTCAACAATCAAATCACAAGAACTAAATCAGAGCCGTTGATATCCAATGACATCAACATCATGTTAAATCAAAACAAAACCGTGTTCTAATTTTAGCGTAAAATCTCCTGTTCAGGTTAGATACAAACAAAATCCAAGAGAAAGAAAAAACCATTGATTTCGTTAACTCAAACCAACAGACAAATGAATCCAACCCAGTGAAAACCAATCAATTGCTAAACTGGGCACGACCAAATCGTGTAACCAAATCATAACTTCATTTAATTTTAGCAAAACGAAAACAATGTACAGGATCTACAACATAACCATTTTTTATATGGCTATGACAGAGTCATTTCGAACAATGGACAGGGCTATTTGAAAAACAAACTCAATTTATTATATTAATCCTAGCAATTCATAGAACAAAATTGGTATCGAAATTCATACCTGGATAATGAGCAGACAACTTGGTCATGATAGTTTGGAATTGCGAAGACTGTAGTCGATTCGACATTCCTAAATATGATATAACTAGTGGTTTTCTGTTTCTTGTCATTAGCTTGAAGCTTGTCCCTTTGGCTTGTCAACATTGTAACTTGGTTTTCCAACGATTTGATTTTGGACTGTAATAAGGGAACGTCGGTATAGTAGCGTTCCAACCACACATTACATTGGTTTCACAACGACTGCCCGGGCTTCGAAATTGCAGGTGAGGGTTTGGTTAAGTCACCGAGGGTTTCATTAGGTAGCTTGATCCTTGGGTAACTATGATTGTTCTTTAAGCACGGGGGAAAATTAAAAACGAAATCATAGGGTGGCTCGGAGCACAGACCTTGGGAATAAGGGTACTCACTAGCCAGGAACCGCTCGATATCAGAGTCTGAGTCTTCACTGAGGACTATGGGCTTTTGATAAACACTAGGTTTAGATTTATTTCGGGCAAGTCTCGATATAAGTCGAGCATTCTTTTTACCTTTTCCGTCGACAATAGGGTTACCCTTGACCTTCTTGCTCACAGGATTTTTTACAGCCTCAACCTTGTCTGTTATAACGTTGGGTAGGTCGATATCAGGGTTGACCAAGGGTTTGGGAGAAGGTAGAAGGGCATGAAAGGGCACAAGTGGCCCGACCTTAGTCTCATTGACCACAAACTTATCGATTTGGACAGACTCTGAATCAACAAAACCATTCCGAGAGAGAAAATCTTGCCAACTATCATCGTGGAGGTTTAAATGATGAACGACGATGAATCTGATCAGGCCATGGTGAAACAAGCTACTATCGGCCTTCTCTCGTTTAAACCTCTTAGCCATTTTATAAAGACTACGCTGGAAATAAAATGGCATGTTCAATGGATAACCCATGAAATTCATTAACAGTCGAAGGTGATAAAGAAAAACCAATCCATACTGACCCTCACGGGTCACAAATTGTTTAACCACTATCAAAAGATCATGCCACCTAGGTTTAAGCGTGGAAATAGGCATACATCTGTCACAGGATGTGACCTTTCGTGAGACAAACAACAATGGCCATGGCACCTCATCAACTTTAGAGTTTTTAAACCATCGCTGGCCCGTGGTTGCTAATCCTATGGCATAGCTAATGAACTCTTCACTGATTTCAAGCTGAATGTCACCTATTTTGGCTCTACATCCATCAAAGGTAAGGCTGAATTGTTGTGAAACAAACAAATTGAAACCCTCAAACTTCTACACAAACGTGAGCCAACCATTATCTTGTAAATCTTTCCAGGCATTATTGAATAGTAGTAGGGCTTGACTACCGTTCAGCTCAATTCGCACCACCGGTGCCATGGAGAAGAGCACACGGTAGGTCATGTGAACGAGCCAGGGTTTGAACGCAGCCTACGCAGGGGAAGAATGCTCAAAGGTTTACCCGATGATAGCAGAGGTGAAACAGGGATAGGGGTAAACATTAATGACATATCGTGCGAAGGTGGTGGAGCTGGTTCATACATGCACAAGAGTCATATCTACAGTACAACCACTAGCTCAAATAGTTGTTCAACCCATTATTGTATAGGTTAACGATTATTCCAATCAATCAACCAATGAAATCAATGGTAAGTGGTTTAAACATTCGCGCGATCAAAAGTTATGACATAGTTTTAAAACCAAACACACAAATCGAAACCAATACCAAGTTAATGCCAAAGGTTTTGATAACACGAACTAGGTGTCATATTAAATGATATATATCAAGGTTTTAACCATAAAACCTATGTGCTTTTATGAAGCTAATGTGCCAAGTGAATTGATCAAATAACATGTAAATCCAATCGTCAATGCATCACAACCTCAATCACTCATGAAACGAAATCACATAATCAATCAAAGAATGTCAAATGAGTACAAATCAAAAGGTTTTGCCAACTGCATAATGATAAGTAAAATGTAAACACAATGGGCATATTGACAAGAATGATAACGACAATTCAGTGAAGTTTTTAATGCGACTTCGAAAACCAAGTTTTCACGCTTGCAGTCGTGAAAAAAAGAATAAAGGTAAGTGTGTAAATAGCGCAAAGAATAAAAGTGTCATTTTATTTGAGAATTGCGACGAAAAATTAAAAATCAAGGTTTGCAAAACACTGGTGTAAGCGGCTTATAAGACAGTAGGAAAATGTGAATTGGTTGCCAACATGGCCATATTCCTAGTCAATATTTTTCATGGATCCATAGTGTATAGGTTGGCATTCATTCTTTGATTCATCTTGTATTCTGATCATAGGTATGTCTGCCTTAGAAATGGAACATATATTAATATTGTTTGTTGATTGTTTGGATCTTCTACCAGGTTCTCCAACTCCACACCCTTGCATTGAAGAAATGTAAAGTGTTTCGAACATCAGTTTCTCTTCTAACCTCACACTTTAGGGGGAAATATGTTACACATCAAAATTCCACACTTAAGTACCTCACCCTAAGTGTCTCAAGTGTCGTAAAAGTGTCATATGCACCTTGGTAAGTGTCGCAAGTGTCATCAAGTGTTGTACGCACCTTACTAAGTGTTGCATGCACTTTTCTATGTGTTTACATGTGTTTTAACCCCTTGAAACCATCAAATATTATTTTCCACGATCTCTAAGTCATATTGGTGGAAGAAACCCATCATTTCAACGTCATAAACACACTTTTTACTTGAACAATCGAAGATTTTTTCGGCATTTTTGAAGGGTAGCGACCCCCTGGCCATGCTTAGGGAGAGCTACCCCATAGATCAATGCACCCTTTACCGTATTTAGGGAGATTTGATCTAGTATCAACACTCTGTCTCTAATTATAGGGGAGCGTTGATCATGGTTGGAGTAAAATTTGGAGAATCTCACCTCTTTCTGAAGGCCATCTCTTGGAGATGAGGTTGTTTTGGATCAAATACTATCCTATGGTAGTATCATAGGATAAAATCCTAACCTAAAGGATTCATATCCTCAAATAATCTCCAAATATACTCATAGTGGTTGAGCCTCCCAAACCTATAAAAGGAGGCCATTCCAAGGTGAAGAGAAGAAGCTTTTGAATATCAAACATATGATCTTGGGAGAATCATGCAAGGGCTAGACAAGGAGGAATTGGAGAAGCTCCTACAAAATCTCCCATGATTGTATGTGCTTGTCGATCTTGGTAGATTAATTTATTTAATCTAATCTTATAGAGTAGGAGTTCTTTGTCACCCTTTGCTATCCATTGTATTACAAGTATCAAGTTGTGATATAGAGTTTGGAGATAGAGCTCAGACTGGGAGCAACGAGGATGAACTAGGGAATAAGGTGCATCAAAATTTCTTCCATCTCTCTCTTTCTGATTAGTTGAATTGAATTCAAAGAGATGTTAGTGTCCATTTGTGTTTTTTTGTCTTGGTATTATGGGTCTAGAATCCAAGGGAAGATTCACCTGTCTGCAGAGGAATTATTCCATAACATAAATTGGCGACTCCACTGGGGAAGGAAATTGACTTGTTTTCCTTGGATCATCTAAAACTTTTCCTAGTTTGATCTTGTTTGATTGATTGTTTCTGAACCTTCCCTCTTTCCTCTGCTTCATCAAGCAGTAAGCATAGTTACCAAGCCATTTTTTGTTGATTTTTTTTTGTTTATGCTCATTTTCAAGCATCTATAGGACTAATTCTCCCCTAGAGTGGCTATCAAATAACTGGTTATCTAATCAATGCTCCTCTTTGGTCTCTTAGGAAGCACTATAAATCTCTATCTCTTTGCTTTAGGGAGCACTACTCTCTAGTTTTGGACAGATCTAGGGGATTTTTCCCTGTTTTCCTCAACCCTTTGTTGGAGGTATTTTTCCCAGAGTATGTAATTTTTCTTATGAATTTGTTTAGGTTGAGGCTATGGCTCCTTATCACTCTTTTATTTCTCTTGTTTGAGATTGCAAACTTTTCCAAATTCTGAGATTGATTGTCCTTGTTTTTCCTTGGCTTGGTTTGAGTCTTGTGAAGTTTCTGGTTATCTCATTGATTGAAAAGGTATGAAAAGGTTTGTTGGTATTAAGTTACTTTTCAAATATTTAATTTTTGAATGATTTGAGACTTTATTCTTACCAGAACCTAGCTTTGATTTCTCTTTCTCGCTGCTCATTTTGTCAAGACATTTGAGTGATTTCGCTTTCTCCCTATCATTTTTTGGATTCTTCTCTGAACTTTCTTGTATTCCTTGAATGCTTGTCGATTTTTGAGTCCTTGATTGAGTGAGTTATCATACTTTTTTATTTTAGGTCCCATTATCTTGTGAGTGCATGCTTTGTTTGAAATCCTTTTTTCTTTGTGTCTTTTATATCTGCATTCAACTCTTTCACTTTCATCGAAAGTAATGAAGCATTAAAGGATTTGCATTTTCTTTCTTTATATACTAGAATCAAACAAAGAATATAGTTTCATTATTGATTTTGGGTAGTGTAGATAAGTATATTTCATTTGGGAATTGGGTGTTTTTGTTGAAGAAATTTGAACCTCTTCTCCATCTCATATGTAGGATTCATTGAAGAAAAATATTTGCATCTCATTATTCGACATTATTTTGGAGTTGAGTCTAAAACATCATAAGTTTCAATTTTTCACCCTTGAGTAAGGAGAAACCCTAAAATGATGATCCAAATGGATGTCAATGGCCTCCCACCTATTCCAACTGGTTCATTTTTGGCAGTTTTCGAGTTTGGCATTTTGTTTTTCCTAGTTTTGGGTCCCTGACTTACGGGGTTGTTTTGAGGCCCTAAACAGTGTTTTTAGTGCTCTCCATAGTTGGAAATGACATTATATAGATAGCAAAAAAATGTGTATTCCTCAGATAGATCTTTCCAATGGGCTATCGTGTGCCTAAAATGAAGATCGTGTGCAAAAGTTACGACCCCCCAGACATATGGCCAAACTAAGGAGGTCAATTAGATGATCGTACATATCCTGCACATGTACAATTCCAAGCACCCCTTCACATGGGATGGGAGTATTCCATATGTCCAACATAGCTAAAACTGAGCCCTACATAGCTCAACTCACCACAGCTCCTTTCAGGTGGGGTTGGGATTCCAACCATTGGGTCTCATGGATGTTGCACTATCCTTGGCGACCACCTCGGTTGAATCGTCACCTAATCCACTATAATCTGACAAAGCCACTCGGTTCATTGAGCGGATCTAGCACATCCGCCAATAGGTTCAGGATATTTTTACAGAATTCCAATGTCAAGTACAAGCAACGCCATGATCAACACTGGGTGCCACATAAGTTTCAAGTGGGAAACAAAGTTTGGTTGCACTTGAAAAAAGAACACCTTACAGGGCCCCATTGGAAGATTCTCCCACTCCGGTATGGTCCATACACCATCACCAAGGTTTTGGGTGACAATGATTTTGTGCTCAATATTCCCCCTTTCTTTAGCCTACACCCATTCTTCAACGTGGCTCTGCTTCAGCCATATTTCCCACCATTATTGGATACCTATGAGATAACAGAGAAGTTGACACCAACATAGCTCAACCCTGACTACATGCAACAAGAATATAGTGATGATATTGTGGACACACTGATCAAGGGAATCTGGTAGCAAAGGATCTAGTTTTATCTAGTCGTCAAAGCAGGGCAGCTCCTGCACCAAGGTAAGTGGCTCACCCGGGGCCAAATTCAACAGAAATTTCCTCATCTAATAGGGTAAATCAATACAATGGAGACCATTTCTTCCTAAGGGGGGAGGATTGATCCATATGGATTTCGGTGGCCTCCTGTTAAGCCCTAATATTGGCTCATTACCCCTTAATTGGGGCATATTAGATTAGTAATGTTATTTTATTTATGTCGGCTTTAGGCCATTAGTTGTAATTTAGATTAGTAATGTTATTTTATTTATGTCGGATTTAGGCCATTAG
>ML782844.1:143473-164368 GCA_009831015.1 Picea engelmannii
TTTTGAATCATCTTGTACTTGAACATTTAAGTGGGGTAAAAGGAGGTTGCCCCCTCGAAGAGGCTTATTATCTGAAATTATCTCTTTTTCAAGGCGTTGAGTACTTTTTATGAGGTTTTTCTATGCTATATTGATATTTGGTTGCTAACACCTCCCACCTATTCCAACTAGTTCATTTTGGCAGTTTTCGAGTTTGGTAGTTTTTGTTTTCCTAGTTTTCGGGTCCCTGACTTGCGGGGCCGTTTTGAGGTACTAAACAACATTTTTTGGGCTTGACATAGTTGGAATTTAAATTTGATATATAGAAGAAAAATGTGTATTCCTCGGATAGACCTTTCCAATGGGCTATCGTGTGCCTAAAAAAGATATCGTATGCAAAATTTATGACCCCGAGAAGTTGATGTACTAACTTACCCAAACAAGGCCCACACGAATTTTGGCGCTTCATCTCCTAGGGTTAGGTTTTTGGATGTCTAGGGTTTTTGACATTCCTTTTTATTGTAAAAGGGCCTTCAAAGCCTCATTGTAATCATCTTATTGTGAATGAGTGCATATGTCACATCTCTTCTCAGAGATAAGTTGCCACCATTCCAACAAGCTTGTTTTCCGTTGCATTTTACAGTATCAGTCTATTTCCTTATTGAATGGAAAACCAGTTTTAATGTATCTCTGTTATTTTGTGTTAAGAATATTTTAATAATTTGTTTTCATTTCGTTCTTCTCATAAAATCCAGATCAAATGAAATGCTTATAAAATTGATCACACACTTTTATATTATCTGACAGTGAACCTACATTAGCTTAAAGTGTAGGGATTTGGAATAGGTTGTGAGGATAACTTTACAACACCATCATACAAACATAGAATCTTGTGCTAGGGAGCGGTAAATCCAATTGTTCGTATAAGCATATTTGTGATCCCCCTCTCACACATGGTTTAAACACGAGGTTGTGTGCAGGAGAGAAGCATAGATTTACCCTCTGAAGCTTAACCTACGTAGCGGAAAGATTGTATATTGGGGGTTGTTCCTAAGAAATGATTGGTTTCATTAGGTCTCAGAGCTTCGTGAATACCGGATTTGTTTGGGGTTCTCAGTAGTATTTTTTTCCACTTGTCTTCATTTCTCTTGAATAATTTTGGACATGTTATCCTACCCAGAGGATGACTGCGAGTTGGTAACCTTAGTGGCCTATATCTGTAGGGTTGATACACAAGGTGACAGTGAAGGGGATTCTTTGTCATACCTGGGTCAGACGTTGGTCAAACTCATTCGGGCTCCTTGGAGGGTACACCCACGGGTAAAACCATGTGGGAACTTGCACCAAGGTGTAAGTACATTAAGCAATTTGCCAACGTAACTCATCCACCCGCTCTATCCCAATCCCTTCCTATATTGATCTCACGATGTTGGATTTCATCACCAACTAGTGGTTTCATTGTGGGAAGGTTTGTTTAATTGTTTGATTCTTAGATTTGTAGTGTGTAATGTTTTTTTTCCTTAGTGGACCTTAGTTTGAGTCAGTGTTAATGACGTCAATTCCTAGGAGTACCAACGAAGGAACCCCGTTTCCCAAGGAACCTTTCTCCTTTCCTTCTTTTGGAAATGTTGGTGCTCCATGCATTGCCACACTGAGTATTCCAAAACTCACCATCAAGTTACCATTTTGGTTGTTCCCCACTTCGGTGATCTCAACTTTTCCCAATGCTTTGAATGCACCTAATTCTTTGGATGTAATCACACCACCCAAAAATCAACCTCATGTCGACCTTTCGCCTTCTTCACCCGTGAGGTCTCCTTCCCTTTCTCCTTCTTCGCCTAGTGAAATCTCTAAAGAAAGTATCCAGGTTTATAAGAAGAAGAAGAAACTAAAGGGGAAGAAGAATAAGAATTAGAAATAGACCAAGCCTCCAGCTGCATCAAGTCATGTTGGATCCAAGCAACTAACTATTGTTAATCGTACTTGGAGTGTTGATAAAGTTGACAAGTCTAAAATGAAGAATCCTAAACCCAAATTCCCTTGCAGTCTTTGTAAGGGTGACCACTTTCTGATGGATTTCCCTAGTCTCCCCAAGCTCTTAGAAATGTGTTATTTTGCGTCATCAGCCCCTATGGGACATGTTGATGAGACCCCATCAGCTAGTGTCGTTAAGGTTGGTAAGAAGAAGAGAACTGCCAAATTTCCTTTCATATTATGGGAAGGTGATCATTACTCTCACCCTTTTCCCCATATAGACGAGGCTTCTTATATTTTGTAAAATATTCAACTTCCAACTAGTGATCATGCAATCTCTCCCAACCCATCGTTAGTTTATATACTGGTCAATAGGGTTCCATCTCCGATTAGTCCATTTGATTAGGTGGTCAGTATGGTTCCATCCTCGATTGAACCACTAACCCAAGTGGTCGATCCATTTCTTCCATCGATCAATCCCACTCCTCCATTGAAGAGTGCCAAAGTGGTTGATCCAGTTTTGTCATCGATTGATCCCACTCCTCCCTTGAAGAGTGCAAACAAAGTGGTTGATCTGGTTCCGCCATCGGTCGATCCCACTCCTCATTCAAAGAATGAGGATCTCTCTCAAGTCTACCTTCTTAATGTTGATTCATACGGATAACGGGGCACTCTGCCCATCCCGATGTCACCCCCTTCAAGCAATCAGATGATTTCTATTAATTGGAATCATTTGACATAATCTCGTCTTGCTTCTTACGTGCCTTTTCAAATCACTATGTAGGATTTTTATAGGAATATTCCTAACACTATAATAGATGAAGGTGATTCTGTTAGCATCTTATTCGTGAATTCTTGGCAAGGTTTTGGTTCCCTACAACTTATTCCTGTGACTCAGAATCAGTTGACCTTTGAAAGAAGAGTTAGTAAACCTTTAAGGATCCTTCCTCAGTTTCGGGTTACTTTGGGAGGAAAAAATGTTTGTGTCGATGTGATTGTAGTCCATGACCCCTTGAACTTTAACTTTATCCTTAGGAGAGACTATGTCTACGTTATGAGGGATTTTGTGTCAACTCTCTTTCAAGTGATATGTTTCCCTCACAACGGAAACATAGTAATGATGGACCAAATTTCATTCATCGAACCTCATCTAATGGTCAACCATCCTCCTTCCCTGAAGGATCCATACATGTCAGTGATGTCTTCCCCACCGCAGGTGAATTATGTAACGAACTTCCCCATGCATTCAACCCTGCACAAGAGGGAATATCTCCCTTCTCTTGACTTAGATACGGTAGTTGACATGGTCATCTATTCGATAGGGCTATTAGAGCCATATATCCCTACCCTTATGGAGGTCATCAACATGTATTCCTTCCAGAGTGTTTTTCTTCCATCTAGCGAAGATCTCCTGGAAACCATGACTGACGTTTTTGTTGTAGGAAAATCTCCCTATAGATAGGTAGACCTCCTCTTGAGAGCTAGACCCTTAACTCTAAGACAGAAGGTGATTAACATGGACACCGGCTTCCTTTTAGATCTAATCAAGATGATGAACAAAAGAGAAGGAGGAATGTGTGTACCTTATGAACATCGTTTGTCCCTGCAAGGTCCAGGATGAGCTTCGATCTTGAGCTCCTTGGTAGTTCCTGCAAGACAAACAAAAGTACAAAAGACTTCCTACTCTACTGAGATTATCTAAAACATAGATCCACCTACTACAGAAAAACTTATATGGAACAAGTACAACTTTGAAAGAAATAGGCCAAGCATTGATTGTATTAATGAGAAAAATAATGAAGAATACTTACAACCATAGATGTGAGTGCAACAGCTTCATCAAGCTCTCCTTTTCCAAACCCTTGCTCAAAATCTCCATGATCAGAATGAAAATACTTTCACTGATTATTCTCCTCCACTTCTCATGAGATCATAAGTTTGGTATCTCTAAACTACTCTCTCTCTTCTCCTCCATGGAAATCCCTCATTATATAATATTTGGAGACTTAACCACCATGGAGAGGATCTCTCATCAGATCCACTAAGAAAGGGATCTCTAAGATATTTAGGGAGAAAATATCTCTTAAGGATTTTGGGGAGGAAATATATCTCGAGGATTTTAAGGAGGAAATATTTCAACCATCCATGAGATCCTCCACCTTCCCTAAAAAATAGGAAACCAAATGTGAGATGGATTATCACACTTAATTACTTTCTTTTTCATGAATATTAATAATAATTCATGTGCACTTGATTCTCACACTTAATCAATTTATTTTCCATGAATATTAATAATAATTCATGTTACTTGGTATTTTGGCCTTCATGTAATATATCCCTCCTCCACATTGACTAGGGATTGTGACATAGGTTATTCCATGGTGTCAAGGTGTATGAGACACTTATATGACACTTTACGACACTTAAGGCGAGGTACCTAGGTGTGAAAATTTCATGTGTAACAGAATGCCCCCTAAAGTGTGAGGTCATAAGAGAGAATGATGGTCGAAACACTTTAAAAATATTTAAAGCAAGGGTGTGGACTAAGAGAACCTTGTAGAAGCTGCAAACAACCATCAAACAAATTTTATGACATGTTTCAAACCCAAGGTAGACATACCTATGCTTGAGTGGTAGAGACATTCAAGGTATGGCCGCCATAAATACACTACAGATCCATAATTATATTGACAAAGAGATATAGCCACCGAAGATACAATGTGGATCTATACTCCCATGACCTGAACTGATCGTAGCCACGAAGAATACACAGTGGATCTACGAGATGACAAGACATAGCCATGACCAATAAAAAGTGGATCTGTGTGACAGTATATGTGTCAATGTTCAAGAGAAACTCCATCGCAACCTGGGCAAAGTACATATCAGAGTGATCACTCAACCCAGGGTCTTCTTACCGATCCCGATGTAGTACGAATCTAACCATGTGAATAGATGTCCTGATGTCGAACATGGAAGAAACCACTTGATTACCGGTCAATGATGTAAACTATTAACAAGCACGAGGGAGGTCACCATTGATGTCAATGATTCCCAAGGTACTCTAGTACATTCCAATGAATGTGAATGGATGAGATGAAGTCGAACATCCATGGAATCATCCGATCATAGGTCAATGATGTAAACCCACTGTCGAACGTGAGGAGGCACTATATAGCACTATATAAAGGGGTTCAAGTAATGTAATGAGATATGAAGAGAAGTATTGTATTTGGAGTGGTAGCTCAATAGGAGGAAGCTCCCTCGAACCAAATACTGAATACAAAAGCACCACAATAGATATACAAGAACAATATGCAAAATATCCTCTATTAATATCAAACCCTTGAGGTAGGGCAACACCGTATAATGGATCCTATTATGGAAGGGATCCTCTCCTGTTCACTTGCCTCTTCGAGGGGGCATCCTCCTATTGAGCTACCCCTCCAAATACAATACATCTCTTCATATCTCATTACATTGCTTGAACCCCTTTATATAGTGCTACCATCACCTAAGAACATTCTAGAGGAGGAATCTTCTAGAAGTAGAACCTTCTAAGAAGTCCTCTTACATTTATATGATCCATTATACAGTGTTGCCCTACCTCAAGGGTTTGATAGTAATAGAGGAGATTTTGCATATTGTTCTTGTATATCTGTTGTGGTGATTTTGTATTCAGTATTTGGTTTGAGGGGGCATCCTCCTATTGAGCTACTGCTCCAAATACAATACTTCTCTTCATAATAGAAGTATAACCTTCTAAGAAGTCCTCTTACATTTATTATATCTAATTACGCATTTATTATATCTAACCACCATAGTGGGCCTTATTTAATAATAGAGTGGACCTAGTCCACCTTACATTGAATGACCTCCACTATTATTACTATGGGCCCTATGGTCCCCCCTACTACCTCTCTAGCTACATTACATCCACCCTTCTCCTTTTTCTCATAGTGATACAATAATATGATCCATTCTATGGTGTTTCCCTACCTCAAGGGTTTGATATAATAAAGTGTGGTTTCTTATATCTTGTTTAGTGGATCTATTGTGTATTCAGTATTTGTGGTTATTATATTGGTAGATCTATTTAGGTTCTTGACAAGTGGTATCAAAGCACTTTCCTTGGCAGACATTGTGGGCAAATCCTTTTTATTTTTGCAGATTTTTTTTTCAGAAAAAAAAGAGGGTCGCGACATTCCAGAAATTTTCGGCATATTTATGTGAAATATCTACAAAAATAGGTTGTAGATATGATTTCCTCTCAGAAAAACACCCAAGTTGAAAAAACAAAATCGCCCAAAACGGAGTCCGGGAAGTCAAGATATTGAAATTTTAAAATCTGCAATTTTTCAAGGTTTTTTCTGCGAACGACGACGCAATTTTTTATTTATGTAGAAGTTGGAGCCGAATTTTCCCAAAAAAATTACATATCTGAGTTCATCTCACAATTTCACCCAATTTCAAAAAAAAATCATCCAAAACGGAGTCCGGGAATTGAAGTTATGAACATTTTAAATTCAACAGTTTTTCAGGGTTTTTGTGTAAAACTCCGCGGTTTTCTGCAGTAAGTTATGGTTCTATTTTTTGGGTTTTTTCATGACGGATGTGGGACCAAAGAGTTCATAGGGTCTCAGATGGCTATTTCCTCTCAATCCCTCAAATAAATTCTTGAAACATTCAAATCCCAATTGTATGAGACATTGAATGATAAATTGGATGCCTTTGTAGATGGCCTCACAAACAACCTTAATGATAGTTTCCGTAGTATTCAAAATTCATTGGATAAAATGCAAGAGAGATTTATTATGGCGGACATCAGGGATGAATATAATCAAGAAATATATTATTGGTATGATCTCGAGGCCGATTGCGATGATTGATATATGGATAGTTTTCATTTCTGGGATGACAACCACTTCCATATTTTATTTGATGACTCTACTCCACCTTTTGTAGAGAAAATCAATGTCTCACATTAGGAGCTAGTTACCAACATCCAACCTGCATATTTTACAGTGGTATTGTTCCTTCCAGATTCATCTTTGATCCTCTCCCACTATGTGTATGAATATTCTTATTTGGATCCACATGATAGGTGTCAGTATTGGGAGCATCATTTTCAGTTGGTTATTGGGTGTCGATATCTTCCGTGTGGAGTTCACATGAGCATTTGGACATGGGACCCTAGTTTACAATGGTGGTTGGACTACTTCATCATGGTGGCTTTCCTTTCTACATGGGACCTTGGTTCTTTAGTCTTCTTCAGCATTATGGTCCACAATTATCTATGGGACCCTGGTATATGGTTGTACATCAAGCGTTGAGGACAACGCTTTCATAAGAGGGATGGAATGTAAGGTAGCTAGAGAGGTAGTAGGGGGGGCTAGAGGGCCCTTAGTGATAATAGTGGATGTCATTCAATGTAAGGTGGACTAGGTCCACTATATTATTAAATAAGGCCCACTACAGTAGTTAGATATAATAAATGGGTAATTAGATATAATAAATGTAAGAGGACTTCTTAGAAGGTTCTACTTCTAGAAGATTCCTCCTCTAGAATGTTCTTAGGTGATGGTAGCACTATGTAAATGGGTTCAAGCAATGTAATGAGATATGAAGAGAAGTATAGTATTTGGAGCGCTAGCTCAATAGGAGGATGCCCCCTCGAAGAGGCAAGTGAACATGAGAGGATCCCCTCCATAATAGGATCCATTGTATGGTGTTTCCCTACCTCAAGGGTTTGATATAATAAAGTTTTTTTTTTCTATATTGTTCTTCTATATCTGTTGTGGTGCTTTTGTATTCAGTATTGGTTCTTAACAGTGGATGAAAAGAAGGTTCAAGAGAGGTGATTGTTTCATGTTTTAATGAGCTTTACACAAGAAAAGAACTATGCTCAGGGTTTCGGGTTTGATCCCCAAATTGTTGTTTCATTTTTTAACAATCTTGCTACAAAGAGGAAAACTATGGTCGTGACCTCTGTTTCATTTTTTAATGAGCTTTCCACAGAGAAGAGAAACTATGCTCATGAACTCTGCTTGATCATGGCTTCCAAGAGAATAACGCTCTGGAAGGATACCATGTCAAGGGACAAAACTCGATCATGGCTTCCAAGAGATCTTCACTGGATGGAAGATAATCACTCTGTAAGGAACACATGTCGAGGGTCACGACAGGGGTAAGGAGATCAGGCTCCAACAACCCTACCGAAGAAATCACCATGGAGACAACGCCACATAATTGACATGTGGCAGGGGTGATATTGTCTGCATATAAGAACCATTTAGGGAGGTAATCCAGTCAGGATCGATGAATGAAATTTGATCAATAGTCACAATTGTTCCATCATGAGGGAAAGATATCATATGGAAAAGAGTGGACACAATAGCTTTCATGGCATAGACATAATCCCACCCAAGGAGTAAAGCGAAATCCAAGGGGTCTCGGACTACCATGACATCAATAAAGATAGTTTTCCCTCCCAAAGTTACAGGAAACTGAGGAAGGGTCCCTAAAGGTTGGTTGGTTCTTCTGTTAAAGGCTAACATATTCTATGTAACCGACGCAAGCTGAGGACAACCCACAGCGTACCAAGCAACATAAGACAAAATACTAACGGACACACCTTCATCTATCAGCGTTTGAGGAAAGTCCTGACCACAAACCTGTACTGTAATATGGAAAGGAATGTGAGAGGGAAGACAAGGTCTAGTTAGCGCACCCCAATCAAAAAGGATGGTCTCATTACTTGGAGGGGGTTTCACGGGAGAATGAGTAATTCTCCTCGGCATGGTAGATTTTGTATCAATGAGAAAAACGTGGGCATTATTAGGTTTACTCTCTAGAGGGAGAGTAGGATCAACAAATGGTGGACTTGGATCAACCCCTTTGGCACTCTTCAGAGGAAGAGTGGGATTGACTAGTGATGTAACCAAAGAAACCACTTCGGCACTCTTCGGATGAAGGGTGGGACTGACCGAGGAAGGGACTGGATCAGGAACTTTGGCACTCATCAAGGGAGGAGTAGGATCAACCAATGGAGGAACCAGATCGACCACTTTGGTGTCACCCTCTAATGGGAGAGAGGGATCGATCAAGGATGAAAACGGATCGACCACTTGGGTTACACTCTTTTCATGAAGAGTGGGGTTGATCGATGACAGAACTGGATCACCTACTTGGGTTTGTGGTTCAATCGAGGAGGAAACTAGATTGACCAACTGATTAACTAGACTGACTGGGGATGGAACCGAATTGACCAGTCCATCAACTAATGATGAGTCGGTGGAAATCTTACGATAACCTTTTGGAAGTTGAATTTTTTCCAAAAGAGAAGAAGCCTCATCCATACAAGGACAAAGGTGAGAGTAATGATCACCTTTGCATAACATGCAAGGAAACTTGACAACTGTCTTCTTCTTACCAACATTAACATCACTAGTTGACGGGGTATCATTGGCATGACCGACAAAGGCCGATGATGCGGAGGACCACATTTCTAAGACCTTAGGAATACCAAGGCAATCCCTTAGAAAATGGTCACCCTTACAAAGACTGCAAGGGAATTTGGGGTTCTGATTCTTCATTTTAATCTTGTTGACCTCATCAACACTCCCAATACTATTAAAAGTAACTGGTTGCTTGGATCCAACATCTGAAGTTGTTGGGGCCTTGGTCCTTTTCAGGCTCTTCTTGTTCTTCTCTTTCCATTTCTTCTTCTTCTGATCAACCTGGCTACTTGCTTTAGATATTTTTCCAGGCAAAGAAGGAGAAAGGGAAGGAGACTTAATGGGTGAAGGAGGAAAAAATTCGACATGAGGTTGATGTGTGGGTGGTGTACTGACATCTAAAGTATTAGGTGCAGTTAAAACATTGGGAGGATTCGAGATCACTGGAGTGGGGAACAACCAAACTGGTAATCCGATGGTGAGTCCTGGAAGACTCAGTGTGGCAATATACGGAGGACCAAAGTTTCCAAAAGAAGGAAAGGTGTAAGGTTGTCCGGGAATAGGGGTTCCTCCATCGGTACTCTTGATATTTGACGCCATTAATACTGACTCGACCTAAGGTCCACTAAGTAAAACAAACAACACACGCTATGAATCTGAGAAGCAATCAATCAAGCAAGCCTTCCCACGATGAAACCACTAGTTGGAGATGAAATCCAACATCACGAGATAAAAACAGGAATGGGTGGGGATAGAGCGAGTGGATCAGTTATGTTGACAACCTGCTTAACAGACTTACGCCTTGGTGCAATCTTCCATGCAGTAATTGTGGATTTACCCTCCTAGGAGCCCGAGTGAGTTTGACCAACGTTTGTTCCAGGTATAGTGAGACTTCTCTTCACCGTCACCTTGTGTAAGACCCGAAATATTGTGGCTACTAAGGTCACCAACTCATAGTTAGCTCCTAGGTAGGTACAGTCGACAGTTCAGTCTGAACGTAAGGGCAGGGTATCTAACCCGAAATCAACTTGAAAGGCTTCTACTCAACATTGTGGGTATACCTTCAAGCGACCCCCATAATGTTGATACTGAGAGGGGGGTGAATCGGTATCAAGTACAATTTAAAAACCTTTTTCAAATTATACTTAAACCATTCAATTATATCCAATGAGCAATGATCAATAGTATAAGAGTTATACCAATACACCACAATACACCGTGCACAATATATGAGAAATAATCAATAGTTTTTGTTCAAGGGAAGTAATGACTTCCAAAGGTAGCTACAGCTTCCAAATGTAGAGGGAGGGATAAACCTCCAAGAGAAAGATACAATCCTCCAATATCAAGAGAGAGTTGAACTCTCCATCCTTGCCCCTTCCTTCCACCCAATAATATATGAGAGATAATAAAACTTTACATTAAATCATCACCATCAACCAATCATCACATAGAACCTGATAATGCTTCCTGAGACCTCTTCAATTTATGAAATTGTTCAATTCTTGGAGTACTTTGATCCTATACATAATATTACTCAATGTATTCTCTAAAACGCCTCCAATTTTCACTCCTTGAATCCTCCCCAAAAAGAGGTTATAGAAAGAATGGTAGACTTTATTCAATTCTGGTCTATTCAGAAGACCCAACTTGTATAGCATGCCCCACAATCCATATTTAGCATCTGATTCTGAAACTCACACAAAAGAAACTATAGTATGTACTCTTTCCAATGGAAGTGGTCCCACTTCATTTGGATTCTGTATGAAGAAATTATGACTATTTTACCTGGAGCACCTATTTATTGACTAGCTTCAGGACTGGTCACAAACCCTATCTTCCATAGAGTGTATCTCCATAATTATAGCAAATCAAGAGCTGAAATTTCTACCAGAGGTACCTTGATATGTCTTCTCAATACCATAGTGATTTCACCATTTGAATCGTTCTAGAAAAAAACTTATAGAAAAAATGGTAAGATGACCTGAAAATAACATACCTTAGAACACATCACCAAAAGACTTCATACTCCCTTGAAATTCGGCCTTCTTTTACTTCTTATTTCCTCTGAAATTTGACTTGTATCAAAATGAATGTATAATTATGTTTATTTATACCATTTATGTCACTTCATTTTAACATTAAGTCCGACCTAACACTTTCTTATTTTGTAATTCTTTTCTTTAATTATCTTCAGGGCCTACATGTACTTCCTTCTTCAATTCACTTTGTCATCTTCAAAAATTCATTTCTCCTCAACCATGAGGATCCACATGATGTGCCACATACCACCATAAATAACATGATGTATACTATCCATTGATGGGTGTTGTATATGCATGTGCATTGTCCTTCATGTCCAAATACCTTTATCAATCTTGCGGACCAAAACCCATGACTAGGGTTGACATCAATGACAACAACCAATCTTCCAACATATAATGCGATCCGACTACTACAATCAGTCAAACCATAGAGGGATAATCTTTGTAGCTCTCCTGAGTGTGACCTCGTGCGTAACCCATGTGTGAGAGGGGGATCCCATAAATCCTATATGATAATTGGATTTCACTCTCCCTACCGCAAGATACTAAGTTTGTTTGACAGCTTTGGAAAGTTATCCTTTCAACCTATTCCAAATCCCTACACCTTAAACTAATGTAGATTTTCTAACAAAGATGTAAAAAATCTGATAAATTTTAGTTAAGCGTTGATTTTAGTGGTTGTTCTTTACTCAGAGGTGTATGAGAGTGAAGACTGATGATATTATGACTCAGTTCCCAAAACATGCATAAGAAATGATAAGCAGTGTTTTCTTTCAATAAATGTCTAATTAAGGGAAGGAGAATGATTTCCCTTTCACTATCAAACACCACGATGAAATGACCTCATGCAATAGTCCTCATTAAGGAATCCAAGTGCAATTCTAAAATGGTTATGTGTGACTGATAACCAGTAGATGTAAAGCTTCCTATGCTAATCAGACTTCAAGAGTTGTGAGATCTAAGCAATCTGGAAGAAAACTTCACATAAACCAAAAGACAACCTTGTTGTGATCAAATAAGAAACAGAAAGCCAAAAACTCAAAAGGAAGGAGAAAGAGCCTGGGCAAGATGACTCAAAGATCAGAAAGAAAAGTAGAAAAGACCTTTGAAATCCCTTACAAAGTTTTCACTCATTCAGACAAACGAGAAGAAAACAACAAATTGCCTCTAAATCATGAAGGACAAATTGCAAAGTAAGGACAAATGTCAAACAATCCAAACAAAAGAGGATGAATCCTTAGAAAACAGGGTATTGAAGGCCATTACCAAGATGGACTGAAAGTATGAGACCCTGAGAAAATGTACAAAGCAAAAACTGAACCCAAAAAATTGAAAAACTGGAAGAGTTTCCACAAAAAATGGGAGCGCTCTGGTGTAAGGGGCACTAGAGTGTTATAACGCTCTGTGTAAGACCTTTAGGGGGTTTTGGAGCTTTGATAACAAGGAAGGGGAGAACCCTGCTTCAAAAAACTCAGGAAAAATTCCAGAAACTCAAAACTTCAATAAAAGTCATCCAATTAGGGTGATCATGATGACACAAAGAGGCAATTGAACCATTCTAAGAATACAAAATTCGATGGAGAAGATGAAATGAGTGGGAAAAGGGCCAAGACAAGATCTTGGAAAGGAAACACAAATCCGATTTCCTCCCTATTGGAGTCGCCAATTTTTATTGGAGGAAAATCCCCCTGCGGACAGGTAGACCTCTTCTTGAGAGCTAGACCCTTAACTCTAAGACAGAAGGTGCTTAACATGGACACTGAATTCCTTTTAGATCTAATCAAGCTGATGAAAAAAAGAGGAGGAAGGTGTGTACCTTATGAATGTCATTTGTCCCTGCAAGGTCCAGGATGAGATTCGATCTTAAGCTCCTTGGTAGGTCCTGCAAGACAAACAAAAGTACAAAAGACTTCCTACTCTACTGAGATTAGATAAAACATAGATCCATCTACTGCATACAAACTTATATGGAACAAGTACAAGTTTTAAAGAAATGGGCCAAGCATTGATTGTATTAATGAGAACAACAATGAAGAATACTTACAACCATAGATGTGAGTGCAGCAGCTTCATCAAGCTCTCCTTGTCCAAACCCTTGCTCAAAAGCTCCACGATCAAAATGACAATACTTTCACTTATTATTCTCCTCCACTTCTCATGAGATCGTAAGTTTGGTATCTCTAAACTCCTCTCTCTCTTCTCCTCCATGGAAATCCCTCATTATATAAGATTTGGAGACTTAACCACCATGGAGAGGATCTCTCATAAGATCCATTAAGAAAGGGATCTCTAAGATATTTAGGGAGAAAATATCTCTTAAGGATTTTGGGGAGGAAATATCTCTAAAGGATTTTAAGGAGGAAATATTTCAACCATCCATGAGATCCTCCACCTTCCCTAAAAAATAGGAAACCAAATGTGAGATGGATTCTCACACTTAATTACTTTCTTCTTCATGAATATTAATAATAATTCATGTTCACTTGATTCTCACACTTAATCAATTTCTTTTCCATGAATATTAATAATAATTCATGTTACTTGGTATTTTGGCCTTCATGTAATATATCCCTCCTCCACATTGACTAGGGATTGTGACATAGGTTATTCCATGGTGTCAAGGTGTATGAGACACTTATATGACACTTTACGACACTTAGGGCGAGGTACCTAGGTGTGCAAATTTCATGTGTAACATTTTTTCCCTTGACATGTATTCCTTCCAGAGAATTGTCCTCTTGGAATCCATGATCAAGCAGAGGTTTTGAGTATAGTTTTTCTTCTCTATGGCAATATAGTTTAAAAATGAAACATAGGTCTTGAGCATAGTTTTTCTTCTCTGTGGAAATCTCGTTAAAAAATGAAACATAGGTCTTGAGCATATTTATTTCCATGTGTCAAGCTCGTTAAAAAATGAAAAATACACCTCTCCTATCAAGTCGAGTCTTTTCAGTAGATCTCATAGATATCGAGTAGAGTCTTTAGCTAGATCTCATAGATGTCGAGTCGAGTCTTTCATTATTTCTCCTATTTGAACCTTTATTTCAGTCGCCTTAGTCACTTGACCTTTTTTCCTCATCCGGTATAGAAATCAGTGATAATATAAGCGTCGACAAATGAAACAAAACTTGGGGGGCATGTCTCTATTCTTTGATTATCATTCTAGAGTTAAGCGTCTAGATTTTCAAGCTGGCAGAAAAGTATCAACCATCCATGGGTATCCCTCAAAACCTTTGGAAATTATGTTGGGAAATTACAAGAATAGTTTAATTTTGTTTCAAGCTTGTGTAAAAATGAAACCAATTTTGATCTTAATCTTTGTTCTTTCTCATGCTATTAAATACCTGAGAATGTGACCGAGTATACTTGTATCACTTTTTGGACTCGTAAAGGTTATACAAAAAGGGAATCTCCTAGAGTCTCCTTTAATCTCTTTTCAGGCTCTCTAAACATGAAAAGATTGTCAAGTGATATTTCTTCCTTTCACATTAAGGTTCGAAAGGGAGTATTCTGAATAACATTTTATCTCTTTTTCAAACCTCAAAGACTAAAAGTATGAAAAAGGACAACCCTGGAGTCACCTTTAAGTTCTTTTTAGACTCTCTAAAAATGAGAAACCACCGAGTTTTACTTATGTAGACTCTCTAAAATACACATTGAAGGACCCATATGGGACCGAACCCATCCTTCTTCAAGTTTGTTAAACATATGATGAGGGACTCATCCGAAGGATGAGCTATACCGATCATATATTATTCTCCTCGAGCTCATTAAAAAATAAAGGGGTACTCATCTATCTGGGTGGGGGGGAAATTGAAGGAAGTGGGTCAAGTTTTTGAGAATCCTTTATGGAAACTTTTGCGGCCCTTGAAAATGGCACCTGTTTTCATCTCATCTTACAGTTGGGTAATCATCTTGTCTCTGAGTCAAACCAATTCCATGTGTCACCATACTTTTTCATCTAGTCAAAGAGTGCTCTTATTTTTGTCACATTACATTCTTGTTACTCATCGATTCAATGCTGCCAAGTCATTTTTTGTGCTATGTGATGTTCAAGGGAAGTTTCACTTCAAACCATCCATCTGTAGTATTTCCAATTTCCATTTCCTTTGTCAGTCCATACTCATTCGATTCACCATCTTACATCACTTTCCTGTGTCAGTTTCATGTCGATGATGGGGGATACATCAAGGCCCTCCTTCGATGAGTCTTTTCTTTTCGACCTCAACACATCATCTGAGAATTAGACATAGAAACTAGTTATTACCTTGGGACCTGCATGCCTCAATGACATACCTCCTCGCTTTTGAAAATAGGTTTACATCA
Source organism: Picea engelmannii (assembly GCA_009831015.1). Classification (NCBI taxonomy): domain Eukaryota; kingdom Viridiplantae; phylum Streptophyta; class Pinopsida; order Pinales; family Pinaceae; genus Picea; species Picea engelmannii. The sequence continues at coordinate 159,255 of ML782844.1, forward strand.
TTGGCCTATCATTGGATGATTCCATGAATGTTTGACCTTAGCTAATCTATTTCAATTTGTTGGATTGTACTAGGGTACCTTGGGATTCATTGACATCATTAGTTATTTCCATCACACTTGTTAACAGTTTATCTCAATGACCGGTAATCAAGTGGTTTCTACCATGTTCGACATCAAAACATCTATTCACATGGCTATATTCGTACCACATCGGGATTGGGACGAAGACCTTGGGTTGAGAGTTCACTTGATTATATTCTCTGCCCAGGCTGAGAAGGAGATAATTTGAGCATGTTGATATCTATACTATCACATAGATCCACATTGTATTTGTCAGTGGCTATTGTTTATCATCTCATAGCTCCACTGTGTATTTTCCATGGCTACGATCAATTCATGTCATGGAGGTATGGATCCACATTGTATATCTGGTGGCCATATCTCTAGTCAGTATTTTTCATGGATCTGCAATGCATTAGTCGATGATCGTGCTTTGAGTCATCACGTATTCCGAGCATAGGTATGTCTGCCTTGGAAATGGAACATATATTAATATTGTTTGATGGTTGTTTGCAGCTTCTCCCAGGTTCTCCAACTCCACACTTTTTCATTGAAGAATTGTAAAGTGTTTCGACCATCAGTTTCTCTTCTGACCTCACACTTTAGGGGGAAATCTATTACGCATCAAAATTCCACACTTAAGTATCTCACCCTAGGTGTCAGAAGTGTCATAAAAGTGTCATATGCACCTTAGTAAGTGTCGCAAGTCTTGTCAAGTGTCGTATGCACCTTACTAAGTGTCACATGTCATTTTCTATGTGTTTTCATGTGCTTTAACCCCATGAATCCATTAAATAACATTTTCCATGATCCCTAAGTCATATTGGAGGAAGAAACCCATCACTTCAAGGCCATAAACACACTTTTTACTAAAAAATCGACCATTTTTTGGGCATTTTTTAAGGGTATCGCACCCTGTCCATGCTTAAGGATCTCAACCCCATAGATGAATGCCCCCTTTACCTTATTTAAGGAGTGTTGATCTAGTATCAACGCTCTATATCTAACTATAGGGGAGAACTGATCTTTGTTAGAGGTAAATATGGAGAATCCCACCTTGTAGTGTCCCCAAGGCCGAGCCTCGTTACAGATCGTGATATATACAATGAATTGTAAATGTGCTCTATAGGCTGGTGAGCCAAATTTTGTATAAAGCTGGAAGGCTTATGTGTTTGTTAGGCCAGGAAGCCTAAGTGTTTGAGGGCCAGGAGCTTGCTGTTGTACTTGTATGTATGAAGAATAATCAATAAAATATAAACACCGCCAGGTGCAGACCGACCACGATGAATGAGTGAAGGGGGAATGAGCGTCCACAGAGTGGGAAAGGATCTAGGGGCTGGAAGGTGGGAAAGGGGCTGAGTGTTGAGCCTAGGGGATAAGCCTAGGGGCTTAGGCCTAGAATAATATTTTAATATTATTTCCTAAAAAGCCATGTGCATATTATTTTATCCTAAGTTCCTAGCAAAAAGGAAAGGCGTGTACAGGGAGGCATGTGGATGGAATGCATGCAGTTCCCAGGGTGACAAATTTCCACCCTGACGCATGCAAATAAAACAGAAAGGAACAGTCGTGGGGAAAATAAGGAAGGAAGATCTTGGGCATTCCATTGGACTCGACTGCCCTGAGCAGGAGCCGTATGAGCCAGTTTGCAAGAGACCTCGTGTATGTCTGTTACAGAGAGGAAGCTTGTGTTGGGTGTTGAAGAATGCGTGTTTACCCTTGTTCAGAGTCGTGCAGTCTGTCTATGAGAGAAAACTAGTGTGTGCGTTCACTGAACGAAATGTCCATGTCAATTTCGGGGAAGAGCCTCTGTTTGCCCAGGAAACACTGAGCGAGCTTGTGCGTAGAGCCCTATTCTGAAATTGTGACCGTGAGAACATCTTGTGACTGCTGAACCAGTTCTTGGGAAGCCTGTGTCCATTTTCCCTGTGTTTGTTGTGGCACGCAGTTCTGGACTGCGTGAGGCTTGTTGGCCTGTGAGCGACTCCCTCCAGGTGAGAGAGTGCGCAGAGGAAGGAGAGAGCTCTTGGAAGGAACCCTGTAGCTACCACAGAACCCAGAGACTTCCGTTCCAGTTTGTTCCTGTAACCCAAGGTAAGGGAGACTGGCAGTCGAAGGACTATCCAGGTGACAGAGAAGGTGCACTCTCCTGGGGTGGAACAGGCATGTGGGGAATGAGGGTCTGTGGGCAGTGAGCATGGGAGATTCTTGGTAGAGCATTCTTCCTGGTGGTTGTGTGTGACTGAATTCCATGTAACCTTAGCCTGAGTCTGGATTCCTTTCCCTGGGGTGGAGCTCAGTCCCAGCTCGGGGGTGACCCACTGTTGAGTTGAGGAGTGGTGCGGTCTACGGCTGGGAGGTTCGTGGAAGGCCTGCATTTGGTTGGTGGATTTCTCCACTGTCACAAGATAAGTGTTTAATTATATTGTTACCACATTTTATCATGACTATACTGGATTTGTTATCATGTTTTCCTCTTTGTAAATGAATTACTGTTGAAAACTATGGATTGTCTAATTATAATAGTAACTATATGTTTATTCTGAGAATTAAAATGTATCTCTTTGCCGTTAGGCATGTGATTATACAATTCTGTATGTTTTATGTAAAAGTCCATGTACAGATTGGTTAGCGAGAGATTTTGAAAGCCTCGCTAGTGAAAAGTGACACTACAAATTGGTATCAGAGCCAAGGTTTCGACACTGAGACTAGATGGGCCAGTGGAGTGGTCTTTGGACTGAGAATGCGAGGGGAAATTGAGTCGGGAGGACCAATTTTGGACCCTGGTTTTCTCTGAAGCGTCAAGGAGACACTTGATGAGTTTTTATTAAGAACTCAGGAAGTATAGCAGTGCTATGAAACCGCAGGATGGTGTGGTCTATGGCCACGGGGAGACAAGTCTCTACACCAATGGTGTTAGAACCTTAGGATCTGTTCGGGAGGGAAGGCGAGCCCTCGTGACCGTCGGATCTGGAAAAATGTGCGTAAGGATTAAAATTCCTTTGGAAATGGCACGGGAGTGTGGAAATCGCGATACACAAAATCCCGAGTTAGTTAGAAACCCTCTGAGCCGTCAGATCTCGACCAGAAAACCTGACAGTCGTTGGATCTGCCGGGAGGTGTCTGAAGGTTAAACCTCAGAAACTAGGGGCGAAAGCTCCGAAATAGATATAAACCGTCTGAAAGATGGAGGACACGTGTCGTGAGATTTCCCATTTCGGTAAATCAGGAATCGCGATATCGGGAGTCACGATGTCAGGAAGTCGGGAATTTTCATAGTAAAAGTCCTGGCAACGACATGAGCCATCCGTCTGAGGAAGGACGTGCGTCGCACGATCGTCCAATTCGGAGATCCAGACACCCGAACTCACATAGGTGAGCGTTTTTTATCTTGCACCAGGTGATGTCCCGAGATTTTATCCGAGCCGTCCAACAGTTGAGACACGTGGTGGAGATCGAGCAACCCGTCGGTATACAGGCTACCAGGGTTTTGAGTTGACAAAGGATTTTGTCATCGGGGAATCAAAAGTCCCGAAGTATCGATATTGAATCGGGATCGTCCATTCATTGTGGACGCGTGGCAGTAATCCAGGCAATCGGGGAAAGTCCCGATAGAAGAGTCATCCATCGGAAATCGGGGTTCGGGAAATCGCGAATGCTGAGGACACTTGTGTTTCAGCTTTGGAAAGTCTGAAACCCTGATAGGAGGTATGACTTTGGTCGTGTAAGGGGAGGTCATGTGAGCCCGAGTCTAGCCGGAGGGCTAATGGGAGTTAGAGCGCATCGGCGTTTGGAAGCCCAAAACCTCGAAAGGATCTGCGTCGTAGATCTGAGGAAGATCTGACCATCGGATTTTTCTAGGAATGAACATGGACACGTGGAGTTGTACCACGTTCCAATGGGGACGAGAAGAGAAGCAAGAAAGGTGGGACCTGATGACGTCGTTGAAAGCGACGTGGACACTCATGAACTTGCCACGTGCCACCGTGGTAGTGGGCGATAGCTGTGCTGTGGACCCGTAGGGTAGAGTGAGTCGGAATTTCGGAAGTCGGGGTTTGGAGAACAAAGCGGGTCTGAAAGCCTCGTGGGCTGAAACCCTGAAACTTGAAGTCCCGAAATATCGGAAATTGAAGTTTCGGACACCCGAACAACACAGAGCTGAACAGAGCTTAGACAATTCGTGAAATTGAAACACTTTATTAAACATCGATGGTTATGAAATATGACGAATTTTCAAGAGACGAAGGCTCGACAAATTCGAGTCATCTTCATATTACATTGCAGAAGGCTAATGAGTGCCAGAACAGTATGGAAATTGACGCAAAATGCAAAAAAAATAAAAATAGAAGAGATACATGATACTTCCAGTTCAAGAAACTTATTTAAAACGAAATGTCTTTTTAGTTTGTCCGAACTAGCTTATAAATATTGTGGATTGTTCGTGAAGGTTTAATGGCCTGACAAATTTCAAATTTAATTGCACAGAGTGCATGTGCAGAGTTCAACGAAGGCCAGAACCCCAGTTAATTAACGCCGAGTATGGAGTGGGAAAAATTGCAGTTTACCCCTGAAATAGAAGATGAACGGGAAGGAAAGGATGTTAACCTGGGAGTCGAAGGATCGAACTCTAATGGGCATGGAAAAGAGATGGATAAGGAAGGACATATGATGAAAATCATTGAAGGGCTGCAAAGAGAGGCCAAGGAGCGTCGAGCTGATAGCCAAAAGCTCATGAAACTCAGGGATCGGCAAGGGGAATTAAACTTAAAATTCTTGAAGAGCCTGGAAAGAATAGAGAAGAAACTTGCGAAGGGAAGAGACTCAGGTATGACAGAGAGTCGCAGAAATCATGGGATAAGAAGTAGATCGAGGAGTGGTAGCCGACATCATAGTCACTTCCAAAAACATTCGGACAGGGAGACACACAGCAGTTTGAGCCCGTCCCCTACCAGAAAACATCAAAAATCTGGAAGGGAGGAATTGAAAGGAGAGATGAATAAAATTAAACCTCCAACATTCGATGGAGAACATAAGAAGGAGGAAGATGCCGAGAC